>OX421977.1:84463429-84978019 GCA_949128135.1 Parasteatoda lunata
TCCTCATTAGCAATAGCGTTTCAATGCCGGATCGAAAATGGATCTAAATGGATCGAAAAAAATGAATTGGTTTTTAAGACTAACAAATATTTAATGCTCCGAAACGACATTACTTTCCAGTCCCCCTAATATTTTCATATTATTATGATTTAATTTTCGAAACTATACCAAAGTTTCTATTTAAAAAAATCGCCAACATTAATACCGACAGATTTAAGATATTCAACAGGCTGCCTTTGATTTGATTTTAAGTCATTAAGTATAATTTTAATGAAATCAAACTTAGCCATTTCTCAATTCATCATTTATAAACTTTTAATTAAAGCAAGATACAATTTATTTATTTTTTTCAGTTTAAATAAATTTTTGAAAATAAGATTATTTTACTTTCCTCGTAAGCATTGCTAAAGGTAAGCATGCTTCCTTGCCAGCAAAAAATACAAACTTACGTAATATTCTACTGTGTTTCATTATGGACTGAAATACGTATAACAAATAACACCGAATTAAAATTTCAGCAAAGTTGCACCGCATTATGGTTCAACGTTAAATTGATTTTTCTGGGAGTGTTGTGGCTAAACAAAACAAATATCAATCAAGGAGGTAGATATGGTTCAACTTGAATAAGATTTTGTCAAATTTAATTAAATGAATAATTCAACATGAACTACTATTTATTATTACTATTATTTTACTTTTATGATTGCTTTGAACATAGTTTACATTTACCTGTCCATTGCGTCTTCAATATATGCTTAATTTCCAGTGACCGACAGCCTCTGCTTTGGAGTCTACGTTACATCGGGCTAACCATAGCTGGTTTTTATCGTTGAAGGTAATTCTGCACTCATGCTCAACGCACGAGGATTAATTTTCTCAATGTAAGATGTCCACATCATCTGCAACATGAATTTTCATAATTCATCAATTAAAATGTTAAAAAAAAAAAAAAATGAAGAAGAAAAACTAATATTAGTACATGTAAGTTAATATTCGCTTCTAAATAGATAAATGTGTTTATTTCTAATCAGTGATATCTTGAAAGAAAAATAAAACATATTTTATCCAATACCTGCACTCAGAATTAAAGTAGATTTGCCCCTATTTATAATAGATAAAGAAAAAATATTTTCACTTTCTGCAGTGGAACTTTCCCTGTACTATGACAATCAATACGGAAAGAATATCTTTTTATTGGTATGTATTTGGCGTCAATATGAAGAAGCCAAAAAAAATTGGGCCCCAAAAAGTTTGTTCTAGAAGAAGATGAAAAATAAAAGACACGATACTCTGTCTAGTCAAATAAAGGATTATGGTCGTCTAAGAAGAAAAAGAAGAATAAAAATTGTTCCATTCATTTAGCGGTAGAGAAAGTTCTTGCCAAATTATCCAAAGAAGAAAATATATAAGGGGGAAAAAATGGAATAGTAGATAAAAAGTAATAAATATTCTATACGTTCAATAATTTGATTGAGGAGTTAAGTTTTAAAACCACACTATTAACTTGATTTCGAATTTTCAGTTTGTTAAAATCTTTTGTCCATTCTTTTACTTTTCCGAGATGATCCTATAAAAACAATTTACGAAACTTTTTTTTAAAAATATATCTTAAAAATAATGATAATAAAGAAAAATAATAAGTACAAGTAACAAATAAAAATAATAAATAAAAATAATAAATAAAAATAACAAATAAAAATAATAAATGAAAATAATCAATAGAAATAACAAATAAAAATAATAAATACAAATAATAAATACAAATAGCGAATAAAAATAATAAATACAAATAATAAATACAAATAATAAATAAAAATGAGTACTAATTTTAATTTAATTTTAAAATATTTCTTAAGCAATTATTTTTATCATAAATTGTAAACATAATCGACAAAATGTTGTTCCATTTGTTCATCCACAAAAATAACGTAAGAATCATTGATTTTTTTTCTTCTTATGAAATCTACAAACATAAAAGGAATAATTTTTCCCCCCTTCATTGGCTTGACAGCACGGGATGGCTCTTGGCCTTATCAAAGAGTTTTTGAAAGGAATATTTCTGTAATAATAAAACAAACCAGATCATTTCAAAACCAACTGGATCTAAGAGAGAAAAAAATGTTTTCAAAACCAACTCGAATAACTTTATTTAAAATGTAAGTCTTTTGTTCTTTAAAAAAAAAAAAAATATTAAGCGCTTTTTCTTTTATTTACTTCTTGCGAATTGGCGAAAATCCTTTAAACAAACTTTTAAAATTATCTTAAGAAAAATAAATATTGAACTATTTTTATTTATTTGAGTTAAGAAAAATAAACTTTTTTTAAAATATTTGTTATTGTTTGATGAAATACAATTCTCCACCAAAATAATGCGTTGTATTCTTTTCTTCTTTTAAAATCTACGAGTGAAGGAATAATTGCATAATAATAAAACGAATATGTTCATTTAAAAACTGACACACTCTATGAAAAATATTTTTCCATTAAAAAAATAAATAAATAAAAAATTTTTAACACAGAAAAATAGCATAAATTACTAAGTTTGGTTTTCCAAAAAATCAATTAAAGTATTTGCACAAATTTTAATCCAAATGCCCAGAGTAGAGACGTTTTATTCACTCTTGAAAAACAGGCCAACATTGTTTGGCGCATTATTATTTATATGTTCTACACTTTTTCAGTTATAACGGTGTTCTTCGAAAACTTTGTCGTCATATGTAAATATGAATATGATAATTTAATAACTCTTAAGATTCAATAACAGTTACTCATGATTGTTGGGGTAATTTGACCCATCTTCAGTATTCTTCTTATTGAATAATGGAAAAGGTAGCGAAATGTAAATGTGAAAAAAATTCACCATTTACCAAAAATAAAAAACGTTTGGGATCTCGCTTTTCAAAATAAGAAAAGTCACGCTTATACTACATAAGAATATTTTATTTTATTTTTATTTTATACCGTCGTTGAACAGCCGACCCTGTTTTGGTTTCATGACTACCAACGCTCAACTCCGTAGCCTTGTAATTTTGAACCCAGTCCAGAAGACAAGGAAACTCCAGGATCAGTACCTCCAGAGGTATGATATGTTATGGGAATATGGCGGACTTTGTGACCGTCAAATTTAACGTGCATTAGTCACCATTTACTGCACGGGGAGTCTTCGGCCGAAGGGAATCGAACCGTAACCCCCGAACTCTTGGACTTGGGCCCAGTGCCCTACCAACTATGCTATCCCAGCCGTACATAGTAATATTCAAAATATTTGTCTTTTTTTGACAGCTATAAAAGCGCTTAGTTCAGGGCTGGATCATAATACCATGATTCGGTACAAATTTGGGACTGTTCGAATATTACGCAAGCTTCAAAAGGCATGAGAATTTTGTGATTTGCTAATTTTTGCTGGCAACGGGAAGGAAGGGGTTTATAATATCGTACATTCAAGTTAAAGAATAATCATAATATGACCTATATAATCAATACATATGACCTATATGATCAGAAGTGTGTACCATACAAAAGGAACCATATTTCCGTTTGAATTAAATAATATCATGTAATGAAGTTAAAACAAAATTTTTTAACGTTTTAAAATTAAACTTCTACTATGTAATGAAGTTAAAACAAAATTTTTTAACGGTTTAAAATTAAACTTCTACTATGCAATGAAGTTAAAACAAAATTTTTTAACGGTTTAAAATTAAACTTCTACTATGTAATGAAGTTAAAACAAAATTTTTTAACGGTTTAAAATTAAACTTCTACTATGTAATGAAGTTAAAACAAAATTTTTTAACGGTTTAAAATTAAACTTCTACTATGTAATGAAGTTAAAACAAAATTTTTTAACGGTTTAAAATTAAACTTCTACTATGTAATGAAGTTAAAACAAAATTTTTTAACGGTTTAAAATTAAACTTCTACTATGTAATGAAGTTAAAACAAAATTTTTTAACGGTTTAAAATTAAACTTCTACTATGTAATGAAGTTAAAACAAAATTTTTTAACGGTTTAAAATTAAACTTCTACTTTGAGTTTAATGTGCAATCATTTTTTTTTTTTTTCTTCTTTTTTGTGAAAGATTTTTGTGCCCTCAGTTAATTTGAAACAAAATAAATTCTAAATTTATTAAACTGATAAGTTAAATTTCTTATAATTTCCCAAATATTTCACGAACCAAAAATGTGAAAATGGTTTTGACAACTCCAGCAAAACACTTTAACAAAACAAAACCAGGTTCTACAAGATTCTTTTTTTTTTCCTAGTTTCCCAAGAAAATGAAACAAAGATTAGAATATCGGAGGTGCATTATAAAAGAACACGAAACATACCAACCACAGCGGTGAACATCATAAAGATTATATACGCTTTAAATCGGGTAATTTAACACATACATTCACTTCTTAGAGTGCCGCACCTTATGCTATAAACTAGAGGCTGGGTTCAGAAAGAAACAATGAATAGTCCGTGGGAAGACTGCGGATAATCCTTTTTCACGAATTCTGGGAAAAAGTGGACAGTAAAATACTTATGACTAATATCTGTAGACATTTAGTTCTTATCATTACAAGCCTCTGTAGTACAGAGAGATCATTTTAATTAGTTAACGGTATCACAAAAGCAATTAAAATCAAATTTTTTAAACAGCGGCTTTCGAGGAATGTTGATGTTTTAAAACTTTAAAATTACACTTTCGTGTAAAATTTAGGGATTTTTATAATTTAAAGATGATTGTACTTTTTTTTTAGCAGTAGCTGTAACAAGTGGATTTTTAATCTTATCTTTACAAGGCCCTGCGGTATGGATAGAAATCATTTTACTTAGTTATCGGTATCACTATAACAATCAAAATTAACCATGAAATTTTTTTATTGGTGCTTTGGTAGAATGTCGATGTTTTGAATCTTCAAAATTATTCTTTCGCGTAAAATTTGGAGATTTTTCAGAATTTAAAGTTGCATGTACTT
Source organism: Parasteatoda lunata (assembly GCA_949128135.1). Taxonomy (NCBI): domain Eukaryota; kingdom Metazoa; phylum Arthropoda; class Arachnida; order Araneae; family Theridiidae; genus Parasteatoda; species Parasteatoda lunata. Next base: position 84,468,398 of record OX421977.1, read on the forward strand.
CTTTTTGCTGCAGCTTTAACAGATAGATATTCAGTTCTAATCTTTATAAGGCACTGTGGTATGTGCAGAAATTAATTTAATTAGCTATTGGTATCGCAGAAACAATCCAAATTAGCACTCAAATATTTTGCGTAGTGCTTTCGTGGAATTTTGATGTTTTGAAATTACACAAGGAGGAGAAAATTCTGGTAAAATTACCGTACTGTAAAGCAATTACATTTCTGGTAAAAAAAAATATGAATAAATAAATAAAATAAAGCATAACTCTGATTAATAGAACCTAAATATACAGTATTTAAAATGTTCACGCATTTAGTAAAAAATACAAAACTGAAAAGTAAACTTAACCAAATGTTTGGTTTTCATGCCATGCTTTGAGGTATTTTATTAAAACTACCATATTTCATTACTTATTATAAAAAAATGTGTTTTTGATGCTTTGAGGTATTTTATTAAAATTACCATTTGTCATTACTTATTATAAAAGAATGTGTTTTTGCTAATTTTAACAAAGTCATTAACGAGCATTTTGGTGTTCCCATAGAATCAGAAACATGGTAAATCTTACTATATTCTGATTATTTTTATTCTGCAGAAACTGAATACTTTTGCAGAAAACCGAATGCTTGCTAATTGGTCGAAAATAACAATAAATTCCAACAATAAAATAACACTAGTGTGATTTGCGTAATATATTTTATTTATTTATTGCGTAAGCATACACAATAAATAAATAAAAGTTCTTAAGCATGTTTCAAATATTGTTTACTTTGTAACTTTCCTCAATTATATGGCTGATCATTTCTATTCCACCGTGACAGAAATATTTTTGACAAAGAGTAAAAAAAAAAAAAAATAAATAAATATAAAAAAAAAAATAAAAAATGAGAATTAGTAGCATGCTTGAATAAGCATTGATAAATATATGTTTTTATTAAATAATGTTCGCTTTGTAACGGTCTTTCAACCCTAAATTACTTTTCAAAAGTATAAGCGTTAAAAAGATACCATCTCTAGCGCTAAGATTCCTTTTCTGCTTTTGAAAACATGGCGATTAGTGTCATTACTTTTTGTTTAAATACCCAACCCTTCTGATTTCAAACACATTTAAGCGGGTACGTTCCTTTATCGTTAATTCACAAGCATGCATTATACCAACACCTTCAACTGTAGTTTACGCCCCAAATAGTGTTCTATACTTGTATAAACTGATGGAAAGAAATATTGTACTACATCACATGACTTACTTCATTTTCTAATAAACAACTGATTTTGTTATCAACACGTGCATCTCACATGTACAGATTCCAAGACATCGGTAAAGAATTTCGTTATCTTCAACAAGTAATTTTTATAAATCGCAAGACAATAGGAAGCCAAACAGATGCAAACGACCATTTAAAATCATTTTTTGCCAAACGATAAATGTTTTTGCTTGAATAAATATTTCTTATTTGCTTTGTGGCAACATGATTAAGAAAGCTGGAAGCTCGACGTGTCGTATGTATTTAAATAGCAAAAACTGTTCGCGTGCCTTTATTTGCATTATTTATCAAATGGAAAATTTATATTTATTCATTAGTTTTTCTAAGGGAAAGGTAAATATTATAATAATGATTATATGTAGCTATAAGCACACATAAAAGACACTGTTTTGTAAATGGGAGGGGGAAGTTGAATAACGAGAAAATTCTAAGATTTTTTTTAGAATTATAGAAAGAATACTTGTGAAAAAGTGTGGGAAAATAAAAAAAGAAAACATGCACAGCTGCTATTGAGTTTTAGATTTATAGTCAAATAAAACACGATAATAACTAGACTAACACCAGACGTGTTAAAAAATAACACCAGTATAAAACATAAATAATTTGTCAGTTTTCACTGAAACAAAACATGATGGTACATAGACCAAATACCTGTGTTAAAAAGAATACAGCTTAAATAGCATCCATTTAACATTAGTTTTTACTCAAATAAAACATGAATAGCTATCATTTAATGCTAATAGTTGCTCGAATAAAACATGAATAACCACTGTTTAGTGTAATTTTTACAGAAATAAAACGTGTAAAACATCAAATACTTTGTATTTATTATAAAAATATGTCCGCATTCAACTTTTATGAAATTGAAGTAAATATTTGTAAAACCCTCTAGTGAAAGTTAAATACTGCAATGTTTATGATATAGAGCAGGGGTTTCCAACTGACATGGGGCCGGGGGCCACAATTAAAAACACAAATCAAATGGCAGGCGGCAACTTTATCAAAATTTTATGTAGGACTCTTTTATGTTTAAAGGAACATTAAATATTACTATCAGATTTCAGAAGTTGTACAAAACAAAAGTATTGAGCCGCGATGGCTCAGGGGATAGAGCGTTCGCCTTCCAATGAGGCGAACCGGGTTCGAATCCTAGTCGATACGAATTCCGCATCCGGCTTGCACTGACCACAGTGCTGACGTGAAATATCCTCAGTGGTAGACGGATCATGGGTTAGAGTCCCCTTGCCGTCAGGCTAACCGTGGGAGGTTCTCGTGGTCTTCCTCTCCATGTAACGCAAATGCGGGTTAGCTCCATCAAAAAGTCCTCCACGAAGGCAAATTTCTCCCAATACTCGATCCAGGAGTTCCCTTGTCTTCTGGATTGGGTTCAAAATTACAAGGCTACGGAGTTGAACATTAGTAGCCGAAAACCCATTAAGTTGGGTCGGCTGTTCAACGACGGATATAAAAAACAAAAGTATTGAACTGCAAATTAAAATAAGAAGTAGATTTTTAAAAATATTTAATTGCATATTAAAAAATTCGGGCTACAATAACTTTAATGTGCACCTATGTATTAAACAAATAATGTGCAACAGATATCTAATTGTTAAGATATAAAACTTTAAAAAGGTTGGTATTAAAACTTTCATTGTGGCACACAAAATGTTCAATGAGAAAATTGAGGTTTGTCTGCTGCAACCACCAGAGAATAGATATTTACATTTTAAATTTAAAATTTACAAATGCGTGTGTAAATATTTTCGTCCAAAATGAGTGGTTTCAAAAAGTTAAATCGGAGAATTTCTTTGAGATTATTTCTGATAAATTATATTAACAAAATACAAAAAAATGAAGTAAAAAAGAGCAACATACACGATTATTTTTGTATTTGAATAAACATTTTCTTGGATAAAAATCTGAAAAATAAATTTTTTGGCACCGTTTGTATGTTAAATTCCGCAGAAACGAAGAAATTAGGTTTTTATTAACGAGACATGTATTTTAAACCCAATTCGAATAGATTTTCTATCCGCAACTATCCGAAAATTGTCCGCAAAAAAATGACAACTATAATATATTTTAGTTCGTGGGCCACAAAAAAGGCTTCGCGGGCCGGATGCGGCCCCCGGGCCGCCAGTTGGAAACAGCTGATATGGAGTAAAAAGTGCTTAAAAATCATCATTTATTTAATATCAAGGATGATAAAAGACACGATATCTATTGATGGCTTATGGCAATAATACATAAAATCAAACTAAATACATGTAAAATTACTTTTTTTAAAAAAAAAAAGCGGAGCGGGGGGGGGAGAGAGAAGAACTAGATAAAAATTAAGTTTCCTTATTTAAAATGCAAACGAAATTTGTTTAAATATCTTCGGCATCTGCTTTCCGTATCTTATTATTATTATTTTAAAGTATCTTATTATGCAGCATTCTCTCTATCATTTTAATGTCTTTTGAATATGTAATCATCCATATCCAATATTTTGAGATTTTTGTCGAAAAATACAAGATGGCGCGGTATCTATCGATGACAAATGACAAGAATACATAAAATAAAATTTTAAAAAAATTTTAAAAAAGGAGTAGATAAAAAATAAGGTTCCTTATGCAAAAAAATGCAAGCAGAATTATTTTAAATATCTAATTCCCACACATTAATCTATCTATCACTCGATATGCTTTCAATGTGTTTCCGATATTTCTAGATTTTTGCCGAAAAATCAAAGAAGACACGATAAATAACAAGAATACATTTTAAGAATCATTATTAAAATTTTAAATAAAATTAAAAAAGGAGTAGATAAAAAATAAGGTTCCTTAAAAGAAAAATGTAAGAAGAATTATTTTAAATATCTAATTCCCACAAATCAATCTATCTATCACTCGATATGCTTTCAATGTGTTTCTCTTATCCATAAAATATTTCTAGATTTCTGTAGAAAAATCAAAGAAGACGCGATATCTGTCGATGACAAATGACTATAATAATCTATCTATCACTCAATATGCTTTCAATGTGTTTCTCTTATCCATAATATATTTCTAGATTTCTGTAGAAAAATCAAAGAAGACGCGATATCTGTCGATGACAAATGACTATAATAATCTATCTATCACTCAATATGCTTTCAATGTGTTTCTCTTATCCATAATATATTTCTAGATTTCTGTAGAAAAATCAAAGAAGACCGCGATATCTGTCGATGACAAAAGATAAGAATACATAAAATTTTAAATAAATTTAAAAAAAGGAATATATATATATATATATATATATATATATAAAATAAGGTTCTTTATAAAAAAAATGTAAGCAGAATTATTTTAAATATCTCATTTCTACAAATTAATCTATCTATCCCTCCATATGCTTTCAATGTGTTTCTCCTATCTATAATCCGATATTTCTAGATTTCTGACGAAAAATCAAGGAAGACGCGATATCTGTTGATGACAAATGACTATAATAATCTATCTATCACTCGATATGCTTTCAATGTGTTTCTCTTATCCATAATACGATATTTCTAGATTTTCGCCGAAATATTCAAAGAAGACGCTATATCTATTGATGACAAATGACAAGAATACATAAAAGGAAATTTTATATAAATTTAAAAATTGAGAGTAGATAAAAAAAATAAAAAAAAATACGGTTCTTTATGAAAAATGCAAACAGAATTATTTTGAATATCTAATTCTCACAAATTAATCTATCTATCACTCGATATGCTTTCAATGTGTTTCGCCTATCTATAATCCGATATTTCTAGATTTCTGACGAAAAATCCAAGAAGATGTGGGGGAAAGGGCAGAGATATAGAAACGAAGGGGATGGATGATGAGGACGGAGTGAGCAGTCCCGAGCAAACAGACGATTTTCCCACCCCGCACTTCGAGCAAACACCGGTCTCCCAGGGCAGTAATGAGTGAGTGTGCGTCAGTGTTTGCACACTTTCTCTTCACCCCCACACACTGATATTTCCCTTTTTTACTTTTCTTTGCTTTCGTCTTATAACACAGACAGAGGGACGAATATTTTTATCCACCCCCCTCTCTTTCATTCTCCCTCTTCCTTGTCATACCTAATAATGATGCCAAAGACACAATTACAAACTTTCAACGCGTGGATTTGTTTGTATGAATCGGTTTCATCAAAGGCGTAATAGGGCAATAAAACTTGCTGTGGACAAATTGTGAAAAATCGTCCCCATTTAGTTATGTTGAGAATAGAATACTAAATGTTCGAATGGTTTACATTTGTAGTTTATTCGACTGGGGTATTTCTAACAGGAAATGAAATCGGAATTATTCCAAATTTTCATTTTTCAAAATACAATTATTTTTATCTGTTAAGCAGTCATTAAAGCTACACAACTGATTAAAAACACATTCCCTGGTTTATTTGAATGAATGTAATTATTTTAATCTATTAAACAGTCATTTAAAGAATACAACTGATTAAAAACATATTTCCCGATTCATTTCTCTGAATGAAATAGTTTTAATATGCATAACAGTCATTTAAGGTATACAATTGATCAAAAATAATTTCTTCGATTTATTACCGTGAATGTAATTATTTTAATTTACAAATCAGTCCTTAAGGATACACAACTAATTAAAAACACATTTGTTGATTCATTTCCCTCAGTGAAGTTACTTTAAATCTACCATCAATTTAAGGTCATACAATTGATTAAAAACACATTCTATGAGTTCTTTTCCCTGACTAAGTTACTCTAATATACTAAACAGTAATTTAAGATAATATAAAACGGATTAAAAATACCTTTCCATATAATTTCTGGGAATAATTTCCATATAATTTCGGGAATAATTAAAAATACATTTATTCCCGTCATGAAATTATTTCAATAAACTAAGCAATCATTTAAGATATGCAACTGATTTAAAAGACATTCATTTCCCGGATGAAAATTACATTAATGGACTAAACAGGGCCGGGATAACCTGGTTAGTAGACCACTGGGCCCATGTCCAAGAGGTCGTGGGTTCGATCCCCGCCGACCGAAGACTCTCCGTGAGGTAAATGGTGACTGTTGCACGTTAAATCTGTCGAGTCACAAAGTCCACCATGTTCCCATAATAAATCATACCTCTGGGGGTACTGATCCAGGAGTTTCCTCTTCTTCTGGGTCGATTCAAAATTACAAGGCTACGTAGTTGAATATTAGTAGTAGTAAACGCAAAACTTGGTTGGCTGTTCAATGACGAATATAAAATAAAAAATATATAAAATGAACTAAACAGACGTAAAATATCCTCAATGGTAGACGGATCATGGGTTAGAGTCTTCTTACCGCCAGACGAACCATTTTAGATTTTTGTGGTTTTTCTCGATATGCAACAGCAAATGAGGGTTAGTTTCATCAAACAGTCCTCCACAAAGGCAAATTTATCTCAATACTCGATACAGGAGTTACCTTGTCTTCTGGATTGGGTTCAAAATTATAAGGCAGTGTAACGTATCAAGCTATATTAAAGAAAAGTTCTGCATTTTTTTATAAAAACATTTATTTACATCCACAACTACAGTAATGGAATTAAAGCTCCCGTAACGAGAAAGAAACAACTTTTCAAACAAATATAGAAAACCCGTAACGGGTTAGTACAAACCTCTATTTCGAAAAACAAGAACTAATCTCTAAAAAATCAATAACTTTTTGTTGTTCTCCCTAAAAGTCTTCTAATTTTATCGTCTGCTTTTATTTTTTTAAATTTATCTCTTCATGTGATTATTTTATTTTATTATGCTGCCAGCCCGTTATTTTTTAATATTTTAACTTTTATTCATGCTTTTGATAGCCAATTATTTTTTTAATATTTTTAGATTTTATAGCAGTCACTGGAAGTTACGGTGTTGCGGTTAGCTACGGCGTTTAACATGAGTGCCTTAAACCCAATAATTGGATCGGCTGTTCAACCACGGTTATAAAATAAAAATATTTAGATGCCGCAAACTAAAAAGAATCCTTTCTTTTATCAACAGTCATTAAGTCTAAACAGTCATTTAAGTTGATTTAAAAGGCATTCATTTCCCGGAATGAAATTATTTTTATGCACTAAATAATTCGTGATCGCAACACTCGAGTATGCCATCTAGCGGGAGACTGTAAATATCGGGCATTAGTTCCCACATAACCATTGGCAATGACGGACGCCATTTTCTTAGCAGCAAATAGGAAGCGAAAATTCCCTAAGGAAAAGGTAAAACTTCTTGAAAAAACTAATCAGAACATGCCAAACATTGAAGCAGAACACGCCAAGCATTTGAAGAACAACTTCTCAATAATTTTTACCTTTCTATTACCAACAACATAACATGATTTCGTGATCACTTGCTGTTACAGATGTGTGTATTGCGGTAAAGTAATTTTTCTGTCTTTAGTTCATTGCAAGTTAAAATGAAGTCAACATTGCTTTCGTCATTCCAAGGAATAAATGTGTTCCAATGAATTCCATACAGAACTGTAATAGTTATAGAATATTCTTCTTCTTCATAGAATAGTATATATTTCTGTATCTACATAATTCAGAAAACAACAATAAAGAATAATCCGAATTACTTGAAAAAGTATCTTTTGTGCTGATTATAAATAAATTTTTTAGCGTTTTCTTGGTAAGTGTTTTTTAGTTTTGAAAGAATTTCAACTAGAATTCAGCTATTCTGTTTTTAAGCTACATATTAAAATTCATATCGAGATCTTACAATTATAAAATTTTGATGTGTGGTATGTTACCTAAAAGTAATGAAGGGATGAACTATGTATATATTATTTGAGAATAAAGTTTTCAAACAAAGAACATATCATTTTGGAATTCTCCGGACTTATAAATCAGGTAAGTGTTATGATTTTTATAATAAAAAATTTGCTTGTAAAAATTTTTTTTTCTTACTTGATGATCGTTCTCTACAAAATGGTTTTTTTACGTCTGATTAAATACTATAAGAATTAAAAAAAAGAAACAATACGAAAGTTTTTATTGAAAAATGAGGAATTTTTAAAATCGTTTTTATCCTAAGAATTCTTTATTTTACGTTTTTTAGTTTATAATTTTTTGATAAAATTGTTGTCAAAATACTTTTTTTGAAAAATTAAATGGTATTAAATTATGTGTTTATGTATACTTCTTGCATATTCTAATATTTGAAGTAATATGATTCAGAAAAGTATGGAAGAAAAATTCGGTACTTACGTATTAACCACAGCTACAGATTTTTAAGTGCCGCAAATCTACACTTAAAATTTTTGGAAAAAATCTTAAAATGAAACACTTTGTTTAAAATCAAAGTAGTCAATCGGATTTCGGAGGAAAATGGGCCGATATAGAGTTTAGCATAGATTCAAAACAAACTTTTCTCTCACCTGATTCTATAGCTATTATGAACTCTAATAAATAAGATTCAAAATGAAATAACATTTCCAAAACGGACGTTTACTAAGATGAAGTTTCATGTTATGGACATTGGGACATTTTCGTTATATTTCACTCCATAAAATATTTCGCTCCAAAAAAAATAAAATTGCATCTTGTTTTGTTTTTGGCAAGTCCCAAAGACGCATTTTCGTAACACTAAAAAATGGCGACAAAAAAAGAATGGTTCTTTTTTTTTTTTTGTTTCGTAAGCATTCTTTATTTTACGTTAAAATTTAAATGGGCTTTTCATGTTATACCATTAAATTTAGTAAAACTATTTTTCAGGCATTAGGTTTGAACTCTTATAAGAATATACCTATTTTTTTCTCTTTATTTACAAATATTTTTCCGATGTGTTCTGGATGTTCCTTCTGTAAAAAAAAAAGAGATACCATTTTGTTTTCGTTTGCATAAGAAAGAAAACAAACATTTTTCTTTTTTAAATTTAATCAGCCACAATAAAGATGGAACGTTACCATGCTACATGCTACATTAAAGACGTCTCCAGTTTAACTGAATGACTGTTCATTTGGAAATCGCAGGGATTCGGCACATACAACAACGCCCCCTATAGTTCGTTGCGATCGCGAATCATTTAAAGGATACAATTAATTAAAAAAGCATTCATTTTTCTGATTGCAATTATTTAATCGATTAAACAGTTATCTAAGGTGCCTAATCGATTAAAAGACATTCATTTTCATCTTGAATCAAGTTCTTTTAATCTACTTAGCAGTAACTTAAGGCTCACAATTTGTTAACAAGACATAAGATTGAACGAAATTATTTTAATCAACTAAACAGTTCTTTAATGCTCTTAATAATTTTTATATCTTAATATATTTGATTAATTGATTAAAAATCCTCAATTCATTTATCTGAGTGAAACTATATTAATTTACTTATCAGGCATTTAAGGTATCCAACTGATAAAAAAAACATATCCCTTATATCCAATTCATTTCAAAGCATAAAATTATTATCATTAATTTACTAAACAGCAATTTAAGGTATGCAACTGATAAAAAAAAAAAAAAAAAAAAAACTTTCCCTTATATTCAATTTATTTCCATTTGTAAAATTATTTTTATTGTATTTATTTTTATTTCATTTTTATTATTTTTTTTCTATTTCACTTATTTATTTCATTCATTTATTTCACTTATTTGTTTAATTTTTTAATGAATAACAAAAATAGATGAACAAAGCAAAACTGCATATGACTGCAATCGCATTTTTAATACTCATTAAAATGTTACTAAAGAGACCAGCATTTGTTTACAGAGGGCGGAACTGGCATTAGGTGGAGTTTTAGTCTCTAATCTCTTTAAAAGATTGTTCACAGGAAGTAAAGGTATAAGATAAGTGGATTCAAAAATTTTAAGTACTCCCATTATAAAGAGTTTGACAGGAAATATGAAGTTTGGCGGCATTTTTAGAAGAATGAAAAACTGCTTCATTAATCTCGGGAAAGAATTTGGTGTCCATCTTGGTTTTTGCGAACTTGCTATCGTGTCTGTGAGTGTAGAATCTTACAATCAAAATTTAGACCACTTTCTGACTAGCTAGAAGACTCAGATCTTTTGAAGCTCAGTGCATTATAACCATCGAATGGATTCCTGACCGCCATAAGTAGAATTCAGCGTTTTCTCGTCTAATCGAATTTATTATCAATCAAATTCCAACTGACAAGAGCACTCAAATTTCCAACAGACTTCTGTACTTTTTGTAACCATCGTTGAACAGCCGACCCAAATTTGAGTTTACGACTACCAAACTTAAACTTCGTAGCTTTGGAATTTCGAATCTAATCCAGAAGACAAGAGCACTCCTTAATCAAGAATTGAGATAAATTTGTCTTTTTGATGGAACTAACCCGCATTTGCGTTACATGGAGAGGAAAAACACGAAAACAACCCAGGGTTAGTCTGACGGCAAGGGTGCTCTACCCCATGATCCGTCTACCATTGAGGATGTTTTACGTCAACACTGTAGTCGGTGCGAGCAGGATGCGGAATTCATTTCGACATCGCTGGGATTCGAACCCGGTTCACCTCATTGGAAGGAGAATGCTCTTTCCCCATAGCCAGCATGGCTCCCCCAGAGGTATTGATTTGTTATGGGAACTTGGAGGACTTTGTGACCCCAACAGATTTAACGGGCACCATTTACCATTTAATACACTTGGATTCTTCGGTCGGCTGAATTTGAATTTCCGTTCACACGAACGCGAGTCCCACGCCCTACCAACCAGGCTATCCCAGCTCAGACTTTAGTATTTGATGATAAAGGGAAAAAACTAGAAAATGTTATTATCGATCAATGGCCTATTATATTTTTAACAATGGCCACTTCATAAAACCTGTAACTACTTTACTGAAAAATTGAAAATTTAGAGCGATTAAAAAAAATTTTTGATATTAATAAAGTCATTTTTTAAAGCATTTCTCAAAATATGATAAACATTCCATAGTTAGTTTTTAAAAATAAAAAAAAAAAAAAAAAAAAAAAAAAAGACGTGAAATAAAGTAAGTTTTAGATTATTATGAATTATTCATAATAATTCTATATTTAATGACGAAAAAAGTGACGATTGGGAGGCGATTCATGATTCGAATTACCCAGAACAAATTTATTGCCTAGACTTGACGCATACTGAAACTCTTTTTCTATTTTTTTTTTTTTTTTTTTTTTTATCGTTTGATCTGTTCAATTTGATTAAACAATCGTAATCGTTTATTCAAATTAGTTGAGTGAAACCAATCAGTAATTTGACTCTATTAAACTTAAGATTCGAATAAGTTAATAAAATTTACGAATTATAATTTTAATCACTTTAGTGAACTAATTCTTATGAATCACTTTTATTTTGATAATTTACTTCACTAAACTCAACAGCTTATCCCGATCCCAAAGGATTTCACAAAGACACTGATGAATATAAGCAATAAGAAAGAAAGAAAAAAAAAAGGGCTATTTATCTGTTTAAAAGAAAAGATAAAGGAGAAAAAAAAACTCCACAAATCTGAGACACATATTTCCTAAAGATATGTTACCTTACCAACGCACATACAATAGCTGTAACAAAGATAGATTAAATATATATTTTTCTAAAGAAGATTAGATTGAAAAAAGGAACAACCAGTTCTAATCCTATGTTTGGATTTTATTTAGTTGATTTTACTAAATTATTCATATTCTATGATTCAGATTAATTGATTGGATTATTTTGACTCTATTAAGCCAAAGATTCATATAAGTTGATTAGTCAATTGAATATCCAAAGTGAACCGCTTCACTGAATTATGATGATTCATAATTATTTAACTTTATGATGCTTCTTTCCGCAGGATAGCACAAGACTCTAGTAAAAGTGAACCAGCAATAGAAGAGCGGAAGAATATTTACCCAATTTCACGAAAAAACAACTTTAAAAAATGTGATGATATATTTTTCATTAAAACATGTTACCTTACAAATTCATGCGCAATAGCTTTAACTGAAAAAGATTAAATCTATCTTTTTCCAAAGATTAGATTAAACGAAAAACAAGCTGTTTTAATCCTATGTTTGAATTTAATCTAGATAATTTTGCTAAATAATTCATATTCTTTGATTATAATTAATTGATAAGATTAATACGACTCTATTGAGACAAAGATTCAAATAATTTGATTCAGTTTGTAAATTGAATAACCAAAGTGAACTGATCCATTTTACTCTGGTGATTCATTATTACTCAACTTTGTGATGAATCTTTCCAGGAAATAGCATAAAGACATTGGTAAAAGTGAACCAGCAGGGGAAGAACGAGAACATATTTACCAACCCCCAAGAAAGAAGCAACTCCAAAATGTTTGAGGCATATTTTTCCCTAAAATACCAACTCACGTGCAAAAGCCGTAACAAAGAAAGATTAAATCTATCTTTTTCTAAAGAAGATTAGATTAAAAAAGGGAGCAAGAAGATTTAGTTCTATATGTTTAAAACGGCGCCAATATTTATAACGATAGTTTAACCACTGTAATTCGTCATCTTCTAAAAATGACAATCAGCGAATATGGTAAATTGAGGCGCCAATAAATTAGTCGCCATATTACTTTGACTGCAGATTTCTTGATTAAACTAAAATCAAGCTAGCTCTGTCGTCTATAGTTTGCTTAAGATTATTGGACATTAAAAGTATTTACTTTTAGCCAAAATGAACCGATAAATAGGAGAAACTGTCGAAAAGGTTTGTTCAGTTGATATTTCTTAATGTAAGAACAAACTAAATGGATGAGAAATTATCAAAAGGAAATAGTTAAAGGACTGTAAGCTAACAAAAGTAAAAATGTAATAAACTCTGAAATCATTTGATTTAGAAATAAAAGCATTTCTGAATAATGACTAAAAAGGGTGAATTAAAAAAAAAATAGATAAGTTTAAAAAAACATTAAGGTAAATTTCGGAATTCGACAAGTAATTTTGTTTAAAAAAAGTTGTTTGTTAATATTTATCAATAAAAAAAATTTCGTTGAAAAAAAAAATATTTATCAAAATTATACAAAAACATATCAAATATGATACCAACATTTATCAATGAAAGCAAAATTTTATTGCTAAATATTTGTTACATTACCACGATTTCTTCACGTGCTGATTTAATTTGAAAACAAATTATCAATGAGAGAATTCAAATTATCAAAGCTCATATAAATCGCTAAGAATATGTCGATAAATTCTGAAATGCAATGCATTTATTTTGTCAAAAAAGGCTTTTCCTTTCGTCGATAAATGTTCGTAGCTCTTTTAAAAAAAGTTTAATGTGAAATTCAATTATCAAATAAAATGTTTTTATCAAAAAAACAGTAAGATAGCTATTAAATAACTATTTTTTTTATTTATTTATTCTTTTATATTTATTTATTTAATATTTTTTTCTTTTTTTGATAATAAATTCTAAAATATCGCGATTTTGTTCCGAAAACGAATCCCTGGAAGTGAATATTTGTGCAGCCAAATTTAAAGAAACCGCAAATTCCTTCCCAGATAGCAGTGTAAGGTTGATATTAATGTCAGCCTTGTTACCTTTATCACAAATCCCAACAAGGTTTATAGATGATTACTTAATAAACCATGCAAGCTTGAAACAATGTTAAATTTAACTATGCTAGTTCACGCAGTTCGCATTAAGTTTGCATAAGCAACCCTTTCATATCGAGATTAAATCAGCCTTAAAAAAACAAGGCAAGAAAAACCTTTTGATATGAGGATGAATCATCAATCGCAAGTAAAAAGTGCTCTCAAACCGAGGACAAATTAACCTTCTCAAGATTAATTTGTCCTCGTTTTTATATAGAGCAGGTTTTTATATTCGTTCATTAACACTTTAAAATTAAAGGTTGGCCTAATCTTTAAGTTTTCAAATAAATAAATAAATAAATAGAATAAATAAAATGTTTCATTTGAAGTCTGGACAATGCTAAAATGAATAAAAAGAAATTGAAAAAACTCAAATACAAGGTTTAAAGTACCTGTAAATAAAAGTTAAAATTTAAAATTTTTTTGTCAAGTTTTTTTTTCTTTTTTTTTTTGCATGCATTTATTCAATCTTTAAGGAAACAAGCTTTGCATAATAATATAAAAAGGATTAATTAGTCAACATTTCTATGCCAACCAGATAAAAATAAAAACACAACAATTGCCGAAAATTTGCCTGTTAGTTGCTGGGCTCGATATAGAGTTGCTGGGCTCAATATAGAGTTGCTGGGCGCGTATAACCATCACCTCCTACATCAAAAAGCCTCCACACGGTCTTTTATAAGTAGTCCGCGCAGACTGTTTAAAAAGTGAACCAGTTGTGCGCATGAATCCAAAACCTTTTATAAAAGTAATTGAGAGAAATTTATCATATATATTTGAGAATTGAATCTGTAGTGGTTGACAAGTGAATAAGGCAAACCTATAATATTCATAAATAAAACAAATTTTTAGTCATATATTTTCTACCACTTTCTTATTTCAACTAGATTTTGTATTAGATGACTCGTTTGGAAAGTGGATATCCTTCACAGTAGTCTTATCGGACTACCTATAAAAAACCGTGTGAAGGCTTTCAGTTATAGGAGGCGTTGGTATAACAAATAGTTTACCAAATAGAAGAAAAAAATTGGTATTAATGTCCTACGTGGTTCGAAATTTCCTTCAGTGCATACTTTACAAAAAAAAATCTGTTATTAATTTTTTCCAAATACGATCATATATCCTAAGCGTTTTATTTTCTTTTGTCAATTACAAAATGTCCGCCATTAAAAACAGATAGCGCGTTTAGAGACAAATTAATTAATAGTTGTTGCCGACAAGGATTCTAAAGTACCGAATAACTACTTTTAAAAAAAAATCAAAAGAGATTATTCTCAATTTTAGTTGACACAGAAGCTTCATTTTGGGATAGTGATTTAAAACCATGGAGAAAGAACAGAGAACTTAGAACCACAGCTTTCCGATCTCCATAAATGCCATCCAACGGATGAAAACGTTTAAAAAAAAAAAAAAAAAAACATACTTTTACTTTCGATTTCTTTGACGTATCGAACTAGGGGTGAAAAAGCCCATTGCTAAAAGTTCCTTTCTTATTTCTGAATCCAACTCGTTTTGTATTATTAGAAGAATCAAGCGACTTACACCTGTGACGCGCTGTTGGGGAGAGGGAGGGGACAAAATCACTACAGCAAACTGACTTTTACTAAAGAGTCCTTGTCCATATTTAGAATCCTAACATTTGCACTACACCTGCAACTCATTCAAATTCTTTAAGGTCAGGAAAGTGTATGTTCACTAATTTCACTTTGCAAACAATGCCATTTTTTTTTTCTATACCATAAACAAATTAATTGGGACATAATTTTATCAATTACGAAATTCAATAGATATAATTTGAACAAGAAACAGAGCAGAAGCTAGAATTTAGCGCTATAAATCTTTTAACTTCAGCAAAATTCTGGAGTATATAGATAAATTAGTATTGAGTATTACAATGTTTTTGTTATTTATAGTTCGATGTATATTCTGGATAAACTTTTTATAGAGGTATTCTATGTTTTTTATTTATAATTCAACTTAAATAATGTAATTCAAATAGATATAATTTGAAGAAGAAACAGCGGAGAAGTTAAAATATCGCTCTATAAATCTTAAAACTTCTGCAAAATTCTGAATTATTGATAAACTAGTATATTGAGTATTACAATATTTTTGTTATTTATAGTTCGATGTATATTTAACATTTAACCTTAAATAAAGAAAAATCTATTAAAATTTTTGCTACAAATATGCATAATTATGTTCCTTCTATGTAGCCATCATTCCAAAAATACGCTATATCTTTCACGACATGACTTTTCATCTTAAATTTTTAAGGAAATGCAACAAAATTCGCATACAGTCGAGTTACATGTACCGTAAATAAATAAAATGGAACAAAAAATTTTTTTAAAGGAAAATATTTTTAAAATTGTAGCCTTGTTTCCTCTTCCTGTTGTTCTTACATTACTTTAATTTTCCATTCATTTTGAAGCTTAAGCTGAACTTTTTTTTCTTTGTCCTGAGAACACAGGTTAAGAACAACTGTTTTTGAGAATAACAATTCTTCCGCATTCAAAATTCAAAAGACGATTCTTATTTTTGGACTGGAATGTAATTATTTTCAATTTATAGTATCGTATTATGAAATATAACACCTGCAAAGCTTAAACCCAGCAGATTAAGCGCACGACACAGTGCGCTTAATCAACAATCTCATTTTTTATCAATTAACTTGATTTAAAACTATATTTGTTATGAATAAAGCAAATCAATCCAATTAGAAATCATTTCGGAAATTTCTTTCTCCGGAAATTACCCTAAAAGATCAAACGATAATAAAGCAGATTCTAAATTCCTGTACTCAAGTAAAGTGACAAGTTTACAACTTCTTTTTATGTAAACTTTTTATCTTTGAAATGATAAAAGGAGCGATTTCACGGATTGGCGAGTTCAAATTCCGACTGTCCATCAGGACAAGCCCTCCCGCAGTGTCATTGGACACACCAGAGTTATTTGTAACAATATGAAGGTCATTTAGATAACAAAAGCGGTCAATTGGCAATAAGGATTAAAGTCTGCTGACACTAATCACGTGAAATTGCTAAATTAGGGAAAATGATAAGGCTAATCAACAATCTTAAATTACCTTTTATATATTTTCACTTATCTTTTGGCCGGTCTGTATTGATCAGATCTTCATGTTATCCAAGTTCATTAGTTTTGGTTCAGGCTGTTTTTCGAAGGCTCCGTCGTCATATGTTTTTTTTTTTTTTTTTTTTTTTTTTTTTTGCGAATAATATGCTATTTTCATAAATGCTGTAAACTAGCAACAGTTACTCATGACTGTTAGATCAAGTTTAATCTACTTATAGCCAACACTCTCAATACTTATTCTGAAAATGACATAAAACGTAAATATGGATAAAAACCAAAGTTTTGAGAAAATGAAAAGCGTTTGTGGTTTAGTTTTTTTATATTTAAAAATTTAGCCCAATGTTTCATTATCTGGGCTCATTAAAATTTGCAAAAACTGAGAATAAGGCAGTGAATTTGATTATTTTTTTTTTTTTATCTCGGTGGAAAAATGTCGCCAAATTTGTGATTTTTAAACAAGTTCAATAGCCTTTCAAATATTTAAAAAAAAATTCATTTCTAAAGCCCAGATAATTATTCGCTGCAAGAGGGTATATATAGTTTGAAATTATATAGCTTTGTTTTAAGTGCAAGGCGCTTAAATTATGGCTTTTTTAATTTCCTTGACAAGATTTTAATGGAAGGCAATGGCACTAATATACTTCCTTATTGAATACTATTAAGGTTATTGTACACCACATGGAGTATCTTAGAATATTTAAAAACGTTACATAACTTAAGAGAATCAGGAAACCTTTGCAAAACTTTTTTGAAAAATAATAAATTCTTTTGAATTGCTTGAGTTTTACTTTTTACTGAGCATATTTTATCCTTCTCAAACTTTCCATGAAACATTTAAAAAAGATATTCTTTAAAATTTAATACCATTAAAAGTTTGATTTACTCAAACTTTCCATAAAGTTGCATTTTATCGTTTAATTTAAAATTAAATTTTAAATGTACCCTTTAGTCTCAATGTTTAAAATGAATAGGTTGAACGCGTGCATTGAACAATGATACGGTTTAAATTTGCAGTTACCTTATTATCTAAACTGAACCATACTGTTAAACTGGATAAACTGCTAAACTAAACCATATTATTGTGCTTGACGATATAATAGTTCAATCTGCAAAGAAATATGGTTCAATTTAATATTTTATCAAGATTTCAGCGAATTTGTGCCCTATTATAATTTTAAAGCCCAGATGTAGATATCAGTTTAATTTAATCTAAGCTTTTACTCATTATATTCACGCCTCTGTCAAATCTTTTTTTTTTTTTTTTTTTTTTTTTTTTTTAAGTACAAATGAATTTTAAAACAAAATCTTTAAAAAAAAATGTTGAAAAATGCATCGTGCTCTGGAACTACCTTGATATACTTATATACTTATGTCAAACTGTGGGATAAGTCTAATCCAACAATCCAAAAAAAAAAAATGTGGTATTTTTTCTAATAATTAATAAAAATATAAAAGGAGTTTTTTTTTTTTTTAGTTTAAAAGAAAAGGAACTTTATTTAAAGGATAATTTAAACACTTTTGAATTTGTTTGTTACTCTAGTGGCTGCATCAGAGATGTTATAACGCTGTATTAATGATTAATAACTCTTAGCAATCTGCACTAGAAACTTAAAAGAACTAGAACTTTTTCCTCTGTTTATTTACTTAAGAAAATATTTATATTTTTTACAGAATGCTGTGTAAAACTTCTATTTTTGGAATAACTTGGGCACAAGTCAACAAATTGGCAATCTAGCTCTTCAGATTGCTGCAAACTTAATAAATGACTTGTAAAAAATGATCTATAAATCAGAATTAGAATTTATTAAATTATTGTATTACAGTGTCTAGTATTCTCTTTTTTGGTTAATAACAACTTTCGTAATTTTTTGTATCTTCCCAACTTAATTTTCGGTTAATAACAATTTTCGTGACTTTCTCAATTCCTTAGTTTAAGTTCTTGAATAATAACAACTTTCGTGATTTTTTCCAACACATTATTTTAAGTTCTTGGTAACAACTTTCACGGTTTTTTTTCTTCATATTCTCAGTTTTAATTTTTGGTTTATAATAACTTTCATGAATATTTTCCTCTCCTTTTTTTTTAAGCTTTTTGTTCACAACTTTCGTGACTTTTTCACAGCACAATCTTCTGGAGCGATCTGAGGAAAACAAAACTCTTAAAACAAGAACTAATCTTCACTTTTATGCATGGTATTAAATGTCGAAATGTCCAAGACTATAGAACATTTTATCTGACTGTCGCACCTGCAAACCATGGCCCCATGGTGCACGTGCGCCCCACAGGTGGTCCTAAGAGGTCAAGCTTCTTTAGAACTCCCACTCTTGAGTCCTTTCTTAAATAACTCTACCACAAAATGCTGCTCAGAACAATTTACAATGCGTGGACACGTTCCCTTGTATCTTCTTCAGGTGCGCGAGAGAAAGGTGAACGATTTTTCGCCAGTGGTCTTTTATTTCTCTCTCCCCCCCCCCTTTTCCTGGAAAATCTCCTGACGAACTATCCAACGTAAACTTTTCTTCATTGTACAATGCATTCTGCTAAAATGACAGTTAAATTTTTAAAGTTTTTTAAGTTGGATTATGTGGACTCATTGCCCACCCACCTTTGACCCTTGCGATTGCTGTTAAATTTGGAAAGCTGAGTTTCTATTCGAACTGATCCCGGTCGCTAATTTGCAATCCAGAGATCCTTAACAACTCGCCCTTTTTTTTTTATTATTATTATTATTATTTTTTTTAAGATTTTTCTTTTAGCTGCAGCTAGTCGCAATTATAATGCAAGTTTTAATTTTTTTTTTTTAAATTTTTTTTTGCCTGAACTAAAAATAAATAAATAAATAATAAACAAGCTTTTAAAAAATGCCTAACAGAAGAAGGGGTTGCTAAAGGCCACTGGATTGAAAAATCACAAGATTGGCTGGACAATTGGACTGGCTAATTGGAGTATTTGGACAAATTCTCGATGGACTGCTCCACTTTGGATTGATTATTTTATTTTATAACCGTCGTTGAACGGCCAACCCACTTTTTTGGGTTTACGAGTTCTAATGTTCAACTCCGTAGCCTTGTAATTTTGAACCCGATCCAAAAAACAAGGAAATTCCTGGATCAAGTATAGGGAGAAATTTGCCTAGAACGTGAAGATCCGATCATTAGATCAAAAGTTATTCTAGGTAGTCCATTTTATTTCGATCCCTCAGACAATTAATGGCGACCACTTTAGTTTTACTTAAGCTAAAAAAAAAAAAACAGTCTAAATTAACACTTGAAGAATTAACATAAAAATTTCGACTGATAACAATTAATTACTCATAGCTATTATCTGCCATCTAAACCGAATACTTATAACGTATCAAATAATAATCTTAAGGGATAGTACTGTGTTTTATGAATAAGCAGTTAATGGTTTCAATAATTATAACTGTATTTTTTATTCATGATATATACAGTCAAATCCCGATTTAACGAACCCCCCTTTCCTTAATTTCGCGATTTATCGAATTTTACGACGTTAAATGAAGTAGATTTACACGACTCAGACACAGAAGTCAATAATAATGAATCTTCAGTGAAAATTGATACTTTTTCTGATGCTTTGCACGGTTTGGAAACAGTAAAAACTTACATAATGCAGCAGATGTAAATGAAGAAGTACTTTCTTCTATTCAAGAAGTCGGAAGAAAAAAAAAACTATTTAAAGTAAGAAATCAAGGGAAAAACCAACTTTATTCACGAAATGCTTTAAAATTTCAAATTAATCACAGCGTAATCATTCGATGTTTTTTAAGTTCCGAAATAAAATGTATAAGTTTTCTATTTATTTTGACTATTTGCTTATTAGAAACGTTCGAATATTGCATAAGGTCAGCCATTTTTTTTTTTTTTTTAATTTTGCCCCCGATATTACGATTTATTTCCGATTTAGCATATAATATTTACTGTTTCCATGAATTCTTCAAATCGGAATCCGACTGTAATGTCAATCATTATTATAGTAGTAATTATAATGCAAGTATTGTGCATGATTTAAACAGTTAAGTAGTTTGAGTTCTAATAGAATATCGTGAATGACAGAAAAGGAACTTGCCACAGGTTTTCGACAGTTTTGTCGGAATTCAAAAGACAATGACATTTTTTGACATTTTTCGACAAGCTTTTGACGTGTCATGTCAAAAACCCAACGCTGAATGCAATGATATCTTAAAAATTTTAGAAAATATAAAAGCGAAAGTTTATTATTCTTCAATAACAGAAGAAAATGGCATCAAACACGAGCTCGGAACTCGATATCTGGCAATTTATTCGATTAAGCATTGGCGAAGTTTGCTAAACTTCTCGATGCCAAATGAAAAATTCCATCTTGCTCTTCGGATGGCTCCTAAGGCAAATTGGGGTTTCTGAGTTTCCAACATCTTTTACGTTGTCGAGTATTTCTGAAAATCAGCCAGCAGACAGCACAACTCATTAGAAAAGTTTACCCTTTCCGAATTAAAACGTTCCTTCTCTTGAAGTAACTATTTCCGGAAGAGTTGTTTCACCAAGTTACAAATTGCCATCATCTCAAGTGATTAGTATTCAGGAGCCATACATGAAGCAAGTTAATTTTGAATTTGTTAAGAGCACTGATTGTATGTAAATCTTTAAGAATTATCTTTTGCTCAGTTCTTTTAAGGTGCACTGACGCGTGCTTGCAAACATTTTAACAATTGGCGTTCATTAAGAGTGGAAAAGATTCGAAGGAAGTACAATTTTTGAATATTTATGGATACAGCTTTATTTTCGGAATGAAATTCATATGTTGGATATCTTACATTAAAATATAAGTTAATGTTGTTTAATTTATTTTGATGTAAGACGATTAGTGAAAAAAGACAGTAACAGAAAAGTCAATACCAACAGATAGTTTCTGCTTGCAAATATTTTCAAAAATAAGCAATCATAACAAAATAAAGTATAAAAATTTAAAAATTCTACGCTTTAGAAGAAGACTTAAGGAAATTCACGATAATTATTTTATTTTTGTCACGCTGAAGCGTTGGGCTCTCAACGTTGGTAATTAATGGACATCTAACTCATGTAATTTTAAAATGTTGTGCCTCACGTTTTCTTTGTTTTAGATGCAACCAAACTAAAACTATTTATAATCTACTTAAAAAACGTGTTCTTTGCATTATTTCATTGCTTTTACATATTTTCCCTAAAAAATATATGTACATAATATTTCTTTAACATTTAATTTTATAAGCGTCGAGTTTACGTCTCAGCTTACGAATATCAATATTCATCTCCATGTCTTTGTAATTTTGAAAACAACCCAGAAGACAACGGAACTCTTAGAACAGGCATTAGGGCAAACTAGTCTGTTTGGAGGACTTTTTGATAAATTTAACTCGCATTTGCATTACACGGAGAGGTAAACCACCAAAACCTCCCCCGGTTAGTCTCACTGCAAGGGGATTCTAACCCATCATTGAGGACATTTTACGTTAGCACTGTGGTCTGTGCGAGCCAGGAGAAAAATTCGTGTCAACCAGCCATCGCTGGGATTCGAACCTGGCTCACCTTTTTGGCATCTCGCTATCCCCTGCGCCACCATGGTTCCTACTTTAACAATTGAATAAAAGAGCTTAAAGTAAAGTGACTTCGAATGAAGAAAAAAAAGTTATATAAACATATTTTTAAGGAATTCTAAAGCCATTAAAATCTTAACACTTTGTGTGTCTCTAATACGACATAAATAAAGTACTATTGCTAATAAGATCTTAAATTCTTTAGCTAATATAGTAAATACATTGTAATATTATAGTAGCATACATATAACAGTATATACATTTTATAATATAGCTTAACATTCCTCATGTTATAGTAAAAATAATTGTCATATTTTAGTGGGTAGGTAGCGTTCTTCAGTATCGATTATTAAAATTTTCATCTAATTTTAGAAAAAAACGAAAAAAAGCAGTTAATTTTAGAAAGTGGAAGTGAAGTTTAGAAAGCGGAAAAAGGAGAGTAAAATTCACTATGACTGAGATTTCTGCATTCATTCTCACGTTTAGCTGCTTTTTTCTTTTCAAACATTCCCAACCAATTATTTATTTTATTATTATAAAAGCTCCGGTTAAACAGTTCAGTCAGAGAGTTAAGTGTGAAGAGGAGAAGAAAAAAAAAAAAAAAAAATCCTCAACAATCGACAAAATTGCGTAAAAATTCCCACTAAATTCCCTTCCCAATCAAATGACATATCCGGATCTATTTGCAACTGTCAACAACAACCACATCACCTGTTGAATCTTTCCACAAATTACCAATCTCGGTTACAATTCTCTCACATATAAGCCGTTATATGAAAAGCCCCAGGGTCAACTGCCGTGTCAGGACCCGGGCAGTTTCCATTATCATGGCTTCCCCTCATCGCTGGCTCATAAAACAGGGGCGAGTACACGTGCAACGTGCAGCTGCCCCCCCAGTTTGACACGGAGGCTGAGAAAGTGCAACAGACCATGCACGGACGATGGACGCGGGTCCGGTTCCTGCTCTTCCCCAACGAACTATTGTAATAAAGGATTTGTTACCCCTTATTAAGCAGGGTTTTTAGGGTGTATTAATACTTTATTATTGTGTTCGAAGTTCACTAAAAGACAGAGCAGACCTCGTATCAATAAAAAGGTGAAAAGTAGTTGGATTTCATTATGTGTATAATCTCGACGATGGTCAATTTCGTCCCCAGGAAAATTATCCCGTTTATGCGTTCTGTCCTCGTATTTGTATTCCGTTGAAACAGGAAATAGTTCCTAACTAAAAATAATGAGCTTTTTGTTTCTAATGTTAATGCAATGTCTATTACATTTAGAATGTCTTATACGATATCTTTATAATATCTTTTTGAAATAAAATTTAAAAAATTTGCTAAAACTGAATTTTTTATTTTAAAAAAAAAATACTAAACTGTAGACTTGGAATTATTTGCTTATCCAGAATATGTTTTAATATTCCTTATTTCAATTAAAAAATAATGCTATGAAACAAATTTATGAAATAAAATAAATACCTTAAAATAAAACCTTAAAAATTACGTTTTTCAAGGAGGGGGGGGATCAAAATAAGCCTGGAAAAAAATACCACGTCTGTAATATGGTAATGAATTTAATAACCTATTCAATTCAAGCCTTTGAGCTAGAAGTGAATGTAATTGACTTTTTATTCGAATGAAATCAGATATTTTTTAAATCTGATTAATTTGAAATTTACGGATCGAAGCTTTCCTCAGACCTAATGTTAATTAAATGTAATGAATATCGCTACATTACTTTCTTTAACGAATATTAAATTAAAATTTAAAAAGAATTGCTAAAATTGCATATCAAAAGTTGAAAAACATCTGAATTATTGGCGTAGAATAAATGAACCAGAAAGTGTTTTTCGATTCATTATTTCGTTCAAAATAAAACAGTAAAACAAAATAATAAAATCAAATAAAGATGATAAAAATTGCGTTTTTTTTAAGTGGGGTTGGCCTAAAAAAAGAACACCAGAAAAATAAATACCCGTTAAAAAAAAAAAAAAAAAAAAAAAAAAAAAAAAAAAACACCTTTTTAATATGGTAATTATACATGAATTTGACTACCGTTTCAATACGTGCCTTTAAGCTGAAATCAATTGTAATTAAATTTTTATTGGAATAAAATTAGACATGTTTTTAAATTTAATTAATTTATGAGAATTAGTTGCAGATTTACAGAAAGAAGTTTTCCCCATTTTTTATTATTTAACAAAAGGGTATAGAACTCATAAACAGCTTTGAAATTGTTTTAAATTTCATTAATTACACTTAACGTTTTGTGATATAATAAAGCACAAAATATGCTTTTTCAACTAATTATTTTTCTAATAATGCCTTAAATTGAAATACTTGATCGTTTTTGTTAATATTTATGATTTAAAATGATTACCCTTTGATAAATTACAGTTAATTGATGAATTATTTATAACAATAATACTAACTATATTTAAAAAAAATATATTAATTACATTAAATTGGGGCTCAATGGCTCGAATTGGACTTTAAATCCATCTAATAGTATATGAAGTAATTAATTTTTTGGGGTGTTTATTTTACGGTGCGTTTTTTTTGGGGGGGGGGGAGGGGGTGCTTTTTTACTTTCTGGCTTTTCTTTAAGGGGCTTCTTCTCAAATAGGAGAAAATAGTTTGTGAGACCTAAAACGTATAACAATCAAAGCATAATTTTTTTAAGTTTTTATTTATTTTTTTAATTTTCTTGTTTTCAGTTTTGTATTTTTTAAAATTTTTTTTAATCAAGTGGTCGAAATTTTAAAATTTCGATATGCGATAAAATGGCGATAAATTTGCTTGCTCATTGCACCATTTGGAAAACAATAATAAACTAGATAAGCATCGACGACATAGGTCCGGTTAAAATTTGAGCTCTCTAGCTTATAGAAAAGTAGTCGTAAATACGATTAATGAAAATTTCTGTTTGACAATTATATGGTGATTTAAATTCTGCTTCTAGCAATTAAGAGACATTTGAAATTTCTATTGTTATTCATTACTGGCCCTGAGCTTCAGTTAAGTTTTAAACATTCTAACTAGATCGAAAATGGTCAAGATTGGATTTTTCGCTAAACTCCTTTTGGTGAAAATATTGCAATGGATTTTGATTGAGCCGTAGTGGCTCAGGGGATAGAACGTTCGCCTTCCAATAAGATGAACCGGGTTCGAATTCCAACGGTGGTTGGTCGATATGAAATGCACACCCAGCTCGCACCAACCACAGTGCTGACGAAAAATATTTTTAGTGGTAGACGGATCATGGGTTGGAGTCACCTTACCGTTAGACTGACCGTGTGAGGTTTTTATGGTTTTCCTTTCCATGTAACGCAAATGCCAGTTAGTTCGATAAAAAAGTCGTCTAAGAAGGCAAATTTTTCCCAATACGTGATCCAGGACCACCCTTGTCTTCTGGATTGGGTTCAAAATTACAAGGCTATGGAAATGACCGTTAGTATACCCAAAATTGAGTCGGCATTAATCGATGGTTATAAAATAAAATGAATTTTGATTGTAGTGATCAGAAAAGAATCGAAATTAGTATTTTCATCAAATAGGAAACTCCATCAGTAGAAATTTAAGCGCTCTATTTAGTCGGAAAATGATCGAAATTTCGACTATGATTCCAACTTGAGTAAATAAAATGTACAATGCAAAATTAGTAAACAAGTAAACAAAATGCAGTGAAAAACTATTTGTATTTTTAAAAATTTTATTTTTAAGAATACGATTGTTTAAATTTCGAATTTTAAATTTTTTGAATAAAATAAGACATATTAGGACTCTTCTGAAGCAACAAGTTATTATGCACCAATAGAAGCTCGTTTTTAACTCTTACACAAATTCTACGGAACTTAAATTATTCTAAGAGCAATATATCAGAGCATGTAAATATGTAAGGTGAATAAAAAAAGCCTTAGTTTTATCTTAAAATGTGAAAATCGGAGAAGAAGAAAAAAAACCTCTAAGTTTCGGCAAGAATTAATTTTTAAAAAAAGTATGCATATTGAAAGTCACAAACAGGCTTTTTTTTCGATGTCTCCGTATGAAATGATGCTTTTTTGCAAATAATTCGCATAAGGCATTATTTTGTAATTTAGGAGAATAAGGCATTATTTGATAATTTTCATCTAGCTGGGAAAGTGTAGTCAAATTGGTGTTGTTTTTTTTAAAAAAAGCTTTTATAAATTTTTAAGATATTTAAGTTAATTATCAGTTCTAAAGCCCAAATAACTCTTCACGTCAAGATTGCATATTTAGTTTAAAATTACAGCTTTGGTTTAAGTGTTAGTCACTTAAAATGTGGATTTTTTATTTTTCCTTGGAAAAAACATGTTAAGTGCGGAAAAAGCGAAGAGCTAACAATATCTGTCGAATCATTAGTGAAGAAGGCGAAATCGGAAACACCAAAACACAATTGTTGGAAAAAGAATGATAAAAACTGTAAGATAGTGTTAAAAACACCTCTAAGTTTCATGAAACTATTTAACTGGTGTTGATGTTTCTTTATTTGTTTCCTTTTTCAGAAGCGAGGAGCAGATGACGATGGTGTTTTTATTTCTTCCTCACTTTAATATTACCTTGCAATCCCACGAAATACAAGGCAAAGCTTAGACGCTTATTAGAATGCGTAAAAGATTTAGTCATTTCTCACTTAGCCTCCTGTGTGTTCGCAATCTGCTTCATTTTCAAGAAATGCATCGCGGGTAATGAATTCTTTTTGGGGGAAAAGAAATATAAAATTTTTCAGTCAAAAAAAAAAAAAAATCGTATTTTAAAGAAAAAAGAATCAATAAATTCTCCCGTATTGCTTGCCAAATTTCGGCAGAAATATTAATTATTTTTCTTTCCTAACATGTTTGTAACTTATTTTAAAGTCAGAACTTACACTACAATAATCCAATTAATCAATCCAAATAAATCCAATAACAAAAAAAAAAAAAAAAAAAAAAAAAAAAAAAAAAAATGATAGTGTTTACGATGAAAAATATCATTTTAAAAAACAAAACATTTCAACAAAATTTTTTTTAAGCAGTAAAGGACATATTAAAGATATCAAGGTGTTTAGCCTGTTCGTTAAAAATATTATAGAATGTGCATAAAGAAAATTTTTTTATGTAATTAGATTTACAAAATGAGCTTACAAATATTTTTTCAATGCGTACATTCTGACTACTTACAGAAAATTGGTTCATATTTAAAATATCAAAACAATCAATCGGATTATTAAGAATTTTATAGAAAAATAATAACCAAGAAAAATCTCTTAACGACATACCATTGAGAGAACGTCAAAAAAATTTTGCAATATAAGAACATATGATTCGCGACAATATTAGACAATTCATGACGATATTGTTTATTTCTTTTATAATACAGAAAACGTAAAAAATTATTTTGAATTCTTTCGATATAAAGCTTTTTTATTATTATAGTAAGGACAACAAATATTCTGCAATATTTTAAATAAGAGCGGATAAAAGTAAAATAAAGAATTTTTAAGGTTTGTTCATTTGTGAAGTCTTTAATTTTAAGTTTTATAAAACCGCATTTACCATAAGCTTTGGGAACTAAATTATTGTGATAAGAAAAATCGAGATTAGATTGAAGAAAAGTAAATTCACATCACTCGTAAATTTAAATCGATGAAGAAGAAAAATTTTCTTCCTTTATCTAAGTTTTGAGGGAGCATAGAAAAAATTTCTTCCTTTATCTAAGTTTTGAGGGAGCATATACTCTTCCTTTAGAGAACTGAGATTATTTTGCAGTAACTACGCTACGTGGAACATGCGTACAACATTAATGTGCAGAATTCTACATAAAAGTGCTAAAACTCTCTATTTCAGATGTTCCCAACTTTTTATAAAGGAGTTTTTGGTAAAAACCTTTTAACATAGAACGAAAAAAAAAAAAAAAACAATTATCATGAAATTAAATTCAATTTGCATAGTTTTCTTGCTAAATTCTAAATAATTTTTTAAAGAATAAATTTGTCAATTTAAAAAAAGTTAATTGATACGATATATAAGCGACAATACATTGTTTAGCAGCAAATAAGAAATCACTAAAAAACATCAATATTTAATATAGCCATCAGACTCAGGCTGCCAGCGAAAGAAAAAAAAATCTTGTAAAATCCGCTCAGAAGATAGCTTAGAAATCGTTTGCACCCAACAAAAGACAGTATTGGGGGGATTGGACGACTTCGAATGGACAATAGTGTAAAAGCTTTCAAGAACTCTAAAGCTTTTTTTTAGATTTCTCTTACCTAACACCCACTATGATGGAGGTGAAAGTAAGAATAAAAGATATGATTCCGACGCGGATTATTTTCTTTTAACAGCTTCCGGTTTTTTCTCTTTTTCAAAATGGCAACTAATGCGAAAATAAAACTAAGCCTAAACGATATATTTGTTCCGATCTCTAAGGGATTAGAGTGAAATAAAAAAATATGTTGGTCAAACACGCGTGGGAAATGAGGAAAGCAAATAAATTTATTGTGCAGATAAATGTTTGGATTGAGATATCACTTGAATAAAGCTATTTATTTTGTTTATGTAGAACGCCGAAAAATAAACAGTTTACACACACATATATATATGTATCTATTATCCACCTCTAACTTTACTGAAAAAAGTGTGAGAAGATTCTTTTTTTTTTTTTTTTTTTTAACCTTTCTGCATTAAATTTGTAAGTATGTTTAATAGTTAGTATTTTCATTCATTGCCATAGTACTTCCGTGTGGCAATTTTCCAATTCCAGGAATTTTTAACGATGCGCTGTTCTGTTTGGCATTTTCTTAAATAAAAAGAAAACAAAAACCTGATTACTGACATTTTTAAACTCAGGTAACAGATTTTAAAAGAATAGCCTTATAATTGCGATCAACTATAGCCAACGGGAAATTCTCCAAAAAAGAGAACGAATCGTTAGAGGCCACTGGATTGTAAATTAGCATTATAAAGAACATGAACATGGTTATAGGATACCTGGATTATAATGAACATGGTCATAATATATCCGGGTTATAAAGAACATGGTTTTAGTATTTCTAGGTTTTAATGGACATGAGTATAGTGTATCAGGGAAAACAAGAACAACCTAGTTAAATACAATGAGTAACGGCATAAGAATAAGCTATTTAAACGTAGAAAAATTAGGTAAAGACATCCGGAATATTATAACATATATTTGGTTGCTCTGTTATAAAATATACATTTAAAAAGCAGTTTTAAAAGATCAGAAACATATTTTATAAAAAGATATTTATTAAAATTATACTCTATCCACATAATGTAAGTATCAGTAGCGGTTTAAAGCCCACCCAGCTTCAGATTAATAAGTACCAGCTTGCCGGGGTAGTAAAGGAGGCTTGTGCTCAATGATGACAGTCATGTCGTTTATCACGAAATCCTGATACCCTAACCTTCGTGATCTCACATGTCTACAACTGGCTGTTACGGGAATGATTTTTACTTTTTTTTTTTTTTTTTACATAATGTTAGCTAACCTGAAAGAAATAACAAT
The DNA here is from genome assembly GCA_949128135.1 of Parasteatoda lunata. NCBI lineage: Eukaryota > Metazoa > Arthropoda > Arachnida > Araneae > Theridiidae > Parasteatoda > Parasteatoda lunata. The sequence goes on from OX421977.1 coordinate 84,498,433, forward strand.
AATTAAATTTTTAAAAAAATAATAGTGAGTCTATAATAAGATGCAAATTGTATATGATATTTTTTTTTTTAAACAGTGTTTTCAAATTTCATAAATACCACTCTTTATTCAATTTGGTTAAAAATTTAACAGTGAAAAATTAACAGTTTGTTTTACACATAGGTTTTAGGATAAATCAAACACATTTTATAGTGTTTGATTTATCTTAATTCAATTTTTCAATTTATAGGTAAATCGGATAAAAGTTTAAGGAAGTTATGGAGTCTATGAAATGAAAATGGTGATATGTAATGAAAAAAAAAAAAAAAAAAAAAAAAACAGTTTATTCTGGAATTCATTTATTATTTATTTATTTTTTTATTAATTTTTGCCCCTCTTTTTGATCGTTCTCACAATGTGTGGTTAGTTAAATAATAAATGAGTATTTAAAAGCATTTTTATCCAATATGTCGTCCTTTTCTTAAGAACAAAACATCTACATGCGATAAAAACGATAATAGTAATAATAATAATAAATATCTTATCAAGTTTTTGGGTGAATTGGAGAAAGAATCATAGAGCCCGTAATTAGCAAATAGAGAGATTTTGCATACCATTTATCTTGCTTTTACCATCACGAAAGCCATTTTTTTCTACTCCATAGCAATACTGAGACTTTTAGGGAAATTTTCGATAAAGCTTTGAAGAGCTAAAATAACATTAGATATAAAGGAAACTATTATAAATGAATAATAATTTTGCAACCCTTTGTAAAATCGCTCTAATGCGTGTGGAGAGAAATCTTACCAGTATTTCATTAAACGACTATTTTAAATAGACATCAAAATAAAGTTTGTACAATATGTTTTAAAAATTAATTCATATATGTTTTCGTTTATGAAGGTATCAGTAAATTTAGAGAGACAACTAGTCTTGCTTGCGACAATTTCTGGAATTTCACCCTTAAATGATTGATTTATCTGATTCTCAAAAGACGAGGGACAAAGAAATGAAAAACGTGCACGGATATTTTTTTTATGAAATTAAGCAAAATATTTGACCACTATATCACCAGAGATGGTCATCACATGACTGTGAAATTTTAAACTCGCGACTCCGAAATGGACGCGACACACGACTCGCGACACACGACTGGCTTCTACAATGGCTACCAAACCAGTGAACTAATTAATTAGAATTTCGTTGAGGCCGTTGGTGAACAACGTTTAAACTATGATCCATATTTATTTATAAATTTATATTTCAATAAAATCCAGTAAATTTCAAAGCACTAATATTCTGTTCGGAGCAAGAAAGCAAAGTTTGTAATTTGAACTCTTTTTTGCAAATAAAGTTAAAAGTAACAATAAAGTTAAAAGTTTAACAATAAAGTTAAAAGTATTTTTTCGTGTTTTCACTTATAACAGATATTAAAAGTAAATACAGGGTGTTCCATAAAGGTCATTCTTAATGTGTATTTTTAGAATCCTTATGAAAAATGAAAACAAAATGTGCACACATTAAGGGTAACAAAATAACATTTTAGAGTGGAAAAAAACAAAAAAGTTATCTAAATAAACTAGAGGCGTTTCTAATAATCATCTCTCGATTTCCTCCCACATTCAATATTATCTCCTTTTTTATTAATACGAGGGTTGCTATTTATATTTCTGGCCTTGGCAACAGTAAGTGTTGCTAGGCGACCGCAGACGATTTTAATCGAAAGTTTGATATTTTTAAACATAAATTCAGCAGACGATTTACTATTATAGCTTCATTTGTGTTGTTGATAGTAAATTCGCGATCGCAACGAACTATAGGGGGCGTTGTTGTATGTGCCGAATCCCTGCGATTTCCACATGAACAGTCATTCAGTTGCACTGGAGACGTCTTTAATGCAGCATGTAGCATTGTAACGTTCCATCTTTATTGTGGCTGATTAAATTTAAAAAAGAAAAATGCTTGTTTTCTTTCTTATGCAAACGAAAACAAAATGGTATCTCTTTTTTTTTTAGAGAAGGAACATTCAGAACACATCGGAAAAATATTTGTAAATAAAGAGAAAAAAATAGGTATATTCTTATAAAAGTTCAAACCTAATGCCTGAGAAATAGTTTTACTAAATTTAATGGCATAACATGAAAGGCCCATTTAAATTTTAACGTAAAATAAAGAATGCTTACGAAACAAAAAAAGAACTATTCTTTTTTTGTCGCCATTTTTAGTGTTACGAAAATGCGTCTTTGGGACTTGCCAAAAACAAAACAAGATGCAATTTTATTTTTTTAAGAGCGAAATATTTTATGGAGTGAAATATAACGAAAATGTACCAATACCCATAACATGAAACTTTATCTTAGTAAAATTCCGTTTTGGAAATGTTATTTCATTTTGAATCTTATTTATTAGAGTTCATAATGGCTATAGAATCAGGTGAGAGAAAAGTTAGTTTTGAATCTATGCTAAACTCTATATCGGCCCATTTTCCACCGAAATCCGATTGACTACTTTGATTTTAAACAAAGTGTTTCATTTTAAGATTTTTTCCAAAAATTTTAAGTGTAGATTGGCGGCACTTAAAAATCTGCCTAATCTGTAGCTGTGGTTAATACGTAAGTACCGAATTTTTCTTCCATACTTTTCTGAATCATATTACTTCAAATATTAGAATATGCAAGAAGTATACATAAACACATAATTTAATACCATTTAATTTTTCAAAAAAAGTATTTTGACAACAATTTTATCAAAAAATTATAAACTAAAAAACGTAAAATAAAGAATTCTTAGGATAAAAACGATTTTAAAAATTCCTCATTTTTCAATAAAAACTTTCGTTTTGCTTCTTTTTTTTAATTCTTATAGTATTTAATCAGACGTAAAAAAACCATTTTGTAGAGAACGATCATCAAGTAAGAAAAAATTATTTACAAGCAAATTTTTTATTATAAAAATCATAACACTTACCTGATTTATAAGTCCGGAGAATTCCAAAATGATATGTTCTTTGTTTGAAAACTTTATTCTCAAATAATATATACATAGTTTATCCCTTCATTACTTTTAGGTAACATACCACACATCAAAATTTTATAATTGTAAGATCTCGATATGAATTTTAATATGTAGCTTAAAAACTAGCTGAATTCTAGTTGAAATTCTTTCAAAACTAAAAAACACTTACCAAGAAAACGATAAAAAATTTATTTATAATCAGCACAAAAGATGCTTTTTCAAGTAATTCGGATTATTCTTTATTGTTGTTTTCTGAATTATGTAGATACAGAAATATATACTATTCCATGAAGAAGAAGAATATTCTATAACTATTACAGTTCTGTATGGAATTCATTGGAACACATTTATTCATTGGAATGACGAAAGCAATGTTGATTTCATTTTAATTTGTAATGAATTGAAGACAGAAAAATTATTTTACCGCAATACACACATCTGTAACAGCAAGTGATCATGAAATCATGTTATGTTGTTGGTAATAGAAAGGTAAAAAATATTGAGAAGTTGTTCTTCAAATGCTTGGCGTGTTCTGCTTCAATGTTTGGCATGTTCTGATTAGTTTTTTCAAGAAGTTTTACCTTTTCTTTAGGGAAATTTTGCTTCTTTTTTTATGCTAAGAAAATGGCGTCCGTCATTGCCAATGGTTATGTGGGAACTAATGCACGATATTTACAGTCTCCCGCTAGATGGCGTATCGAGTGTTGCGATCGCGAATTGAAAAGTTCTTCTCTTTCAAAAAATGGAATTGAATCGTGAACATTTTCGTGCCATTATTTTTCATAACTTTCGACGTGGATTGTCAAGACAAGAGTGCTTCGATGAACTTAATTCTTTATTCAGCGATAAAGCGCCATCCTACAGCACTGTAAAAAATTGGTATAACGAATTTAATCGTGGTCGATGTTCGATCCATGACGAATCCCGTGCAGGTTGTCCAAAATCCGTTGTTGTGCCAGAAAAGATCGATGCTGTGCGTGAACTGATAAAGTAAGATCGTCATGTGACATACCGTGAGATAGAGGCGTCTTTGGACATTAGTATGACTAGCATCAATAAAATATTGCATGAACATTTGAGCGTAAAAAAAAAATTTGTTCGCGTTGGATCCCGCATAATCTGACAAACGCTCAAAAAAAGGCTCGTGTCGATTGGTGCAGGGAAATGTTGGAAAAATACGTTCAAGGTACATCAAAAGCTGTGTATAACATCTACACAGGTGGCGAATCATGGATCTATGCATATGAGCCGGAAACAAAACAGCAATCAACTGTATGGGTCTTCCAAGACGAGGCAAAACCAACAAAAGTTGTTCGAGGAAGAAGCACATCGAAACAAATGATTGCCTGTTTCTTCGGCATTAACGGTCATGTGGCAACAGTGGCGTTAGAGCAACGCAGGACGGTCAATTCTGAATGGTACACGACCATTTGTTTGCCAGAAGTCATCGGAGAAATTCGAAAAAACAGAAGAACAGGCGAATCATTCTTCATCATGACAATGCGAGCTCTCACACATCGACTCAAACAAAGGCATTTCTGACGGAGCGAAAGATCGAACTGATGGGTCATCCGCCGTACAGCCCTGATTTGGCACCCAATGACTTCTTCTTATTCCCACACATCAAAAATAAATTACGTGGACAACGATTTTCGACCCCCGAAGAAGCGGTTGATGCATTCAAAACGCATGTTTTGGAGTTACCTCAATCGGACTGGAAAAAGTGTATAACATCGAAAATTGGTTCAAACGCATGCAAAAGTGTATTGATCATCATGGAGAATATTTTGAAAAACAATAAAACCAATTTCGATCCTACATATTTGTTTTTTCATTATTAGGCCAGAAATATAAATAGCAACACTCGTATCTTGACCGTGATTTGTCAGATTTTTTGTTTTTTCCTCGTTTTATATCATTAATATTAATTTGTGACCCCCCCCCCTGTGTAAGTACATTATCTTGTTTCCATTTTTTATAAGGATTTTAAAATTGTGTATTAACATAGTGTACGTAATGTATATGCTACGTGGTGTTTACGGAACACCCTGTGTACTCATTAACATAAGAATTTTTTGTTTTTTATTTCATAACGAATTCGTGAAATATTAAGCCGACCCAATTTTAGGTTAAATAAAAATAATCCATTCAAATTGGAGCAGCTCACCGAGAATTTATCCAATACTCTATTTAGCCAGTTCAATTGTCCAGCCAATCGTGCGATTTTTCAATCCAGTGGCCTTTAACAACACATTAAAACCGCTTCAACCATAACTGTTTCGAAAATAACTGGGCTTTTTTTTTTTTTTTTTTTTTTTTTTTTTAAATCTTGTCAATGGGGGCCGGGATAGCCTGGTCGGTAGGGCGCTGGGCCCATGTATAAGAGGTCGTGGGTTCGATCCTCGCCGGCCGAAGACTCCCCGTGTAGTAAATGGTGACTGATGCACGTTAAATCTGTCGAGTCTCAAAGTCCATGTTCCCATAACAAATCAATACCTCTGGGGGTACTGATCCAGGAGTTTCCTTGTCTTCTGGATTGGTTCAAAATTACAAGGCTACGGAGTTGAATATTAGTGGTCGTAAACCCATGAAATTGGGTCGGCTGTTCAACGACGGTTATAAAATAAATCTTGTCAATGTAATTTTATTTATAAAACTATTTTTAAAAAATATATATTCAGCATAAAGTTTCCTTTAAAAGTATCCATATCTTTGTGATTACTTCTGAATTTTAACTTGTTATACAGTAGAATTATTTGTTTTTCTGTTTCGAAAAATAATTAAAGACCCGAAGTCTCATAAAATTCATTTAAATGTTTAAGTACCATTTATAAAAAAATCTTTAAGCATCGCAAATCGCAATTTATGAAATTGTTCCTTCTTACCAATTTCGAAATTATAGTTTCAGGAAGAGAACATAGGTTTTGAAAAATATAAAGAGACAAATAAAATAATTTTTAAAATAATATTTAGTTTTCTGTAATTAATACTTTTAATATTATGTATAACTAACTCTACTTTTTACAAAATCAATATTTTAAGGAACATATTTGGATCCTCAATTAGATCCCATCATTAGAAAGATTCCCGTGTGCCCATGTCATAACAAGTACTTTAGCATCTTTTCCTAAAAATAATGGCTCTATTTTAGATCAATGAAGTATTACCTTTGCAGGATATTCCGCAAATCATACTCCCTTAATTATTAGTTTCACATTTCGTATACAGTGAAAAGTTTTTGGCAATTTATAATTTTTCTCAGAGTTCAATTTTTATACTTATTATAATATTAAAATATCTAAAATTATAATATTAAAATATCTAAAATTTAATTAAAAATACAAGCATTCAGTGATTATACAAACATTCTGTGGTTATTCTATGAGAATACAATCATTGATTGTATGACAAAGTGAGTATATGACAAAGCCGTGAGCGGTATTCTGATTATTTTAAAATCTAAGCTTTTATTAACAAACGAAATAGAGCAATAATAGTTTTATTTATTTATAAAAAAAAAAAAAAAAACAAGTTTGAAAAGTTAAAAAATCAAAAGTACAACCTAAAAACTTAAAAGTTAATCTAAAATTGTAAAAAGTTAATCTAAAATTATTGAATAGAATAATCGACGATAGTAAACTCTTTTTTAATTTAAACGGAGATAGTTCAAAATACTGGGTGAATCGAACTAATGTTCATCATAATCGAATTTCCTATTGATATTAATGGTAATTTTTTTTAAATCTATAGTTGAGCTGTTGTCCATTTTTTGGTTAATTTGAAATTCAATAAAGCAAAAGTTTTTACAAGTCTTTTCCTTCTAATTTTTTTAAAAGTATAAAAAATTGATAAGAAATTACAGATGAGAACATAAATGATCCAATGTGTGTTCCTTCTGAAGCCTTAAAAATGATTAATAATATCAGAGTTGTGGAATCTCAAACTAGTGTTAAAAATAACTTTTTCCTGTTATTAAAGATTTTGTTAACAATGTCAAATTCAGTCAACTAAAACAAAATTGTTAATGTTGTCTTCAACTGATATCACAAAATATTTTAAATTAATCTATGTAGAGATTATTCGTATAAATGTGTGTAAATTGTGCGTTCATAAATTTGCGATTTATAAAAAAAAAAATTATAATTATACATGATGTGAGTCATCTTTAAAAACAAGTTTTTATTTTTTGAGTCTACAGCATTACATTAGTAATTGTTTAGAAAATAAATTTCATGTATTTAAAAATTATTATATTAATATATGAAAAATTTAACATTCTTCTATTTTTTTTTTTCCTTCTTATTTTTTAATTTGCATGATTTCTTCGCATATGAAAAAAAAATCACCTTTAGTCAGAATGACTTCTATCGTGTGCATTAGTAGCGACATCTAGTGACCTTATTAAAAAACAAATTACTTTGTTAGAATTTTGCCGTCCATATGAAGCACAAAAATGCTTAAAACTCTAAAAGCTTTTACAAGCAGAAATAGATAAGTAAAAACGTTCTAGGTTATATCTATCAATAAATCAATGAAAATAAAAACAAACTTATTTTTAAGCTTTGAACATGGCTGGCTTTGAAGCACCTAGCTTCTCTCTTCCTGATTTCTATTCAAATAAATTTCTCTGAACAGTCTTTGAGTATCTATTGCTCAATTTATTCAAATACTATTTATCCATTCCTTAATATTTTTATAAAATTGAATTATTGAAGATTCCAGATACATTTTTGTAAATCAAATTTATCTGATATCTAAATATATCAGTTTTTTAGGAATGCAGGAATAAAACAAAATTTGAATTTTTTATAAATATTATGAACAAATTGAAAATTTTATTAAAATGTATTTAAATTAAAAAATCTTATTAGGATGTAAGGTATAATAACTAATTGTTTAGACAAAAGAAGATAAAAAAAATTACTTATTGAACTAAAACATCGGCATTAAAATTGCATGTCCTAGTGCAATTTCAATGTTTTCAAATTTATAGTATTTAAGTAAATATAAATAACAAATATATCGTGAGAAAATTAACATTTGAACTGAAATTACTTATTGAACCAAAATACAGGCAGGCCATAGAATAAGTTTATATACAAAAATATGTATAGGATATCAAATGTGTTTTATACATATTAATTTGTCATTGCAATAAAATTACAATATTTAAACTTCGATTTTTAAAAACTGAAGAAATAAAAAGGAAATGTCTCGTTTCCATAGTCTTTTTAAATCTACTAAATGTGCAGTTTTAGGAATGATTCATGTAAAAGCATTGCCAGGTAAGTATTTCCTCCTACTTTTACTATCTGACAAATCAAATCATGAATTGTCATATGGAATATATAATTGGCAAATTCAGAAGCCAGTACCTTAATATACATTAAATATATGATGTGATTTGGTCTCAGCTTCGTTTGTCTAATCATTAATGTGACAAAATTTTAATTCTTTTGTCATTAAAGAGTTAAGTAAAACAAGATTGTAAGTAACATTTTTAAAAAAAATTGAGATTCTTCGAAGATTATTTAACTATTTTTCCAAGTCAAAGATGTTAGTGGATGAAGGGTATTAAATGACAGTTTTTAAGACCTTTCAGAGTGGAAGGAGGTTACAAGCACATTTTCCTTAGAAAGTCTGTTTTGGAAGCTGATTAAAATAGACTGGGGTTGCTAAACAGCTAGCCTACTTTTAAAAAAAGTCAGACAGTTTTTATTGATTTTTGTTCTTATTTCTTTCTTTTTTTCTTTAAAAAAAAAGTTGTTGAAATTTGCAATAAAGAATTGGGGTTCCGATTGAAGATTTTGAAAGTGTCTCTTCTTCACCTTACATATTTTAAAAATATTCACATGTATTTATTTTTTCCTGATATTTATTTCTCGAGTTATTTGATTGTTTCCATACATTTTAGACACCCTGTATATAAATCTTCTATTTAAAATTTTGAAAAACTTGATGTAAGTTATTAAATTTGATACTTTTCTTTTAAGGGACCCTTTTTTCAAGCAAATTTTTCCATTTAATTTCACATGTTTTTCCTCTTTTTCTCCTTTTTGCAATTTTATACTTGGAAATGGGAGACTTTAATAGAGTTCTAACATGTTCTGAAGTTTTAATTAGATATAGGTTTAACTAAGAATGAAAGTAATTTCCGACTTTTATATTAATACACACAATGTCTCAAATTGTTAAATTAGTTTTTGATTCTTCTCTTTAAAAGATACTGGAGAAGATATATATTCTTTAAATATGTGGTGGCATGTTTGTTAAATTTTGTGTATTCATTCCATAAGATAAGGTGCATTTAATTTGTGTTTTTAATCTTTATTAAAATATAGATTTGATTTTTGTGTATAGGTACTCCAAAATCTTGCTTATCTGTACAACAGCTTATTGATAGTGCTTGTGAAGAAGCTCTCACCTACCAAAAATGTAAAATAGTAAGGTTACCTACATTTTATTTATTTATTTTTACATGAAAAAAAATATTTGAAATTTAGGTGCATTAATAATTTATTTACTCTTTTTATGCTTCATTGTACTGTTTGTCTTTTTGTGCAATATTTAAATATTATATTTATTCATTTTAATAATATCATTTGTATTTAACTGCATATAAGTTATTTTACATTCAAAGTGAAAATTATAAATACAAAGTCCATTATAACAATAATTCCTAATAGTAGTTGGATTTGTCATAGCAAACTGGTCCCTTTAAGCAATTACTCATATTTAATGCTAAAATGCAATAAAAAGATAAGTGTAGTGTAATAGTCTACAATAATTTTTCACACAATCGATAACACTGAATGTTGAATTCAGTAGTTGACTGTCAAGAAAGTAAATATGATTGTATTGTTAGAAGGCACATCTAATTGAAGTAGGATTCCAAGAAAATAACAAAAGAATATTTCTTTTGTATAAAAAGGAAGACAATGTGGCAAGTGGTTGCTCATGTATGTTTGCTTTATTAACATAATGTATTAAGATCAAAGGAAAAAGAAAATTCACTGAAATGTTTATTTTTCACTTTTCTGTATCGGTGCTAGATATAAATAAAAACATATAGAAACACTTTCCATTTCACCCTTTTTTGTATAATGCGGAAAAATGAATCTCCCTCTACTGCTAATAACTTTATACTCGTTATAAACAATTTTTGTATCTTTAATATTACTCTTTTCAAAATGACAGGCTTCTTGCTATATTAAGTATTCATTGTATCAAACTTTTACTGTAATTAAAAGTAGCATCTCTGTCTAGTAAAACAAAGTTATGTTTGATGGCTCTAAAATTAATTTTATTTAAATTGTTTGTATTGACAGTTTTTTTTCTTTCTATTTTGTATTGAAATTCTGTCCTATATCTGGTATAAAATTAACATAACTGACATTTTTTGTAATTATTTCTATGGATGGTTGACCGTGTTAAGCTAAGCACAGATGGTGCTAGGGGTTAAAATTTGTTGTAAGACTTCCAGGTCACTACTGCTGATTTTTATGTCTAAAGGCCTGGTTTCTCTTAGGACAGGTCGGCATTACAAAACTTTACTTTGAAGCGAGCGCTAACCTCTGATTGGCCAATTTGTAAGTTACGCAGACAACAGCCAACAGATTATTGAAGTCGGCCACGATTTTGATTTCGAGAAGAAATTAATCCCTGAAATTTAAAGAATGGCCTAATTTGCATAATGTAAGATATAAATCATACAAAGATTCCATGCTTAAAACAATCTGTGGTTACAGATTAAAAGGTAATTTTTTTCCCTCTGAAGCACTGGTCGACAATAACACATATAAAGTTATAGGAAATTGCTACAAAATCAAAATAAATATTTCTTTACGTCATTAACGCATGCGCAATGCGAGATAATGTATGAGTTGGAACAACTGCTCACGCTGAGTTTACAAAACAGTATTTTGTTGACATCAGGGTACGTCAACTTCCAGCTGACGCCCAGTAAAGGCGCTTGTCTTAAGATACCAAGCCAAAACATTAACAAAAAATACAACAAATGAATTTGGAAGACTCCGCAAGTTTGCTACGATGTTACCCAGAAAATAACAAACTGTGATATTTAACGCAAATACAGTCATACCTCGATATAAAGTCACCCTAGGGGACATCTCAAAAGTGACCTTATAAGCAGGGTGACCTTTTAACCAAATCATTACCAGTTTGTAACTAAGCACGTAAATAGTACACATTATGATTTTTTAAAAATGGTAATACAAACGAAAACGATCGGTTTTAAATTAAATATTTAAATCAATAAATTTTAATAGAATTAGCAAAGAATTAAAGAAAGTCAGATTTAAAAAAAAAAAAAAATTAACTTGAAATAAAGCTGCTTACAAATTTTCTCAAAGTGTACATACATACATTACATCTTACCTTATTTAAAATAATCATTTATGCAGGTCTGTCTCGTTTTTGGTTTCATTTTTCGAACAATGTTTTCTAGATTTTTTAACTTCTCAAAATGTTCCTCAGCTCCCTCATGGATTGTAAAAAAATTTTTTATGACATTTATTGCATTGAAGGCTTCCACTTGGGTTACAGCTACAGTCTCAGGATCACTGTCATTGTCCTCACTGTCCGCAACTTGTGAAACAATTTCAGAAATTGTAGCTTGTTCATTGGCTGCAACATTTTCCCAGAACTCCAGAGGGGTAATTGCCTTGTAAGGAAGTTAAATAAGCTTTTGTTAGAAAAGAGCTCCCCTCGCCTCAGATAAAAATGACCTTATAAGCGATAACGATTTTTAAAACTTGACCATATATCGGATAATCTGTAACAAAGAATTCCTATTCAGTGAGTTGGGCCTTTGGAAAAGTGACCTTATATGCGGATGACCTTATATCGAGGTCTGACTGTATAACCAAATAAGGGATAACACTCAAAACATGGCAAACCTTACATTTTATTTATGTTTTGATGTTAATTTGTTTTAGGCTCACAACCAGTTAGAATTTATAAATTACTGGAAACTGTTATTAATGAAAAAATTATGTGCAAATTTAAACATAAATCACAATAATAAAACTTCCTTGAATATTAAGCCCGTTCACACATCACCTTATGAGCATAACATAAGCGGAGAGATGCACCGGAAGTTTTCTAAATTTTTTCCGGTTTTAGAAAGCTTGTTATTATTTACATTCAGTCAAGCAAGTTAGAGAAACATTTTAATCAAAAAACACTTTTGATTTACCATTAAAAATATTTTGATAATTTAAGTTTTTTGTAAATCTTTCAGGATGGAGTTATAGTGGAAAACATGTATGATGTTCCATATGTAATGGGAAATCAAGTCGGTCCTGAAATAACCTCAGTGATGACAAGAGTTTGTTCAGAAGTGAAAAATGTGATGGGGAAACTACCTTGTGGGGTTCAAGTATTATCAGGAAATAATTTTTGTGCAACTGCTGTAGCATTTGCTGCAGGTTTGTTTTTTTATTTTTTTCTTGTCCTGATTTTACAGAGCTAAAATGTTTTGGCCTCATATTTTTACATCTCATTTTAAAGTTTGACAAAAAATTTTAAATTTTTGTAATTTTAAAAAGTTCTTTATTTTTGTTTTCTGTGGGAATTAATGATATTACCCTTATCTGAATTATGGAAAAACAACAATTTCGAGTAGTCATTGTTTAACTTAATTGTTGCTTTTCCATTTTAATTTACTAATTATTACAGATATTAATATCATAAGCATATTTTTCATTTAACCAAAATTTTAAAAATAATTCAAATCATATCATGTAATAAAATAATGATTTCTAAAAAATGGAAAGCATTGTTAAAAAACTATCTAAAATTGTCATTATTGTGTCTTCAAAATGTTGTGGTAAAAGCCATAATTGTAATTAAATTTCTAGTACATTATTTTGGAATGCGTTTTAACTATTATTTGTCATGGGAATATTGGGTTATTGTTAAAAACTGCTCCTGCCATGACTGTAAAAAGAGAATTACTATGTTTATCACCCGTAAATAAACAAATATATAAACTTCTTACTTTTTAATAATAGAACTTGAAAAACTCTTGTTAACATAATAAGAATATATATTGGAACAATTTCAAGTTATATATAAACCCTGGGAAAGTAAAGGAACCCTGTAACAATTGTACTGTTCAATGATTTTACTACAAATAGGAGTAAAACACTGTTTTTATTGCAATAACATTTTCTTATTTTGTACCAGTAACTATTTAATATAAATGGTTCTAGGAGTGTTATACGTACAACCCTGAAATTCAAATGTAACCATGAAATTCGGTAAAATAAAATATATTTATTTAAATGGTTTTGTTTAATTGTTAATAAAACATTGGGGGGAAAAAGTGGAAGAGTGTCAAGAGAAAAAAAAATTGCCTACAAAAATGTTTAGCAAGGATTTTGATGTATTTTTTGTATGTATATGTTATTTCAAATAAAAATAGAAATAAATGTAGAAAAGGAAAAAACAAAATTAAAAATATAAATTTAAAAATATAGAATTAAAAATATTAAAAATATGACCACTGAAGCCGACGTCTTCAGGGGGTACCGGCCCCAGTGGCCAAAAAACAAAACCTTTTCTATTGAGGAAGAAGGCAAAAGCCTAAAAACCTTCCTCAGTACCCCGAAGGTTTTGTTTAAAAGTCCAGGAGAAAAAATCAAGCAAGACATAAAACTAATACAGAAAAGAAACTCATACAACTCATCAAAAACTCAAATTATTCAGAAAATAAAAATCAACAGAAAATAAAAACTCACATAAACAAGGTCAGACAGCAAACTCTAAAGTAAACCAAATGAAAAGGAATCACTTAAACCAAAAGAAAAACAACGCCCTCTTTTAAAATGCGCAGAATGAAAAAAAAGATAGATAAAAGTTGTCAAAGAAAATTTACGTCACATATTAATAGAATGCTTAACTGGGGCTGCTCAGTTAAGTCTTGAATTGCGCCCTGTTAAAAGAAATAAAAAAACTAATATTCTTCAATCATTTTCTTAAATAACAAATTAACATTACAAAAATTATAAGGAAAATCATTATAACTCAAATTATTCAAAAAATTATTCACAGCCTCTTGAAAACTTTCAACATTATTGCAAATATTTTTAATCCTAACCAATTGTGAAAAAACTAACTTGGGGTTAGTAAGACAGATTTGCTTTTTAATAAGGTTTATAGTTTTGAAAAGGTTTTTTGTACGATTAATTTTCATGATAAAAAATTTGAAAATGCTAAATTGCCACAGATTATACATGAACTTTCGGATTTTTTTCCTTTAAAGCATATTAATGTTTCTGTCGCTTTTAAGTATTCTTCTACACTTAGGAAAAGGGTCTGCAATTATAATTTTTTAAGTCAAAATTTAAAATGTATTTCTAAATTTGATTGTTATTGTAATGAAAAGGAATATTCACAATATATTGATAATGATTATGGGCATATTATTACCGGAAATTTGGAGATTGTTGGTAATGAAGATTTAATTAATATTTTAGGCAAAGGTTCAAAATTTAGGACAAGGTTTAGAATGAATAAAAAAGATTTTATTTTGTCCATTAAAAAAGATCTTGATTTTTTTATAGCAAAAATTTCCAGAAAATATCATTGGCCCGTTGAAGGTTTTTCAGAGTGGAAGGCTAAAATTATTGAAAAGGTTAATTTTAATTTATTTAATACCAGTTTTGGTTCTTTTCCTAGTGGTACCATTATTGATTATGATCTGTCTAGTAAAATTAAAAATCTTAAGGATAAATTTATTGTTACGGTTGTGGATAAAGCTTCAAATAATTTTTGTATTATGTGTAAATATTTTTTTAAAAATTTGATTATTGGAGAATATAACGCAAATAATACTTATTTAAAATTAAAAGTGGATAGGAAGGTTGTTGAAAAAAGAATTATTGCGTTTAGTGAAAAATTAAAATTTAGGTTAAATAGGATTAAATTTCCATATTTATTTCCTATTGTTAAATTTCATAAAAATCCTGTTAAATTTAGGTTTATAGCGTGTGGTACTAATTGTTACAATTCTGATGTTAGTAAAAAGTTTTTTAGTTTTCTAAAAATTATTTTGCTTAAAATTAAAAAAGAAAAAAATATTATTATTGATAGTAATGTTGATGTTTTGGATTATATTAATAATAATGAAATATCCAACATTAATACTTTTGATTTTGAAAATTTGTATACAAGTATACCACACGAAAAGATTATTGATATCTGTAATGACATTTTTGATAAATATTTAATTAATGAGAAAATTGATAAGTCTAATTGGTTGGATTTGTGTAGGTTTAATCTTTTTGAGAATGTTCTTTTTAATGGTTTAGATTTTTATAAACAAATTATTGGAATTCCACAAGGTAATTCCTTTTCTGGTGCTTTTGCTAATATTTTTTTGCATGTTTTTGAAGCTAAATTTCTTGAAAATAATGATTTTAAAGCTTTTAGATATATTGATGACCTGATTTTGTTTAATAGTGATAATTATAATTTTATTTATAGTATTTATCCTGGAGATTTGGTTTTGAAGAAAACTAATGAGGATTGTTTTAATGTTGAGTATTTAGATTTTAAAATTGTTATCGTTGACAAAATTATTAAAATTGGTGTTTTTGATAAAAGAAAGGCTTTTAAATTTAAAGTTATTTTTTTCTGCAACTTTTATACTAATTTGTGTAATAAAATTTTTAAAAATTTAGTTTTTTCACAATTGGTTAGGATTAAAAATATTTGCAATAATGTTGAAAGTTTTCAAGAGGCTGTGAATAATTTTTTGAATAATTTGAGTTATAATGATTTTCCTTATAATTTTTGTAATGTTAATTTGTTATTTAAGAAAATGATTGAAGAATATTAGTTTTTTTATTTCTTTTAACAGGGCGCAATTCAAGACTTAACTGAGCAGCCCCAGTTAAGCATTCTATTAATATGTGACGTAAATTTTCTTTGACAACTTTTATCTATCTTTTTTTTCATTCTGCGCATTTTAAAAGAGGGCGTTGTTTTTCTTTTGGTTTAAGTGATTCCTTTTCATTTGGTTTACTTTAGAGTTTGCTGTCTGACCTTGTTTATGTGAGTTTTTATTTTCTGTTGATTTTTATTTTCTGAATAATTTGAGTTTTTGATGAGTTGTATGAGTTTCTTTTCTGTATTAGTTTTATGTCTTGCTTGATTTTTTCTCCTGGACTTTTAAACAAAACCTTTGGGGTACTGAGGAAGGTTTTTAGGCTTTTGCCTTCTTCCTCAATAGAAAAGGTTTTGTTTTTTGGCCACTGGGGCCGGTACCCCCTGAAGACGTCGGCTTCAGTGGTCATATTTTTAATATTTTTAATTTTATATTTTTAAATTTATATTTTTAATTTTGTTTTTTCCTTTTCTACATTTATTTCTATTTTTATTCTCTCTTTTTTTGAAAATTCTGCTGCTTTTTAGCGCATTTTTTTAAAAGAAGTTTTGTTCATTTTGTTTTGATATTTATTGTACTCTTTTAGTATTATGTTATTTCAAACTCGTTTTTCATATTGTGTTTTTTCCCCCGCAAGTTCTTTAGTATAAGTTGTATTATAGTGCATAAAAATAAATTTCTAATAACTATATCAACTGCTTATAATATAAGTTATTTATAAAAATACTGATTAAATTAGTTTAAAAAATATTTTAACTTTTAATACAAAAAAAAATACGAAAATTGTTTAATAATTAAGTTATCATTGAAAAATAAGTAAATAGTATCTAAATATTCATTGTAAAAATTTATGAAACAGAAATTTACAAAGAAAGAAATTAATATTTTGTTCTTTACATTTTTCAAAAATTAGAAAAATTAATTGCGTACTTTTTTTTCCAATTTGACCCATAATACAATTTAATCCTCTTATAGACTTTCTATTTTGTAAATTCATATATATATAGAGAGAGAAAGAGGTAGAGAAGAGGCTTTGATGTCTGGCAAATTTCATTCTTAAAACATTTTTTTAATTTGTACTTATTATGTTACTGTTCTTATGAAATTTTATTAATTTAAGTTTAGATACTATTCCTTTAAAATTTTATGTAGCTTTTTGTCTTATATATTGTAGGTCTACAATTTGTCCGTGCGGAGAGCTATGTCTTTGCTCATGTTGCCGATGAAGGGTTAATGGAAGCATGTGCTGGTCCATTGTTAAGATATGCTAAAAATATTGGTGCTGATGTTTTGTATTTTACAGATGTAAAGAAAAAACATTGGTAATAGTGATATTTTATATTTTTTATGCTTTTATTTGTTTATTTTTTTCTGATTTTAAAAGTTTATTTTTTATATCTAAAATTAATAACCTTAAATAATTTTGAAAGTACCTTTTGCTTTTAAGTAAAACAAATTGTTAATGTTACTCAATACTTTTTACAAAATAAGGCTTGCTCCCAGATTTTTTTAAAAAACATCATCACAGAATATTTTATTCCGAAACATTTTCTTGTAAAATTGTAGGTGTTGGATCTACATAATATATGAATAAGAAAAATGTATTCTGGTGTTTCTTGAATCTTATGTGTGAATAACAATGTTCAAATGAATACTATTTTTAAAAAAAGATTTATTTTAACCCATGAAAAAAATCTATTGCATAATTGATATCATCAGTCAAATGTTTATCTATATTAATAAAAAATGGCTAGTTAAAATGAGTTAAAACAATCTCTTGTATCTTTTTCTTCACTGTTGCATTTATTTTGATTTGCTATTGTAGCAAGTATATAGATACATATTTCTAATTTTAATTCCTCTCATTTTAAAATTACAAAATGATAATTTTTCAGCTAAATTTTTATTATTTCTATATTATTTATTCTGCATTTTTTTAATCTAATTCAGTATAAAATACAGTCGAACTCGTTTATAACGAGCACAAAGGGACCGTAACATGTACTCGTTAAATCCGAGTGCTCGTAATAAACGGGTCCTTAAGGCAGGCGCGCAACCAGAAGAGGTCAAATGATTGAGTTTACTTAGAATTTAATTAATACTTACTTTAATTACATTAATTAATTTAATTAAATACTTTTCTTAATTTAATGACAAGTAACCCCCCCCCCCCAACCAGCCGATAAGGCGCGAAATCGATACGTCACTGCCAACTCTCACGTGACTTTTCTTATGCTTTAGATTAGAGCGATAAGGGCAATTAAGTTTCATTTCACGTTTTTTTTTTTTTATTTCGCGCGCATTTCTTATCATTTTGAAAAAAAGATGAGACAGAAGGATGAGAAAAAAGATTGCAAGACAGAAAAATATTGCTCGCTAAAACCGGGTCTTGCTCGTTAAAAGCGACTTCTGTTCCATAGACTTAACATTGATCCAACCAAATATTCTCGTTTCCCTCGGTAAATCCGAGTTCTCGTTAAATCCGAGCTCGTTGTAAACGAGTTCGACTGTAATACGATTGCTCTAAAAATCTTTAAACTACTCACCCCAAATTACTTTGAACGTATTAACACCTACTGTTTACCCAAAACTAAAATTGTAGCTCCATATTGTTTCAAATATTTTAAAAAACACCAAAATCCAATTGCATTTTTGTTTATAACTGCAATAAATAATTTATAACACTATGCTAAATCAATTATAAAATCTTTTATATTTGTTTTAGTTCTCATGCTATTACTCAAGATGTGGATATTTGTCAGACAGCTAAGGCAGCCGAATTTTTTCTAAGTGATGGTGTTATTTTAACTGGTACAGAAACTGGTGATCCTCCAAAAATTAATGAACTCAAAGGTTAGTATTTTTTAATTAATATAAAAATATAATTGATTATTATACTATGTATTTCTTTTTTATTATAATTTATTATTTCCATTAATTTTTCTGTGAGTTATTGAAAATAAAAATACAATAATGTTGTCTAGGGGGTAAATGTGTTGAATACTATTTTAATGCTATTTTTAAACAAATTTTTCTAACTGTTATATATAAAGAAAAATAGACTACTCAAACATTTCATGAACTTAAATCTCTCACACCTTCCACTATGACATTTTTTTAAAAAGAAGAAATAAATTTTATTGTAATATATATATAGCTCAAAAAATAATTATAATAAATGAGACTTTAATAGAAACTCCCTATTATCTTGCTATTGTGTATGATCTTTTAACCCTTTAATGCATACAGCTGGATTATATTAGCTAGATTATCTTGATTATATTTGTGTGAAATTACAGCAGCATAAAATACAACTCCTCTCAAATAATTATGAGTGGGCACAGTTTAGTTTGTTTAGCTAGCTCAAATTAACTCAAGCACACATGTAAAGGAGTTAATCAAATCCCAAACACCATAATCTTTGATCATATGAAGTTGTCTCTGTATACATATCTGATAATTATTTGGGATCCCATTTTTTTTTTTTTTTTTTGATTACTTAAAGTACGTAAATGAAATATTACTTTTTCTAATAAGTGGTGTTCATCATACTATTTGTTGTATTAATTACTCAAAACGTTAATTTGAAAAGGAAAAAAAAAATGAAATTATTGAACCTTAACTTAAATAAAATTTACCTAGAACAAGGATATTCTGGAAATTGAAAATGAGGCCTTAGATGAAAGCAATCAAAAATAAATTTTTAATAATAAGTTAATAATAAGTAATAAATAATAAGTTAAGATAATTGGATTTTAAAAATAAATTGTGTCTTAAATCATATTTCAAAAAAGGGAAAACATATTATATAATTTATATAAATTATATAATATTACATAAATTAAAATTCAGAATATTTATTGAAATAGTTATATAACATTTTAAAATAAAATTCAAAATTTTTGTGTAGGAGGTATTATACTTTCAAAAATATACCTTTAATAAAACCTTTTACTTCAAAACAATATTTTTGAAAGTATTGTGAGATCATAATAATTATAAAATATATACTAAAAAAAAATGATGCATATTTTATAATTTTTTTACAAATACAGTACACTCTCGATTATCCGTGCTCATTCCGGAGTCGCACAAAAAATTTAAAGAGAAACATTTTCAAAATTAAAACAATTTGATTCATGAAGTTATAACACTTCCAAATTTTTGGAAAGCAATATTCGTTATTGGATTGCAGTATATGGAATATCAGCAGCATGGTCAAAGGTAAAATCGTCTATGTTATCACGATCGTGGAGAAAGATCATACCGCTTGATGAATAATCTTCTTCAGATATTCAAGAAGAATATGATAACAGTATTCTCGAACAAGTAAAAGAAATCTAGGGTTTCCAAATTCTTGATGAAGAAAAATTGGAAGATTGGTTTCAAAGTGATGCATGTGGGCCTGGCTTCCAGTATTTGACACATGAAGACATCGTTATGTTGTTAAATCAAATAGTGATGATAGTAACTGATGCAGAAGATGTAATAAATGAGGGAAATACAATTTCTGCTACTCTACAATCTGTGGAAACTTTATTAGATTGTATAGGAGAATTTGATTACGGTGACATTACTACGGTTCGTAAAATATGTGTTAATATGTGGCGCATTACACATTTTTTTTAAAGGGAAAATTCCAAGTTTGATGTTATACAGGATGCAAATGTCAATAATTTATATATTTTTTTGTACTGATACGGATTTTTTCCTTAATAAAAAGAAGTTTTCAGATTATCCGTGTTTTTCGATTGTCCGTGCGACCTATCCCGGTGATTAACCCGCATAATCGGGAGTGCACTGTACTTCCAGATTACTTTTAGATTTCCATAAGATTATATTTTGTATTTAAATTACATATTAACTTAAAAATGAAATTTTATTTTATTAAATACTATTTGTATTTAAATAATATATTATTTGCTAATTTTTCTTATTTTGTGTTAACTCATAATGTTTCTGAAATAATAAAGTCATGGGTTCAATAATATATATTATCCATTTTTTATATGAATAATAATTGTTATAAAGATATTATAAATGACATATTATCGCAAAGAAAATGAAAGCAACTAAACCTTATTTTAAATAGGATAATTCGCCTGATGACATAAATGAAATAAAAGCAGATTAAATATATATCTTTTTAAATTAGTTTTAAAATTACTAATAATACACAAATCTCTTGGATTGTAAAGTTCATAAAAGTTTTCTGTATAATTTAATTAATTCTTACATTGTATGATTTAAATAAAATTATGCAAACCTTATTTTTTTTAAAAATTAATTACTCAAATTTGTCATTGATAATAAAGATGATCCAAGTAGGATCTGGTTTTTAAAATTCTTATATGATTAAGTAATATATTGAAATTCAGCTTATTTAATAAAAAAAATTTTTAATGTCACTTTCTTGTTAAATTATATTGGGTGAAGTAAAACTCAAATATATAATGTCTGATATAATGTGGAGTAAAATTCAAATGTACAAAAATAGAAAAATGAAATCTACAGTTTTAGAAACTTTGTCTTACTTTTATAGAACTTTATAAAATATTTTAATCATGTAATCATACAATTTAATAAATAAATTAATTCCGTAAATTCATTTATGCTTATGTTTTTTATATTAAATTTCTTAACCATAACTTCAATTTTTTAAATCCCAGGAGATTTGTCTTTTTCAGGAAATATCTGAATATCTGATATCAGGAAATATCTGATAACTCTTTAGAAGCCTTTTCAATATTTCTTATTTTTTTAAAATTATACTTAATTTTTAGTACGATTTGATAAGTCTACCTAGACATATAGATTTTATTTTCAATGCATCAGAAGTCCATTGATGTTATTTAAACAATTTGCTAATAATTATTTTATTTATTGAAATTTGACCCATATAGTAGAAAAAAACGTTTTACTAAAAACATTATTGAAACTTTGGGAAAATCATTAAATGTCTATTAGTTTTAACGAATATTTATTTATGATTTTTCGATTGATCTTTAAATCTATAATAAATTAAGAATAACAACAATTAGGAGTATATATATATATATGTAAGAAGTGAGATAACAGCCTCTGAGTTATCACGCCAGATGGCGCTTGCCTTAACAAAGTGTATTTGAACATTCTAGATGTAAATGAAGAGGAGTTAGTTGAAGTTGTTTCTCCGTGAAACTAATTGTTTGTCTTTAGGTAAAACTTGGAATCTTTGTGATTCAAACCTAAGTGGTTAGAGTCTACGTGACTCTTGTTAATATTGAAGAATAAATATTATTGTTATTAATCATAGTGATTGAATTAATATGGTAACCAACATCATCACATTATGGTGTAGTTTGAAGTAGCTCGGCATATATACCTGACATTTTGGTGTCAAAAGTGGTCCTTGAAATTGGATAACGGACAATTACGAACCTGTGAGTACTATGTTTTTTGACTATTATTCTGTGTGAATTATAAAGAAATATAAAACAATGAGCTTCTTGTCCAGATCTAGAAAGGAAGATCTGTTAAAACTAGCAGAAGAATTAGGGATTACACTTCCACCTAATCCTAAAATTATCAATATAACACAGCTAATTACTTCCGATACTAAATATGATGAAATATTTGCCAAAAATGTGTTAGAAAATATTGTTTCGGAACGCTTGGAAAAAGCGACTGCCGAAAAAGAAAAATTAGCACTGGAAATTGAGCTTGAAAAGCTTAAAGCGGAAAATTTAAATCGGCAAAACGGAACTCCAATTCCAGCAACAGAAACATTAAAAACAAGTGACTTGTATAAACTAATTAAAAGTTTTGATGCCAACGAAACCGATATCAGTACCTATTTACAGTTATTTGAGAGACAGGCGAACAGAATAAATATAAATAAAACTGAATTCGTCACATATTTAATGGGACTTCTCCCTCTAAGCATTGTTCAAATAATTGCTCAAGAGCCAGAACAATTAACTGCAGACTATAATTTTGTTAAAACTTTGCTTCTGAAACGCTTTAAACTTTCCCCGGAACAATTCCGTCAGAAATTTTCTTTCCATAGAAAAGAAGTAAATGTTTCTTGGCGAGATTTCGCATATCAATTAAACCACTATTTCGACGAGTGGATTAGCGGTTTGAAAATAGCAGACTTTGACAAGCTAAAAGAATATATGGTCGTTGACCAAGTAAGAAGAAAATTACCGTCAGATATCCGCGAACATTTATTGGATGATTTACATCAATTAACCGAATTAAGCGTATTGATTGATAAGCTAGAAACATACGAAAACGCGCGAATAATAACAAAAAAAGTAGACACCCCTAATAAGAATTCAATCTTTAAAACCAAAACATTTCCAATTCAACAAAAACGAAACACACCCATCTCTTCCTTTTCTCCTGGTTTTAATAATCCGAATCAAAATAAAGATATGGCTCATATAAAATGCTATAACTGCCACAATTATGGGCATATAAGTGCAAAATGTGATCAATTAATTCAAAAGTGTAGAAACTGTAATAAATCAGGTTATTCCACTCATGAATGTACCGAAAGAAACGTACATATAATTCAACCAACTCGTATTGATAAAAATATTGTAATATTCAACAGTAAAATTAACGCAATTATAGATACAGGCAGTGAGATAACCATGTGTAGTGATGTATTATATCAAAAATTTCCTCATATTCCCCTCCAATTGTCTAATATTATTTTATCTGGAATAAGTAAAGAGCCTATTTCTCCATTAGGTTGGTTTAATACAAACATAGGTATAGATAATTTTACGATTAATGCTAATATTTATGTTATTGATAAAATGCAATTCGATTTTATAATCGGAATGGATGTGCTTAATTGTTTAGATATCAATTTTGCTAAAGGCAAATTATTTGTTAAAAATACATCTACCCCAAAAACAGTAAACGTAAATACAATCATTTCTCACGCGAAATATTCACCCTTCGGAAGTGGAACCGAAACTTTTACAAACTCAGTCAGAGCGTCTCCCTTCAAGGCTACTGTAATGCCTAGTTGCGATTTCTTAATTTATGATCAACAAACCGTTCCTCTTTCGAATTGTTTTTATTCTTCGGATACTTTTCAGTCAAATGAATATTCAAATAATTTAGAAGCTTTTTCTTTTTTAACTCAGATCTCAAATGTCATTGATCATAATGAATTTGATTTATCGCATATTCTGAATCAGAAATTAAAGCAAGATTTAACTCTTTTGATTAATAATTATAAGCCATCGCAAATTAAAACAACAAATATTAAGATGAATATAATATTAACAGATGAAATTCCCATTTCTCAACATGCTCGTCGTTTGTCATTTAAAGAGCAAGAAATAGTTGAAAAACAAATAGACACCTGGTTAAAAGATGGTGTTATTCGTGAAAGTTGTTCAGAATTTAGCGCGCCTATAGTTCTTTGTAAAAAGAAAGATAATTCCACGCGAGTTTGCATCGATTATAGGAAATTAAATAAAAAAATTGTTCGCGATAGATTCCCCTTACCCCTTATGGAGGACATATTAGACCAATTAGGCGATGCGCAGGTAATTTCTTCTATTGATTTAAAAGCAGCCGTTCACCATTGTGAAATCGAAGAAAATAGTCGCAAATACACATCCTTTATTACGCATAATGGCCAATACGAATTTTTACGGGTACCATTTGGTTTGGCTAACAGTCCTAGTGTTTTTCAGAGATATATTTTACATGTTTTTAGAGAATTAATTAAAGATAAAACTTTAGTTATTTATTTAGATGACATTTTCATTCCAGCAAAAAATGATGAGGAAGGTTTTGAAAAATTAAAACGTGTTTTAAAAACAGCTGCTGATAACGGATTGGAATTAAATTTTAAGAAATGTCAATTTTTAAAACGTTCCATAGAATGTCTCGGTTACATAATTGAAAATGGCAAGATTCGCCCTTCACCCTCTAAAACTTTAGCAGTTCAGAATTTTCCCCTACCTAAAACACATAAACAACTTATGAGTTTTCTCGGTTTAACTGGATATTTTCGTAAATTTATTCCTAATTACAGTAAAATAGCTAAACCCCTTACTGATTTATTGAGAAATAATACTGAATTTAAATTTGATAATGATCAAAAAGAAGCTTTTCAAAAACTTAAGTTAGCTTTAACTGATAACCCAGTTCTTCACTTATACAGACAAAATTCGGATTTAGAACTTCATACTGACGCTAGTAGTTTTGGGTTTGGTGCAGTACTCTTACAAAAGGCTGATAATGAAAAATTTTATCCTATTCATTACTTTAGTAAAAAAACTAATCCACAACAAGAAAAATATAGTAGTTACGAGTTAGAAACCCTCGCGATAGTTGAAGCATTGAAGAAATTTCGTTGTTATTTATTAGGTACAAAATTTAAAATTGTTACTGATTGCGCAGCTCTCCAAAACACAATGAATAAAAAAGAAATTGTCCCTAGAATTGCACGTTGGGCTTTGTACCTTGAGGAATTTCAATATGATATAGTGCACCGGCCTGCTACACAGATGAAACATGTAGATGCCTTAAGTAGAAATGCGTGTATCACAATTTCGCACGATGAAGTCACCATGAAAATTGCAGTTGCTCAAAAAAATGATGAACAAATTAACACAATTAAATCTTTACTTGCGAAAGGTGATGACAATATACATTTCATTCGAAATAACATTCTTTATCGCTATGACAATGGTCGTGATCTCTTAGTTGTACCCGAAGTTATGCAAACGGATATAATTAAAGAAATCCATGGTAAAGGACACTATGCTTTAGCAAAAACTGAAGAAGCTGTGAAACGAGATTTTTATATTCCAGGACTTCGGAAAAAAGTTGAAAACGTCTTAGCCAACTGTGTTGATTGCATTTTATGTAATCGAAAACACAGAAAAAAAGAAGGGTTCTTAAATCCAATACCCAAAGAAGATCTTAGAAGTGATGCACAGCAACGAATTATGGAAATTCAAGAGCAGAATAAATCAACTCACAACAGAAAGTGCAAACAACCCCACAAGTACAGAAAAGATGACTTAGTGGCGATTCAAAGAACGCAATTTGGAACTGGTTTAAAGTTGCGTCCAAAGTTTCATGGCCCTTACAAGATTGTTAAAGTAAAATGCAATGACAGATATCAAGTAGAAAAAGTTGGGCAACATGAAGGTCCTAACTTTACAACCACTGCTGTAGACTATATGAAGCCATGGACAAATTAGTGCAGATTTACTGATGGAACGATGCAGCTTTGTTTTTTCTTTCAAATTTTTTTTTTCATGTTTTGTATACTGCTTTTTTTTTTTTTTTCTTTCTCTCTTTGCAGATTTCTTTTCTCTCAGGTGGCGAGGACGCCACTTGTCGAATGGCCGAGACTGTAAGAAGTGAGATAACAGCCTCTGAGTTATCACGCCAGATGGCGCTTGCCTTAACAAAGTGTATTTGAACATTCTAGATGTAAATGAAGAGGAGTTAGTTGAAGTTGTTTCTCCGTGAAACTAATTGTTTGTCTTTAGGTAAAACTTGGAATCTTTGTGATTCAAACCTAAGTGGTTAGAGTCTACGTGACTCTTGTTAATATTGAAGAATAAATATTATTGTTATTGTTATTAATCATAGTGATTGAATTAATATGGTAACCAACATCATCACATTATGGTGTAGTTTGAAGTAGCTCGGCATATATACCTGACATATATATATATATATATATATATATATATATATTAATATTTAAAGGTGATCTATTTTATGTTGTAGTTTTTGTTTCTTAAAGTTTATATGTTTGTTCACTATTATTTACCATAACAGAATTTTATTCATCTATTTTTATGATTAGAATGTTTCGTAATGTAAGTATTAATATTCTTTGATTAATTTTTTTAAAATTTAAACATGATTAGGATCA
Organism: Parasteatoda lunata; assembly: GCA_949128135.1. Lineage (NCBI taxonomy): Eukaryota > Metazoa > Arthropoda > Arachnida > Araneae > Theridiidae > Parasteatoda > Parasteatoda lunata. Next base: position 84,525,249 of record OX421977.1, read on the forward strand.
TGGATATGAGTCTTCTGCCGTCAGGCTAACCATTGGAGGTTTTTGTTGTTTTTCTCTCAATATAACTCAAATGCCCCCATCAAAAAGCCTGCCACGAAAGCAAATTTCACCCAATACTTGGTCCAAGAGTTCTCTTGTCTTCTGGATTGGGTTCAAAATTACAAGGCTGTGGAGTTAAACATTGATAATTGTTAACTCAGAATTTGGTCAGCTGTTCATCACCGGTTATAAAATAAAATATAAACCACACTATGAATGCAGAGTTTTATAGATTGATTGACTTAATAACATATGGAAGTGATATTTTTAAGTTAGGATGATTTTTTTTTAATCACAATTTCTTAAGATAGTTATTTTTAAATAGTTTTTTTTCCACCTCTTTACACATTTTAGTTGTAACTTCTTCTACTAAATTTAACTCATAATAAAACTTTATTTGATTTTAGACCTTAAGGAGGCGGTAAAAATACCAGTGTTGGTTGGATCAGGTGTTACAGAAGCAAATTTAAAGAACTATTCCACAGCTGATGCTCTTATTGTTGGTTCTCATTTTAAAAGAAATGGACATTGGATGGGAGATCTAGATTCAAATAAAGTGCTAAAATTCATGGAAAAAGTAAATCTTTTTAGATAAAACAGTATTATCTGATTGAAGTAGCAAACATAAATGTGTTCAATTAATTATAACTAATTGTGCCAAATTTTATTGTTTTCTGTCATCCAATTATGTTGTCTTCTGAGGTAACAGTATAAGAAGACCCTATATTCATGTTTTATTCAACAAACTATTTAATATTGCTAGTCTAAAAGAATTATAATCCAAAGACTATTATAATGTTGTCTTAAGTTTATTCTATTATAAAGTATGATAATATTCAGTTAAATAGTTCCATAAATTTTGGAATCTTTTTCTAATTTTAATTTAAAAAATTTTTTAATTTTCAACTTTATTTTAGAAATAGATTCTAAAAAGCTGTAATTTAATGAATTGTTGATTGCATTAATTACTTTGTTTCTATATATATATATTTTTTTAATTTTAGAATATTAAGTACTTTAAAGTTGTTAACATTATTAAAAATTCATTTTTTTAAATTTTTTAAGCAAACTGTATATAAATGGCTTTTTGGAATTACTTTCTGATTTACTGTTTAGAGTTATTATTTTAAACATTTTAAGGTACTTTTTGAAGCACAATTATCTTAATTAGACATGTTTTATAGATTTATACATATATTTATCTAATTTTGATAAATATTTTTTTTAAAAAAATATGAAAAGCGTTCTAAACCATAATATGTTGTCAGTGATTTCAAAGTTAAGAAGAAAGTTCACGTAGATACAGTTAAAATAATTCTTATTCAATGAATGGGAGAGACAATTGTTCTAAATGATGGCATTTAACAATGCCAGCTGGCATAAAAAATCACATTGTTTTGCTAAACTGCAATTTGCCTTTTATAGAAATGAACTTCAGAAATATCTTGAGACTTAAACAGTACAAAAGAAATTTGGACAACATAAAATTTTTTTTAGGTTACTTGTTTGTCTTTCACATTTCTTGAATTGAAATTATTTCAATTGCTCGTGAAATTCGTCTTCCTAAAACTCGTGAATTCTCTTCCTAACCTTGAAATCATTGACTTATTTAAATTCTAATTGTTACTTTATAATGTAATGTTAAGCATATTTTCTTTCGTGTCTTTTATATTTTCATTTGCTTGTGAAGGTCATATTAAAATATGTATGCTGTAATCATATTTTTTTCTATGAATTCCCTCTTGGATAATTTACAGAAATCAGTTTGAGTGGTGAGATATAAAAAATTTTATTACCTTGTCATTTGTCAAAAGTTAAAAAAGTTACAAAAGAACAGTTAAAAAGATTATTTGTTTGAAAATATCTGAAATCTACGGTTTTGTATTTTTATGAGAGAAAAATTTATGTAAGTTTTATTTTTAGTATTTTATTAGAATTTTTTATTAAATATATATTTATACAGATTTTTGTAAATTGAAACTATAAACTTTTTTTAGATGTATATTTCATTATGTTAACTCAAAGGGTTTAAAATTAATATTTTTGTGCAAAGTTTTAAATTGATGAAAATTACTAATACTTATTACCAATAATTACTAGTAATCTATATTGTTTGTATCTAACAAAATTTTAATGTTATAATTTGCACTGTACTAAAATAAAATTTATAATAAAATGTATACAAGTTGCTGTTGATTCCAAAAATTTTTATTGAGCATAAATCTTAGTTGTTTCTTTCCCAGTTGATGCATAAATTAGTTTTTTTTTCTCTTACACTTTCATGGTTAGTGACATTTACCTTTGAATTCATGGTATAGAATATTCCATGTGGGAGAAATACACAAGAAACTCTTATCTTTCTTTTCTCCATCCATCACTATATCATATATATATATATATATATATTTGGGGGGGGGGGAGAAAATAGTATAAATACGGAATATGGTCAAGTAGTAACAAAATATGAGGATTCATTCCTGAATATATATGACTGGGCTTTGTTATAAATGTAGCGAAAGCAAAACATATGTGTTATTCTCGAGTCCCAGACCTCTATCTTAAAATAGATTCTTATAGATTTGAAACAGCAAGGTGTTCTTAGGAACAATTTTTACTGTTCATAGCAGAAAGTCTCCTGAAATAAAAAACCGACTCTATCTGGCAAATAGGGCTGTCAATGGACAGAAAAAATTTATTAAATCTATATTTCTTTCTAAAAAAGAAAAAAAGAAATTTCATAATTTACTAAACTCTTGTCTAACCAGTCTTGACATATGCTTCTGAAGCTTGGACAGTGACAAAACTGGGGGCAAATTTTGCGAAGTATACTTGGTGGTGGGAATAAACAATAACTGGAGAAAGAGATTTAACTTTGAAATGAACTGTGCCAGATTTATAAACAACCCGATGTTATTAAATACATAAAAATAAATGAATTGAGTGGCCCGCCTGATTCGAATGAGTGATGACAATACAATAAAAAATATATTGCTTTTAGACCCACTGGAACAAGAAAGCGGGGAAGGCCACTGTTGAGATGGGCTGACTCGGTGGAGTCTTGAGTTTTTTTGCAATTAATGAAAAGAATTGGTGATCAAAGATAAATCGAAAGTTGTTATGGAGAAATCTTCAAAGGAAGGCATTGGGCTGTCTGGCCAATTATGATGATGATGATATATTAAAAAAAAAGAAGAAATTTTTGCGTATTTTTAAAATAAAAAATATAAGTTTTCATCAAAAAAAAAATATTTTTCTTATTTTTTTTTTGCTTAAGTGCAGGAACTACTGAAACTATTACCAATTGTGTATCTGCTAATCTATGTTAGTTTCCTAGAAATCGCTTCCATTAGAGAACCAACATCCTTAAATTTGAAGGCAATTTAGTTCATAATTTTTGTACTCTGGATTTCCAGTCCTAAATCGAATAGGAGGGTAACCTACAGCCGAGAAGAAAATCACGAAACAAGAGAGCGAATCGTTATAAGCCTTTGTATTGTAAGTGATTTATGTTTGGCGTTTGAAAATGTAAGGAAAAGTAAGAATGAAATAGTTGTTCAGTTTGGGTTGAACAGTGAAAAAACACAATTTCTTAAATACGCTTTTTGAGCTATGTCCATATATTTTAAATACGAAATTTTTCTATCTTAGTTTATATTATCTGATAGCAGGGTTCGTACGCACTGGTGTCAATTTTGTTATAAAGAACCTCAAAATTTCTTAATCCACTATCGAAATAAAATTTCATTTCTGTAGCTACAAGCATAATAATATCGATTAATATTGCTACCACTTTTTAATTTTTCCAGGTGCATATGAATCCTATATACTAGAATCGTCGTTACTGACCGTCCTAATTCTCAATTTTCTCATGTGGGCTAGAATCACCTTGCCGTTGCGCCAACCATGTGATGATTTCGTGGTTTCTCTCTCCATAAAACGAAAATGCGGTTCAGTTTCATCAGAAAGTCTAGCACAAAGCCTTGAATGTCCCAAAGCTTGATCCGGGAATCCCTTTACCTTTTGGGATGGGTTTAAAATTATAAGGTCTGGAGTTGAACATTGATAGCCGTAAACCAAGAAATGCGTCGGTTGTAAAATATATTAGTGGGGCTGGAAAGTAATGTCGTTTCGGTGCATTTGATATTTTTTTTGTTAAGATTTTATTTTTAATCAATAATGTATTCACCCTCATTAGCAACAGTCTTTCAAATGCCGGATCGAAAAAAATGAATTGGTAATTTAGACTAACGAATATTTAATGCGCCGAAACGACATTACTTTCCCATTCCCCTTATACTTAGAAACTTAGTTGAAATAGGTAACCGATTACTGCTCAAATTATATTGAATTTTGTAAAATTGTACCAACAAAGGGAAGTTTTCAAATTACACGATTTGGCTGACAGATACTGAAAGGGTTGGTTCAACTGTGAAAAAATATTTGTGAACATTTTATCGTGAAAGATCTTCCAACAGAAAATTATTGATGATGATATTTGATTTATTCAAACATAATTTTCAGTTTCTGTATCTCCCTTTGTTTAAAGGAAATATGATTAAAAAGTTATTTAAAAAAAATCTCGAAAGCATAAATAGAATAGGTGTCAATTGAGAGCATTAAAAACTGATTTGTAGTATAAGAATATTAAGATGATATTAGTTATATAATGCTTTTTTTATGAACCATGAACTGTTAAACCTTAAACCACATATTCAATTCATTCCAAATTCTTTCCTATACTATCTTTTAACTACTATCTTGTCATAGACGTAGCGTCAACCCCGAATGATTCTCTAAACTTTCAAAATTTTTTAAAAGTACTTCTTTTTTAAACATCAAAAAGTTTTTTTTTTTTAAATTTAAAAGTATAAAAGCTTAATTTTTTTTAAAAATAGTTTATATACAATTTTACAGAATTTTATGATTATTACTTTTATGTAAGGTTATGTAAGTCTTAAATAACTATTTAATGACTTTTTTCGAATTTGTTATAATTCGAACTCAATGATTTCAATGAAACAAAATATAAGCTATTAAATTAAATGTAGCTACGAGTTTTTAGATTTTCTTCATTAGAATGTTTCGTAAACTATTTTATTTGATAATTAAATAGCTTTTGAAAATAAATAAAATAAAGACTTTAAAAAAAAAATATTAAAATAAAATATGTTAAAAATTTTTTTTAAAAAAATAACGGTTAGTGTAAGTATATATGAATTCGCTACTCGCTTTATACATTACAATTCGTGTTTTATTCTGTAATTTCTTGAATTTTTATTTTCTTTTTATTGTTCGATATATTTTATTTTACGTTTCGTTCTATTTTCGTTTCAAATTTTGGGTGATCCTCTCACTATTGTATTGACATATTTTGCTTTGGCTATGTTAATACACTATTAGAAAGCACTCTTTTTCGCAGATATAATCGTGTAAGCTGATGACAAGATTGTATCTTCTCCCTATTTTGTTTTCCAGTTTTTTTTTCATAATTTTTTAAAAATATTTAAATATATTTCATTTTAATAATTAATATTTTTTCTTTTGAAAAAGCTTTATATTTTTTCCATGTTTTCTCCATATTTTTTACTTTATATATTTATAAAATAAAGCAAACCATCTTCTAAGATAAAAAAAAAAAAAAAAAAAAAACCCTCAAATTCAAGCTACGTCTATGTGTATCGTAGATGTAGAAGTACCGTACATGTTAGTACTTTGAAAGAGGTACATGTAAAGGTCTAATCAGTTAATATTTTTTTAGTACTTTGGAAGAGATTAAAGGTAAAAATCTTATCAGTTTATAGTTTTGTGTGAAATTATTTCATGTTCTTTATTTCTAATTCCCTTCAGATAATCATTTGGATAAAGGTTGACTGGTGTTTGTGTTTTCAAGTTGTAAAGAAATTTGTTTATTTAGGTGGAACTTCAAACAGAAGAACCTTATCTGCAACCTATATTTGGCGCAAAATATGCTGTTTACGTTGCTTAAATATTTAATGTTTATCAGCGTTAAAACTAAACATAATGTGCTGTCACACAAACATGTTTTTTTTTGTGTGTTTTTTTTTTTTTTTTTTGATAATTTGAAGTGCTGTTTTTATAAATTTGAACTGCATTGTTTATCTGGAAAAAAATACTAAAAAATATGTATTTTAAGTGGTAAAGTAAAAATAAATTTCTCAATACTATAACTCAAATCACAGTTAAAAAAAAACAACCTTTATTTGCATTTAATTATAAAAATTTTATAAATAAAGTTTAATTACGAAAAATTATAATTAAAATTATTTGAGGGAACTATTTATTTGTCTGATATGAGTCAGGTGAGTTATGTGAGCAATTTTTTGCCCTTATGCGCAGACACACATAAATATGTTAGTTTTATTTTTGTCTCAGATAAGTTGGAGCGCAAATAAGTATTAATATAAAAACACAGAAACACTCAATTTTTTTTTTTTTTTGTTAGATTTTAACTTTTATCAAAAGCTGAGGAGGTTTTTCAATTTCATAAAATCTGATATTTCCAAAAATAAATAAAATAAAACAAAATTAACTTTATTAAAATACAGATTTTTTACGATTTAATTAATATTTCGATTCAAAAAGTGTTGAAAAAGTTCTTTTATTGTGCTAGAGGAAATTCGTTATTATAATCTGTTAAGACTCTATTTTAAGGAGAGCAGGATTAAAAATATCAAAAACCAGTTTGATTGCTGTTAGAAACTTGATATGAAGAATAATTGTTTATCTCACCTTATATTCCTCTGACAATCCGTCTGATTAATATGTTTTCAATCTCGCCTTTTTCTTAATGGAATCGGTAAATTTTAATCTTTTTTTCTCACTTCAATGTTAATTTTCACCCCGTAATTTGTAAATTTTCCAGATATTTTAGACAAAGACTAAAATATTTGTTAGCAGCAATGGATTATGGAATACCTTCTAAATTTTTAAGAGCTTCAAAAGTATCGAATAAAATGCGCTTAGTCGGGGTCTTAAATTAACATTTAAGCGATCAACTAACACTATTGAGGAAAGAGGGATTAAAATGTGATAACCGCCTCGTTAGCCTGATTTAATTAGATGGTGTTTGAAGAGAAGGATATTGCCTTCACCTCTTTTGAATTTTTTCAGGCAATCAAACATATTTCGATTTTTAAGCTTCAAACTCCTCAATATTTAGCCATGTTTTGACATCATTTTTCTCTCTGCCTCACCTCTTATGAGCACTTTTTTTTTTTTTTAATCTTATTCCAGACAACGATTCTAAATATAGTAATGCCGAGACAAAACATCTTGTGAATATTTTACATCGTACATTACTTTTTATAATCTATAATTTTCAAGTTTAAACTTTTCAAGGATTCAAATAAATATATTAGAGCCACGATGGTTCAGGGGATAGAGCGTTCGCTTTCCAATGAGGTGAACCGGGGTTCGATCCCGGCGATGGGTGGTCGATAGAAATTCCGCATCCGCTTGCACCGACCACAGTGCAGACGTGAAATATCCTCAAAGGTAGACAGATCATGGTTTAGAGTCCTCTTGCCGTCAGGCTGACTGTGGGAGGTTCTCGTGGTCTTCCTCTCCATATAACGCAAATGGGGGTTAGTTCCATCAAAAAGTCCTCCACGAAGGCAAATTTCTCCTAATACTTGATCCAGGAGTTCCCTTGTCTTCTAGATTGGGTTCAAAATTACAAGGCTTCGGAGTTGAATTGAACATTAATAGTCGTAAACCCAAAAATTGGGTCGGCTGTTCAACGACGGTTATAAAAATAAATAAATATATTATTATCAGTTATTAAGAAACACTCAGTATGTATATATATGTATCAATTGAAAAATATTAGTTTTTTCCTACTTTCATCAAATAAACGTGCCACTTTCCTTTTATAATGTACAGTTATGTACTTAAGAACTTACAGTTGTGTGATTAAGAAACGTCCTGCGTGTAAACTAACCAGTTAAAAGAAAAATCAGCTGAAAACACCTCTTTTTTGTTCTTTTCATTTATTTTAGTATCCTACAAATATTATTAAAAATCACAATCTACTAAGTTGATTTTTATTTATATATTACATAGAATTTAACTCTCCAGAAAAGGTGCGCTCATTAAAACAAGGTTAGTGAATGCTGCCAATGTGCAGAGTCAGAGTTCATTTCATAAAAATAAAGCCTTAAATAAAAATACACAAAAAAAATTTTTTAAATCTTTTTTATTTTGAAAAAAGAAAAGTACAGTGTTCCCTCATTGCAAACATCAATGTTATAATCACTCGAATATTTCAAAATTTGGTATGGAATGTTTGGATGATATTGACTTCAGTGTTTGATAATTCTTTACAACTTTTTCTTTGCATTTACAACTAAATGCCCATAAACAAAATGTACGCTTTTCTTACACAAAAAGGCACTTATATTACAAGTAACAAATATAACGCCCATTCAAAAAAGGTTTGACATCTCTTATTACACATTTAACAACATTTTTAAATAACATTGCACACTTAACATATTTGCACACTACTAGTTCATCTTAATTTAAGCAAACAAATCCGTATCTTAATAAATTCAATCTATTTAACACACTGCAACTAGCACACAAACATTACTTTATACTTAAATGTACACCCTATAAGCTGTGTTATATAACATTTAATCATCACACAATAAATACTCTCACACAAAAACACAAGTTCTATGAAGTAAAATTTCTTAAAAATATCCTTTTTTTGTATAATATCACAATATTTGAACAGTGGGTGTGATTGTGGATATAGATGGCTGAGAATGCAGCTTAGTGTACTAATTTTCTTAAAAGTTATGCGATATACACAGAAGAATCCCGAACAATATCTACAATATTTCCAACAAATGTTTAAGTATACATTTCAATGAACAAGCTTCACAGACTGGCCATATGGACTTTTTTTTTCTCACACAAAACATGATAAATAAAATGAAACAAATTATACAATGGCTATATGTTTTGATAGTCTCAAAGGTTAACATCATTAAAATATTTATAGTGAATCATCAATAGGCGTCTACCGATGATTCATAGTGACATCTACAGATAGGCGACATGAGACACACATGAACTGTGTAGAATGTCATAAATTATCACCAAGTGACTTGGTCAACTGATAATTCATTAACTAATCTAAGATCAGGTGGCATATGCAATCGGCAGAAATTGCAGAGACAAGTAGCAAGCTTGGTTACTTTTATTAGATTAACATTATTATATAGATCAACGCTAGATGTTGTTAATGTTAACAAGATTAACATTAGCCAAGTCTTAACCAAAATCTCTTGAAGTGACAGTTTAACTTCTGTTAGTGCATATCAATAATAATGTTCACATGTTTTACAGCAAAAAGTAGCGAAAAATGGCAAGTTCGATCACTCAAAGAGGAAAGATTGCGATAAACTGGCTAGTATATGGTCAGCATGTTAGATCATTAACCCCTCGACATACGAAGACTTTATTTATTTCGTATGTCAAAACAATAAATGACGTGTCTCAGAAGTCTTCAACACAGAGACGCCAATTTGCTCCGGACAGCAAATAAATATTTTAAAAGTGGTAGTTCATCAATTGTGATTCTTGGTTTAATAAATTCAATTTAGTGGTTACCCACCACTATTTCTAAATAATTCGTAGGCTTATATAAATCACCACTTTATAGCAGTTATGTCATGCTATACCTTTTAAAAAGCAAGCAAAAATAGACAAATATTTGCAAAATTTAGTTTGTAGTTATTTACAGTTTTTTAAAATTATTTTGGCGTGTCCGGAGCAGTTGTCATCTCTCTCAACATTCCATTGCGAGTTGTTGTTTACAGTGCAAACAAAGATCATTTCCATATCCAGAAATTAATAATTCTGCATGTCTATAATATTAGTAATGAATGAGGTAATCAACAAAGAAATAAATTTTTTTGGATAAATCCTCGCGGTTTTAGTTTCTACTAAAATGATCACCAGTGCTGAGGTTAACATCACAAAATGCAAGTATTATTTAACCAAGGATATTTTGAGGAAGTATTTCCAGAAAATTTATCACGTAATCAATTAAGTTTACGTTAATCACCCGTTTAAGAAAAACAGGGCCATTTTACTGTGAAGCTAAAAAAAATAAAAAATATATTATTTTGTATTATGAATTATGTGTCTCATAGTAAAATCTGTTTACTTTTGTGACTGCATTAAATAACAAAACCTAGCAAAATGAAAATATTTTACATTTTTCACAAATTCATGCATGCTATTTACAGACCAGTTTTAAACATTGCAAATTAACTTAAAACAGCAGACAAAATATTGGTTCCAGCCACACTTAATGAAATAGAATATTAAATTATTTACAAAATCAGTCTAAAAACAAGATTAAAATTATATTTAATAAACTAATAATACTCTAAAAATATAACTTCATGAAATGTAAGAGAGAAAAAATGAAACAAATTTTTTATATATTAAATGCAATTAAAACACTTCATAATTAAATTATACAATGAAATATAAACACTAATGAGAAAAGAAAAGGTTTATATTACTCGCAAATTTATGAAACACTTGATGATGTTATTTACAATTTATTAATAGCACATGGAAAACATATATATTCCTCGATACACACACTTAAACACTAAACTAACTTTTAAAATTGAACTATTTTAAAAATTCATAAGAATTAAACTTTAAAAAGAAATTTCAATATAATTTAAAATTTTCTCAACACTAAACTGTTTTTAACGGGAACTAATGTTACTAATTTATAAATAAGATCCATACATGAAAAAGTAAAATTATAGCTAAAAAACTTAGTGAGTAAAGGCTCTAAGTGAAATTTTTGAAAAAATTTCCCTGTCAAATATCTTATTTCAGTTTTTTTAACTATAGAACTTTAATTTAATTTGCAAAGTTAGCTAAAATTTACAAATCCCAGTGGATAAAAATACTAAGTGACAATCTTTACATTTTGTTAGGAGTGGAAGAAGGTTCCAAGTAAATTTGGAAACAAACCATTATCTCGTAATTATCAAAAACTTGTCTTGACAACAAAATAAAAAGCTTAGAATGTTAACAGTTTAAATAAATGTCAGAAATTTCACCAATTTAAAGCTTGCAAATAAAATATAAAGACTAAGTATAATCTTTATTCCCTATTATCATACACATAAACTTTTAACGCTTTGTTGGCCAGCAATTTTTCACAGACACTTTAACATGCCAAAGACTATTATTTTATAATTCAATACGGAAGTAAAACATTCTAAATATTGATTTCATGCTCAAACGTTGTTGGTGACAAGTTAACAAACAATGCCTGAGCATGAAAAATCACCAGTCAACCACGCGTTGAGATAATTTACTCAAATTCAGCAAAATATCACTTAGAAACAAAGTCACATATTTCCGCAATGTTTTTAAATGAGCGTTAAACAGAAATTTTGGCTATCTTGGGTGTTTTGAACCATCATTTATGCAGCTGTTCAAACCTACCAAACCATTTTAAATGTGTTTTAAATAAAAGTAAAATAGCAATTTTAGAAACCTTAGGCTGATTGAAAACAATACATGCTAATTCACTTTCTACTATTTGTGTATGGATCTTAAGTTATATTAGTCTTTACTATTCAAACAAAATTAATGAATCAAAAATTATCTAATGGCTAACACACAACTTTTCTGAAAAGTTAGTTTAAATTCAAAGACAATCATGCTCCAATAACTTAAAATGTTTGGAAAGCAATAAAATATTACAAATTGATGTTTATTACATTTCATTTATTGCTAAGGATGGGTGCTATGAAAATTCTTTGTGTAACACTTATTATAAATGTCAGTCTAGAACTTGGCAAATAAATTTATAAGTTTTTTTATTTACACTTACACTGTGTGTTTATTTACAAAAAATTTGAGACAAAAAAGCTAAAAAAGATTTATAATTAAAATCACAATTCAAAAAAATTTTTTTTTCCAACTAGCTATATTTTATATACGAATTACAATTACGTTATTTTACGTTAGTCACAGATTCCAACCAATCCTTTAAATACATTTAGGTCCAAGAAAATGTGAACTGTGCTTTGCAATATATAATTACAATTATTTACAATCCAAGTAAGAACTGAATATGGCCAAAGTGAACTAAAATCTTAAATGGCACATTACTCATTAAATCAATACTTTTGTTCAAATCTTTGGCTCAAAAATAACTATTTTACAACATAAATCAAACAAATTGTTACGCTTACTGTAGATTTTGCACAACATATTTTAAAACCTGAACTTAGTTTGTACAATTTCATTTATCAGACTAATACATCGGTAGAATCTGCATTAAAAAAAAAAAATAATAATAAAAACTTGTATCACATTTTTTTATCATTAAAAATAGTGTCCAGGGTGCGTAGCCAGATTTTAAAACAAAAAATAAGCACCTTTCAAGTACTTTTCAAGCACTCAAAAAATATTTTTAATCACTTTCCAAAAAAAAAAAAAAAAAAAAAATGAAAAATCATATTTAGGATCTGTGCAGTAATAAAAATTATTTCTTTATATTGTTTAAAGTTCTTAATTTATGAACATAAAATTAAAAAAATTCAAACACATTTTCACAACTTCACATAGTCATAATAAAATAACTAGTTTCTGATTAATATTCCAGAGAAAATTGTGAAAATTATTTATTTTTTGTAATTTAGAATAACAATCTAATCGGCAAAGAAAAAATCTTTTTTAAAAGATAGAAAATTTAGCACTTTTTACAAACCCTGAATAAAAAAAGCACCTTTAAAGGCTTTTAATAATTTGTAAATCAAAAATAAGCACCTTTAAGCACTTTTTAAAAATGCTACGCACCTTGGTGTCTGTTTTGCATATAATTTTACAAAAAAAGGTTTTATTTATTGAAATAAATATAAAGTAAATTTAATTTAAAGTAATTTTAAAATGTCTTTAAATGAATCATATTTCTTTCTTTTTTAAAAAAACTCTTAAATTAAACATTATCTGGGAATTAAATCTGAAATTTAAAAATTCTTAAAACGCAGACTTACAATTTAAAATAAAAATTTTGTAATAATAGATAAAAAAAACTCAAAATCTCGTAAATGAATATTGACAAATAGCTTTTAAAGTACAAGTTAAAAGGTTGATAAAACACAAACTAACCCTAATTTATAGACAACAATATTTTACAACTTCCTTCACCTAAAATTGATAGGTTAAAAAACTACAAATTGTACATTTGTATATTTTTTTTATTTTTACTTTAACTTTTTTTTATTCATATATAATGACAAGTTAAGTGGGTGACTATGTGCAGACTTGTTAAATATATAATACCTATGTTCATTTTAGAATAGATTACATATAATATATGTATAAATACCCTATCATAAATTTACATATTAATCAGATTAATATTTATACCAGCTTAATAATCTAATTTAGGTAATATTTTAAAAACTCTATCTGCTTTTCATAAAATGGAATTTGATTTAAATTTTTACTATTCAAACCATGTTAGAATGCTTTTTTTGAATAATAATAGCTAGCAAAATTAAGATTTCAATAAATTTACAGATTTAAAAAAAATCCAAGTTGTTAAGACTTTCACAAAAAAGGACGTACTAAATCTACAAACAGTAAATATTTATGAGCTAATGTTAATAAATTAAATTATATTTAAACTATCATTAGAATATAAATATAAACACACAGAGAAATACAATTTAAATAACACATTAAAATAAATGAGGAAAATAAGAAGAAAAAAAATCAGACATAGATCTTTAAAATAGCCACACAGTCTTAAATGTTTAATTAAACTAGTTTAAAATGAAAGTTGATAATATTTGTACAGGGTGTTCTGTACTGATTGCCATTAATATACAGTTTCACAATCAGTGTTAAAAATGTAGCAAAAAATAGTTAAGCAATGAAATACTATCAAAATCTAATGAATTACTAATGTGGAAGGAGGAATAAACTATAAAGTTAGTTTGATATTTTCCACCTGCCCTAGTCTCATTAATGATTTTCAGTAGCTTGTGATAGTTTGTCCACACATTTCTAACATGGATTATAAAAATATATATTAAAGGCAGACTGCAGAGGACTATATATAGAGGATACAAGCACATAGCAATTAAAAGACACTAAACTTAAAATCACAGCTATAAAGAAAAAAAATGCACTCACGAGAAGTTTTAAAAATCTATATACACTACACATATACAATAAATTATAGCAGTTGAACCACTTGTATATGATTGAAACTAAACTAAGTGAATTCAACTCAAAAGTAACATAATTTTCACAATTACACACACTAAAGCAACAAATGGGTGTTAAGCTATTAATAAATACATCAAAAAGTATGCTTGCTGCCTTTTTCTGCAAAAGGCTTGGCCAAACTCTTCTTTTTTTGATTGTGGTGCTTCCTTGACTGATAACGGTGGACTCTATTTTGCCGATTGATATAAGAAGGGCAAAGTTTATACTGCTCACCCTCCCACTTAGTATAATGAGTGGGCTTAGTGTTTTCTCTTTGAACAATTAAACCTAAAAATAACAAAAACATCATTAGATTAACTATAAACTACTTGAGTGTTTAGTTAAAAATGATAGGCAAGGGAAATATTACAAATGTATAACAATGATTTATTTTTGCTATTTTTTAAATTAAAAATGACGTGAACGTAGCAAAGAAAACTAAGATAAAAATCTAAATATTTTCCAATTAAGTTATAAAAAATAACAAAAAGAAATTTTTTTAAATACTATGACATAATTGTGAAAAAAAAGGGCTTTGCTAAAAAATTGGAAAAAAAAAATATAGGATTTTTTTTTTTTTTTTTTTTTAATACTTTTAATACAAAATTATGAGACAGTGATTTGGCTAGACTTAGGAAAGTACAGGTTCTTGGTATTCAGACACTGGTAAATTTTTGGGTCTTCTTTTACTTAAAGTATTGATCCCTTTTTTCAAAGATTTATATTTTCAGATTATGGATAAGAAAAAGGCAGAACTAGCACATGTTAAGTTTGCTGTTGTAGGATAAATTAAACCAAGACTAGAAAAAAATAAAAAGGCAATTAACGATTGATTTAGCAGCAATTTGAAGAAGAAAAAATTAAAACTAAAATTCTGATATCAGTTGCGTAATAAAGTTCAAAATCTGGTGACACTTTCATAAGCTAATACGAAATGCAATGAACTTGTTCAAATAAACACACATACATGCATTATATGTATATTTTCATATAAAAATAATGCTCATTTGATCATTTAAAATAATATTTCACTAAAGGAAGGATAAAACTATTATCATTGAGAATAGATGATTATTTTAGATTAACAATAAATGCTATTAAAAAAAAAACCTCTGACATTGTGCAGATAAAATTTTCCACATCACCCATCTATTAACATGCACATTTATAGACAAAAGAAAAATATTTAAAGCATAAAAAGGAGTTAAATTTTGAGGAATCAAAGCTCCTAATTAAGACTGTTGAAATACCTGCACCAAGAGAACGTTAAAGACAGCTACTATTAAATACCTTTGTTTTATTGTATTTCTCTGAATCTACAGTATTAGTATTTTAAGTGCTAATTGGAGAGCTAAAAATAGTGCACAAACTAGTCACTTTATGGCTTGTAATATACAGACAAAGTAAAAATAGACGAGCACTTAGTCTGCCTATAGAAATTTGTTGTCTGGTGCATATATATTAATCTCAGTCTGCATTGGCACCAGCTGCCTTCGACTGCATTGCTGAGTTTTTAACATTAGTATTTTAAGCCCAAGTTGGAGGAATTATTCACTGAAAGTGAATAATTTGAGTAATTCCTAAAAAATAAAGTGAATACCATCTTGATCAAAAAGTTCCCTGAATTTATTCAGAAAATTAAAAATACAATCTAATACATCTAAATCTATTTAGTCCCCTTCAAAGTAATCTACATCGACTGCAACACAATTATGTCATCCTCGAAACATTTTTTATACTCGGTTTTCGGTATGTCCATCAGTGCTTCCTGAGATTTTTCCATTACTTCCTCTCAACTGCTGAAGAGCATTCCCTGTAATGGTTTTTTTTAACTCGATTGAACAGAAAGAAGTCACAGGGAGCCAAATCAGGTGAATTCGGTGACTGTTGAGTGGTATTTGTTGCATTTTTTGTCAAAAAACTTGATACAAATAATGATAGCACCGTGCAACGGTGCGTTATCATGGGGCAAAATCCACGAGTTTTCTGCTCACAATTCTGGTCTCTTTCGGCAAATTGCTTCACGCAAACGTCTCGTAACGCTCAAATAATACTCTTTGTTTACTGTCTGGCCTTTTGGCAAAAATTCATGATGCACTACACTGTTGTAATCAATGAAAACCATGAGCATTGCCTTCTTTTAGGACTGAAAACGACGTGGTTTTCTTGGTCTTGGCTCATTTGATGAACGCCATTCACTTGCTTGATGTCTGGATTGCATGTCGTACTCATAAACCCACGTCTCGTCTCCAGTAATGATCCTTTTGATGAATGTGAGATCGGATTCAGCCTCACAAATCATGTCTTTTGCGACATCAACACAGTCTTATTTGCATGAAACTGAGGTCTTTTGGCACCAACTTTGCTGCTACACGACGGAAACCCAAATCATTAACCAAGATGCCTTGGACGGATCCATAGGCAATGTTCAAGCCCTCCGCTATCTGTCTGATGGTTAATTTGCGGTTATTGACCAACATTTATTTTACTTTATAAATGTTTTCGTCGGGTTTTGATGTTGATGGTTTGCCACTGCGTTCATCTTCGATTGCGAATCCATAGGCAATGTTCAAGCCCTCCGCTATCTGTCTGATGGTTAATTTGCGGTTATTGACCAACATTTATGTTAGGATGGGTGTTAGACTTTTGTAATATGGCCAGTTTATATTTTTGTATGCTTAATTATTAACTTTTATTGGCACTTTATATTTATTAACATTTATTGGCACTTTTAAATAACCAAGGTAATTATAATACAAGCTTAAGTAGTTCGGTTCATCATCAATAGAGGGCGACACCAAATGCTCACCCCTCCAGGATGATGGTGGAGTCCTGTTGTCTGGACCAATTGGAGAGGACCGCTGTCAGCGCCACCGCCTGCAAACTAGGGCAGAAAAACTATTTTTCTCGCACTCTGCCTTTTTTCTAGCATCAACTGGAGACGTCGATCCTTGGAGGTGTGGTCGCTAGCGACTACCCGATTTTAAGCATGCTGTCCCGATAAGTTTATATTTTTCTTTTTAGCTGCAGCTAAATTAAAATTTAATCTCTAAATGAAACTTAAAAATTAATTGTTAATATTAATCTAAAAGTTAGTGCCAATTTAATCATGTATTCCAAAACACTGCTAGTAAAGCCATGTGCAAATTTGTGAAATTCATTTAAATATTTTATAATCAAGATGATTTTGTTTTTCTAAAATGAATAAACTTAATGATTTATTTCTTTAACGGATTTGTTTTATTTTCAACTTAATATTCTTATTTTTCAGCTTAACTTTTCTCATTAGTTGTAATCACGTTTGAATTGCATTCCTTAATGTTGTATCTTTATTAGTAAAACACTATACGATCAAATATTTTAGGGCGGCCTTTTCGTTAAATTCTTTTTTCATTTAAACCGATACAACATAAAATGGTGCCGTGACCAGCGGCCCACGCGGTAAATTTAATATGTTAGGAAAGTTCTGGTCAGTAAAATTTTTTTGTATTTGCGGTTTAAATTCTTTGAGAAGTAATTATTTTATTAATTTAAGTAATTGATGAAATTTTCTAATGTCTTTGCTAAGGAACTTAAATTTTATTTTTGATTTTTGCGGTGGATTGATGCCACGTGTTCGTTAATTTCCATGCACATGGTTCGATAGCTTTGTTAATTGTAAGGCCATAGACCCAAATTTTTCCAACTGCTTACCACATTGTTTTTATATTGATAGTATTTATTCTGTGTTCTAGTAAAATTTTGAAAATGATAAGAATTGTTGAAAATGGCGAGCAAAAAGCGTGTTATTGTTAAGAACGAAATCTTTTAGCATCTATTTAAGTTATTTATATTTTTAGTAATGGTTTTAAATAGTAACTAAATTTTATGATTCACTAAAGGAATTTATTTAGACTTTTTGTAAAATTTGCTTTTAATTATAAAAAGTTAGGGACTTAGAATTTTGGAAGTGTTGATTTTCAAAATTGAATGTTTTCCTTCGTTAATGTTTAAGAATGTTTATTTTCACAAATTGAGGAGATACTTATCTCATGAAATTTTTTTTTCTTATTCACTGCAAATTTCTTATGTATTTTCATGATATTTTGGAGGATGTTAAGGTGTATAGACTGTTATTGTCGAAAATTTTGAGTTAAAATTATTTGTGAGGATTTTTAGCTGTTAATACTATTTAAATTTAAGATAAATTAATTTTTTTTTGCTTATTGCAAACTTAATTCAGTTATGGCTGACGAATTGCGTCCTCAAATGATTGTCACGAACAATTTAGCGGATTTCTTGCCAGTTATCCCAAGTTTTAGTGGAAATTCACCTATTGAAATTTTTTTAGAGAAACTTAATGAAATTGCTGATTACTGCGGTTGGGAGGATAGAGATAAAATTTTAGTCCTTAAACTTAAGTTGACAGGGGAAGCGCTTGAGTTTTTTAATTCTCAAAGAGACATCCGACGAAATAATAATTTTGACGAAGTGGTGGTTGAATTAAGAAATAGATTTAACAATGCGACGTCGATTGCGACATCAATTTCTAGGTTAACATCATCATATCAGCTTCCCACAGAGTCGGTCAGACAGTTCTTCTCACGAATTGAGGGATTATCTTTTAGTTGTGTCCCGGGTGACGCGCGAGATTTTGAGAATTATAGATTGGAGCTTTTGCTGTCAACTGCTAAACAGGGAGTAAAAGGTGAAATTTTGAGAGGGATTATAGCGTCAGGTGCGGATAATTATAATGAATTTAAAAGAAATGCCATAAATTACGTAGACACTATTGCCGTTGCAAGACCCGTGGATGTAGTTAGCGCTATAAGGTCAACACCATCAGACGAAGTTAAGGAGCTTAGATCGATGGTTGAGAGATTAACTCTAAAATTGGAAGAGCGGGAGAATCAATGTCACCAAAATGAAATTAGGCCTAACCGTCAAAATAATTTTTCAGGTACAAGTAGGGAACAGCAGTATAATAGAAGGGCACAAACTTCGCGCCGCGACAATAATCAAAATAATAAAGGAAACTGCTTCCGTTGCGGCAGGCAAGGTCATTTGGCAAGAAACTGCGTTGTTATCATGTGCCAACGATGTGGCAGATTTGGCCACACCACAGACAGGTGTCGCGTAAATTTAAACTAACAAAGGGTGGGAAAACAGTAGTACACGTTTCTCCCTTGGAGACCCCTTTAGTACCGACTTTAAATGTAAATTTTGCAGATCATAGATGGGTATCTTTACCGAAAGTTAATGTTAGTGTAAATAAAGTTGAATTTTCAACCTTAATTGATAGTGGTTCATCCCTTAATTTAATTTCAGAGGAAATTTTACCTAAATTAAACTGTAGGTTAAAAGTTGAAAAATGTAATTTAAACGTTCAAAATTTTACGGGTGGTTTAGTTAAAATCAACAAAATGGTGAAAATTAGATTTTGGATTAAAGATAAATGTTTTAATGAAGATTTTTATGTCACCCCATGCTTAGGATCGTCAGATTATTTCGCTATTTTAGGCACATCTTTTCTTAAAGAGCATAACTTTAAAATTGATTTCGATAACCATTGTTTAGAAAATAAAATTGTGACTACAAAATTTTTGGGTAGTGAAAATGAGAAAGTTGATACTTGTAATGTGTGTATAAGAGAAAACCCTGTAAATTTATATACAAAAAGTAAATGTGTTATTCCACCAAATTCCCAAAAGATTCTTTTTGTTAGAACATGTAGGGAAGTGAAAAATCATTCTGAAGGAATTTTGATTCAGCCTCACCAAAATTTTTTTTCAAAAGGTCTTTTAATAAATAGGACTGTAAACAATAAGTGTCAGGAAAATTCATATCCAATAACTGTAATGAATATTAATAATGAACGGTACCATTTAAACAAAAATTCAAAACTTGCTTATTTAGAGTGTTTAGAAAAAGTACCAGTTCTAAAATGTAATAGTATTGAACAATCTTTAGAGGATTTTGATTTTGATAAAAATGGAATTTCATATGACCACCTTAATGAGGAGAATAAAATCAAACTTACAATTTTTTTGGGTGAATACAAAGATATTTTTGCTTTTGGTCTTAGGGATTTAACGGGTTGCGATACTCTTTTACATAGGGTTGAGTTAACTGATCAAGTGCCTGTTAGGCAAAGACATTATAAAGCTCCTCATCATTTAAAAATTGAATTAAATAATCAAATTGAAGATTTATTAGAGAATGGTATAATTAAAGAAAGTAAATCACCGTATGCCGCTCCTGTAATTTTAGTTAAAAAGAAAGATGGTAGTTATAGGCTGTGTACCGATTTTCGTAAATTAAACTTAAAGACTCTTCCAGATTCATTCCCTATTCCAAACATAACTGAATTAGTTGATAACTTATCAGGTTCTTTCCTTTTTTCGACCATTGATCTCTGTAGTGGTTTTAACCAAATGAAAATTCATCCTAAAGATACGTATAAAACAGCTTTTGCCACAGAAAGCGGTCTTTATGAATGGTGTCGAGTACCATTTGGACTTAAAAACTCCCCTAATTCGTTTCAAAGATTAATGCAAATTGTTTTGTCAGGACTTAATCCTTATCAGATAGGTGTTTATTTAGACGATATTATTATTGCATCCAGGGATAATGTAGAGGAACATTTACATAAACTAAAGCTAGTATTTGAGAGACTTAGAATGCATAATTTAAAGTTAAAACCATCAAAGTGTAAATTTCTTATGACTACTATTAAATATTTAGGATTTAAAGTAAATAATGGAAAAGTTTTTCCCGATGATTCAAATATTTCTGCAATAAACAATTTTAAAATTCCTAAAACTAAGTCTGAGGTTAAATCTTTTCTCGGTGTAGTGGGATTTTATAGGAGATTTATTCCAAATTTTGCAGAGAGAGCTCTCCCACTTACACAATTAACTAAAGAAAAAGCTAATTTTAAATTTGATCAATATGCATTGAATTCATTTAATGAACTTAAAGATTGTCTTAAAACGTTTCCTTGTTTAATACTTCCAAATTTTCAAAATGAGTTTGTTTTGAGTACTGATGCATCTAAATATGCATTAGGAGCTGTGTTATGTCAATATGACCAAGATAAATTTTTACATCCAATTGCTTATGCCAGTAGAAAATTAAAGGGAGCTGAAGTTAATTATTCAACTGTAGAAAAAGAACTATTAGGAGTAGTGTATGGTGTTTGTTATTTTAAACAATATCTGTTAGGTCGTAAATTTACAATCTATTGTGACCAGGCTAGTCTTTCTCAAACTTTAAAATTAAAAGATCCAACTTCTAGGATAGCTCAATGGGTGATGACTTTACAGCAATATGACCATCATATAATACATAAGCCAGGAAAATTAAACGTAACTGCAGATTATTTAAGCAGAGGAGTTGAGCAAGTTAATAATGTAAACATTACCTCCAGTAAACCAATTTTGTTAGAAAAAGTTAAAATAGAACAAAAGTCTGACCCTTTTTGTGTTAAAATTGTGACAAACCTTAATTCAAAAGATGATATGTCTGAACATAAATTGAAATTCTTTTTAAAGGAGGATATTCTGTATTGTAAACCTAAATTTGACGATTCTGATAGTAAAATGAAAGATAGGTTAGTTATTCCAAAAACTGTTGTACCCGAAATTTTAACTTTATGTCATGACTCACCTACAACGGCTCACCAAGGATTTAGTAAAACTTTAAGGCGTATTAAATTAAATTATTTTTGGAAAGGTATGTATTGTAATATTTTAAACTTTATTAAATCTTGTAATTCTTGTAACGAGCGAAGAGCTCATTTACCAGCAAAATTTGCCCCATTACAGCGAATGCCTATTGCCTCAAAACCTATTGAATATGTAGCTATTGATGCGGTTGGTCCATTACCCTTAACTTATTCTGGAAATAAATATATCCTGGTAATGTCAGATTACTTCACACGTTGGCCAGAAGCTTATGCTACTGCAGATATTAAAAGTGATACGGTTTCTAGAATTTTAGAGCTTTTTATCAGTCGCCATGGTGTACCGAATCATTTAATTTCAGATAGAGGAACAAATTTTTTATCACAGTCAATTTCAACAGTTTATTCTAAATTGGGAATTAAAAAGCATTCCACAAGCCCCTATCATCCTCAAAGTGATGGAGTTGTTGAAAGGTTAAATGGTACACTTATAAATGCCCTGAGTCATTTGGTTAATGAAACCCAGACTGATTGGGATAGACATTTAGAATTTGCCCTAATGGCTCATAGATCAGCTAACCATGTAACAACAGGTTTTAACTGAAGAACCTAGACATTCTTATGCCGAATACAAAGACTATGCCCATGATTTAACACGAAGATTAAAAGACTCTTTTAAAATTGTAAGTGAAAGTTTAGTAACTGCAGCACAAAATCAGGAAAGATATAGAAATAAAGTTGCTAAAAATAAGGAATTAAAAGTAAATGATTTAGTATTTTTACATGAGCCCACAAACAAGCCAGGTTTATCTAAGAAATTATCGAAACCAAATAAAGGTCCTTTTGTGATTACAAAGATTTTATCCCCTGTTAATGTGGAAATTCAATTAAAAAGTAATAACAAAGTCATTAAAAGAGTTCATATAGATAGAGTTAAACGGGTGGAAAAACGTCACGATGATATTCAGAATTATTTAGTTTTAGATGGAAATTTGAATCTTCCGGGTGGTTCCCTGGGGAGGGACGATGTACTGCCAAAATCTAATCAATTTCCACGTAAACAAAGAAGGTACTTTTTAATAACACTTCGACCGCAGCAACAGCAAAGATACAATCTAAGACCTAGAAGATTAAGTTTTTAATAATTTCAATTATTTAATTTAAAGGAAAATTTGATAATATATGTTAAAGGAAAATCTAAATTAAATTAAGTTCTAAAAAATTTTTTTTTGTTTATATATAGAAACAACCTTTTAATGTTTTTCCTTGAGTCGAAATGTTTTTTGTTATTAGTACAAATGTTTTGTTGGTACAAATGTTTGATTGTTGGGGTAGCAGTTGCGGTTGTTCCCCTGTTTACAAACTGTACTGTATTATAATTTTTTCTGTGTTTGGTTGTGATGGAGTTTTGGGTTGAGCGAAAAATTTTAAATTTTTTTTGAAATGTGTTCAAAGTGTGTTGCCAAGTATAGTGAGAATTTTACCAAGTATAGTGTTCAGCCAAAATATGTGTTCCTTGTTATAGACTTTTGAAGGATGAGATTAGTGTATATGAACTTTCAAGTTGAAAAAGTTGAAGTGCTTTAGTATGTTGTGAAACTGTGCGGTGAGGGTGTGTGTGGTCAGTCCGGTTTATTGCTGCCGAATGTCAACAAAAGTTCAGAGTTGTAAGTCTGATCCTACCAAGCTTGGACAGCCTGCTTTCATTTCTGCCAGTAACATCCTAGCCAATAACTTCTTCAGTAGCCAAGCAGAAAGGGCCCTCTGCCGTCTCTGAGGTTGTTAAAGACGTGGAGACCATCACCACAACAGGCATGAGCAGACCAGTTGCCATTATTCCAGTCTCAGCGGTTGGTTCCTGCGAGTCAAACCTTGTGTATCGCATCAACCTGGCACATACACTTATAACCATTACAGTGTAACACATACTTTAAAGCCATTACCGTTGGTTGACAGTTGAAAAACAGCATCAGTTTAGGAAAGACTAGTTTGTGGAACAGTTGGCTACGTGGTTTTGGAAACCGAAGAAAATTGTAGTGTGGCTGAAAGGCAGTTTGGTAAGAAATTTTGTTATGTGAGTGTTCAACCTACTAAACTCTATTGCAACCAAAGTTTTGTTCCCTTACTTTCCATCTGGAATTTTAAAGTTTTTCAAAAAATTAAATAGTAAATGGATTTTGTCAAGCAATTGGTTGCTTGTTTATTTAAAAAAAAAAAAATCTTTGATTTTTTTTTCTTCCTTGCCCGGATGGAATGTTAGGATGGGTGTTAGACTTTTGTAATATGGCCAGTTTATATTTTTGTATGCTTAATTATTAACTTTTATTGGCACTTTATATTTATTAACATTTATTGGCACTTTTAAATAACCAAGGTAATTATAATACAAGCTTAAGTAGTTCGGTTCATCATCAATAGAGGGCGACACCAAATGCTCACCCCTCCAGGATGATGGTCGAGTCCTGTTGTCTGGACCAATTGGAGAGGACCGCTGTCAGCGCCACCGCCTGCAAACTAGGGCAGAAAAACCATTTTTCTCGCACTCTGCCTTTTTTCTAGCATCAACTGGAGACGTCGATCCTTGGAGGTGTGGTCGCTAGCGACTACCCGATTTTAAGCATGCTGTCCCGATAAGTTTATATTTTTCTTTTTAGCTGCAGCTAAATTAAAATTTAATCTCTAAATGAAACTTAAAAATTAATTGTTAATATTAATCTAAAAGTTAGTGCCAATTTAATCATGTATTCCAAAACACTGCTAGTAAAGCCATGTGCAAATTTGTGAAATTCATTTAAATATTTTATAATCAAGATGATTTTGTTTTTCTAAAATGAATAAACTTAATGATTTATTTCTTTAACGGATTTGTTTTATTTTCAACTTAATATTCTTATTTTTCAGCTTAACTTTTCTCATTAGTTGTAATCACGTTTGAATTGCATTCCTTAATGTTGTATCTTTATTAGTAAAACACTATACGATCAAATATTTTAGTGCGGCCTTTTCGTTAAATTCTTTTTTCATTTAAACCGATACAACATTTATTTTACCTTATAAATTTTTTCGTCGGTTTTTGATGTTGATGGCTTGCCACTGCGTTCATCTTAGATTGACTCACGACCACTTTTGAACCGCTCGTGCCATTGGTAAACAATCGCTTTCTCTAGAGAATCATTACCGAAACACTTTTGCAACCCTTTTCAACATTCACACACCATTAAATCCGTTTTTTACGCAAAATGTAATACGAAATCGCCAACACACATAGAGATAGATGTACTCTTGACTACGTAATACCAACTCAAAAAAAACAAAACAAAAAAAACAGAACTCAAATCGGAACGATGGTAGCGCCATCCGGGGGATATTCCGGGAACTTTTTTATCAAGGTGGTAATTCCTCAGAAATTTGCTTGATTTTAGGGGATTTTAATTTTTACACTTACCTACTTCATCCTTATGTCAATCAAAGTTAAATTTTGATATAATTGCCCCTATATAGATAGTTCAGGTAAAGAATGTTCTTATTACTTGCTTCTTCAATATACAATAAGATAGAAATGTATAAATACTTTTCACTCCAAAGTAATTTTTTTTCCTTATTTCAAAAAATTTAAAAAACTTATTTTAATATTTAATTTACAAGATAACAAGTATGCAAAATTTATAACAAATATTTAGACACTTTTTGTTTCGACAAATGTTTCTTTTAATATATATTTTTATACAGTGTAAATAAATTATGAGACTAATGTTAATGAAAAGTTGCTTCAAATGACCTAGAACTCTTATTAATATTGTCTTAATAACAGTTCCTTGCAAAGAATTGTATATAATGCTTAAAACTTAAAATGAACTTATTATAACCTCACAATCCTAATTATTCTACATGAAATTTTAAAATATAAGAAAAAGATTGGAAAAATGGAAAACACTTTTTTTTCTATCAATAGAGATTTAAAAAAAAAAAAACAGAATTTACAATACAAACTTCAACAACTACATAAACATATTTAAATTAGATAATGAGAAAGAAAAATGCATTCCTACTAAACTACAAAAAATTACTTTATAATAAATAAAGAATATAAATATAAGAATACTTTTGAGATCAATCTTGCGAGGTTTTTGTACATCATTCAATGTAGGAGAGCTAGCAGATACTTTTTCAACCTCCCAACCAGGAAGTTCAGTTGTGCGTTCAAAAGGTTTGTTGCCAGGACTTGAGTTGCCTACACCACTTGCCTTTAAATTCTCTTGAGAGCTCTTTTCGGTCTTTTTATCTTTCAGGTAACCAGGAAATCGACCGTAGACGCTCATGCTGGGGTGTTCGATCAACAAGTTCTCTAACGGCGAAACCTCCAGCTGGTTGGGACAATTCACCAAGAAACATGGTGGGGGAGCTACAAACCAACCTTCTTCGATCTTTGTTGGGCTAAGTTGAGGAGAGCTTTGGGGAGTGTTTGTGTTACTTATGTCCAAAAGAGGCAAAGGACTTAGGTGAGATTCAGGTTTCAAATTTTTTACAGGAACAGAGGCATCTTCTCGTATTTCATTTCCTTAAGACAATGCAAAGAAAATTTTTTTCTTTAAAACATCATTTAATAATGAGAAATAAAAATATGTTTTAAGAAAATATACAACAACTGGAGGTACTACATGATTTCCACGGCAACTGCTGTTAAAACAACGTCAAGCTAGAATTATTCACACTTAGTTCGTGGGTTCCATATCTCTGAGATTGCTTTTAATATTAAATCAAATGGCTTGTCCAGGGTGCGCAGCCAGATTTTTCAACAAAAAAACAAGCACTTTTTAAGCATTTAAAAATTATTTTTAATCACTTTCCAAAAAAAAAAAAAAATTCATAATTAGGATCTGCACAGTAATAAAAAGTATTTTTTTCTATCATTTAAAGTTCTTAATTTATAAACATAAAATGAATAAAATTTAGAAATTTTCAGAGACTTTACATAATCATGATAAAATAACTAGTTTCTGATAAATACTGCAGAGAAAATTGTTACAATCCTACATTTTTTGTAAGTTAGAACAACTATCGATTGGGCAAAGAAAAATCTCTTTTTAAAAGATAAAAAATTAAGCATTTTTTACTAACCCCGAATAAAAAAAGCACCTTTAAGGGCATTTAAAAAAAGTAACTCAAAAATGAGCACCTTTAATTAAGCACTTTTGAAAAATGCTCCGTACCCTGTTGTCTTTCTCTTTGGATTTTCACTACATGAACTCTGCAAGATAAGACTGTAGAACTTGATGAGCCGTGCCTCTTTGCCATTTGTTCCTAACATAAAAAGGCTTTTTTTTTTTCCGGCAACTTTTCACATTCAACCACCACGAACTTTCCATTGCATAGAGTTTCATTTCGTATCCTTTTACGTGTACTCTATAGTATATTTTTACCATGGAAAAACAAAACAGCATTTTTCTCACTCCTCGATAAATTAAAAATTATCTAAATTTTTTTCTTCAATGCTATAATTGAAAAAAAAAGTTACTATATCACGCGTTTTGAATGTATCGCAATCACTGTGGAAATTAATTAGTACCCAACTTGAACTACAAACTTGTTTCTTTGAGACAAACTTCATTAACATTGCTTACAATTCACAATTGATCCCATCTTTTAATTATCAATTTCTACACGCATGCGTTCGAGTGCCATGCATTCACTCTCGCTCTATCTCTTTCTATTCCCCCTCCCCAGGAACGTTGAACGTTTAACGCAACAGTGCTTTCATACCCCCTCCATGGTAGCGTTAAACGTAACCTTGTTGGAAGTCTCATTAGAAGTTTCACTTATAAAAAAATAACCGGCAAAAATAAAATAAAAACATAGAAAAATAAGTATCTAAAGCAGAGTATCTATGTGCATCAAAGTATTTTTTTAATTGTATTTAATAAAAAAAATATACTTATGAACTTTTTAAATACAATACTTTGTTTCATTAAAAATTTTTTTTCGCTTAGTTAAAAAATATTAATAATAAAATATATTTCTTAAAAAAAATTACAATAAGAAATCAGCTTATTTCTAAATTTCAGTAAGGTATTCTTGGCAAATTAAAAAAAAATATCGCTTTGCTTTCTTTAACGCCAATATTACCTACTATGATTTTCTCTTATCACGTGCGCTCAACGAACGTAAAGAAAAATCTAGTTTCCATGACAACGGTAGCGTTAAACCTTTAACGCAACCTTGTTGGAAGTCGCATAAGAAGTTTCACATCAAAAATAATAATAAATAAAGAAAGAATGAAATAATAATAATAAATAAATAATCTAAGCTAGAAATCTATTTTAACAAAACAACTTGACCTAATAATAATGAAAAATAATTGTTTGAAGATAACAAGCAATAAAATGAAAAGAAAAAGCATTTTTAAACATGACAATGTAAAAGGAAAAAAGGGAAAGATAGGCTTTGTAACAATTATTTTACTTAAAAAAAAAAAAACTAACAAAAATCAATAATTTTTCATTAACTTAAAAACAATCAGTGAGTGACAATATTTTTTAAGTGCCAAAATATCATTTATACATTAAAAATTTAAAAATGGTAATAAATTTAAAAAAAGAAATAATGGATAAAAAAAACTTTTTTTTTGTCTTTTTATAATCTACTTTGAAAATTAAAAACCATTAAAAAAACTAATTCTGTAATTTTTAGCTAATTAAATTTTTTATGCACCTAATACTTACATTTAAATTTGTGATAAATGAAAAAAATAAACAGTTGAAGTTACTACAAAAAAGACAAATTTTTATCTGTAATAACAGGTAATGCCATTCCATTTCAATAATTTGGTTATTTTCTATTTATTATCAGTCACATTACAAGAACATTAAAAGACTATAAAATATCAAATTTTAACCTTTCCATATCGTAATCTGTGGCAGAATAATAGCCATGTCTTAGCAAATTCCAGACAGCGGCCTGCAAAAAAGGGACCAAACTGAAAGGTCGTAGTCTCCCATGGGCAAACAACTACAAGTTTTTTTTTTAAATTGCATGTTTAAAATCTATTTGGCACCTTTGCGATTGTAGTTGGCGAGACAGATCGTGATATGGAAATATACCCCTTAAATCCTGGTATAGTATTTTGTTTTTCTTCTTTGCTAAAAGAATAATATAGGGATATCACTAACAAGTTAATAAAATTGAACTATCTTCTGATGCTTACCATCAATATCCACTAATACCCAGCCTTCTATGTCATCAGGTTCACTTATTTTTATAGCATCAGTTGCCTCAGCACTTTCTTGGACAAAAAATGATTTGAAACTACCCCACATGTTTACGTAAATCTAAAATATATACATATTACATACATTATTGAATACTATACATCGTAAAAAATTATATGTACGTATATGTTTATATAAAGTACACAAAATCATTGCTATACTAAATAATAATTGATCTGTAAACATTAGCTAGGTACAGAAGACATAGAAATCAAATCAAATAAAGTTGGCTAAATACAAAGGCAACATTATTAGTATCTTTATTATTATCATTAATGTAGGTGTAAAATTTATCACAAAAAATGATGTAACAATTAAAAAAGAAACATATTTAGGCATCTGACAAAAAATTTAGGGAGTAAATGTTTCTAGCTCTAATTATAAAAAACTAATAAAATGCAAAATTAATGTATGTCAACAAAAAATTTAGAGTATCCTCAACATTTTTTTAAAACTTTATTTTTAAAATCACATAAAGAGTAAATAAAATAAAAATAAAAAAATAGTTGAAATTATTTGCGCTTGGGTGGGTAATCGAAAATAAACTATGAATAAAAAATAAAGAAATTTTTTTTGAAGTAACAATGTTTGCGCAATAGGGAAACGAGATAGTTTATACTTCATCTCCTTATACAAAATACATACAAATAGAAAATTAAATTTAAACATAGTCTAACATCAAACTATTTTCAACAATATCAATTATTAAAAAAAATAAATAAAAACATTTATTGAAATGAAACTTTATCTTACTTGCAACAAAAATGCCTTAAAACACTGAGAGTAAAAAAATATAAATATTTCTTGAACTTAAGCAATATTGCAGCAGAACAAATAGTTAATGATTACAAAATCATAACATGAATGCTATGCATAAGAATTCAGGAAATAAATTAACTATAAATTCTTTAAAACGTCAAAATGTACAGCTGTTGACAGGTATTAACACGAACATAATGTCAGGAGAATGAAGGAATACTTTCGTATTTTTAAATGAAATCAAAACGATAACAAAAGAGGGCTTGAATTACTAACCAAATCACAGTAAAAATTAAAACGCAAATAACGTAATTGATTAACAACACTTGTTTACAATTTATAGAAACTTACTTCTTTATAGAGCTCCTTTTGTGCGTCAGATTTTTTGACAAGTGACGTCAGGCTCAGGTATGTGTTTATTTGTTGATAATCGTTTCAAAAGATTATCGATTAAAGATAATCGATGATAAATGTTAGTGTAAGGGGGCACTTCCATATTGCGGTGGAATGCTGATCCGGTTCACGCATGCGCGTGTAGTATATGCAATTTGCATTAAATGAAAATAGCAAGCGAAAAAACAGTATGCGTTTGTTTTACGGGAAATTTCCATATCGTGATCTGTGGCAGAATAATCGCCAAGTCTTGGAAACTTCCGGGCAGTGGCCGCGAGAAACTAAAAAAAAAAACATAACAGAAAGGGACCAACTCGAAACGTATACTCGTAGCCACCCCCGGGCAAACATCTACATGTTTTTTATTTAAAAAATCTCACGTTTAAAATCTATTTTGCACCTTGACGATTGTAGTTGGCGCTACAGATCACGATACGGAAATATCCCCGTTTTACAAACAATAAATAACTTAATAAAATAAAAAAGAAGGAAATTGCGCTTTTATTTTTATATAATTGTTGATCATTTTATTAATCTCTATTTTAAATTATTTGTGTGTTACCAGCAACAAGTGTTACTAGCGATTCTTTTCAAATCTGCTAACTGCAAATTCTGGTCATCATGAATTTTACGCATGATTTTACGTGTTTTACGTAAAATATCGTTTTCAGGTTGCGTGTGTTTAAGTTAAAAACCAGTTGAAAATGATGGTCACCTTTTTTCTCGAAAATTAAATACAAAAAATATATTATCCAATGAAATCATTTTTTTGCATGGGGTGAGCATGATCACGTGTTGCAACACATGTTCAGTTTTGCGTTTCCCCGCCTCCTCACGCCGATGGCATGACATGGTGGAGTGTCATTTTTTGAACAGAAATTTAGAGATTTACATAATATTATTTAAAATTAGTTATGCACAACGTAAGGGGCTTTAATTTTTTGGATCTAGCACAAAGAAAGATTTATGAAGTGTAAAACTTATTGTACATTTAATTAAGTAAGTAAATTATGCGATTTCATGTTTTCTTTCGATTGATGTTTTTAATAAATATTGATTGTTTTTAATAAATATTATTTTCTGTCTCGGATCTTAAGAGTTTCATAAATTATATTTTTGTTCTTTTTTTTTCAAGATTTTTATTTTATTGATGCTGTATAAATATTTAATTAATGCAGAATCATTTTTTTACATGGTTTACTATAGTTTAATACATAATTGACACGAATTTATCTGTTAAAATGCCACTTGTTGTTTGTATCCTAAAAAATTTTCTTGAATTTAAAAGTGATGTTTTATTTTAATAATTGTGATGCCCGCTGTGCCATAACTTTTATGTACTATAAATAACATTTGATAAGACACATTAAGGATTATATAACTTTACCACATTTTGCTTCTTTATTTATAGCATCGAAACAGTTCTCTGTCATTTGATTATAAACATTTGTGTTGCTTTTTTATACGATTATAATAAAGTAGTAATATGGTTTAGTTCCTCAGAAGTCGCAAAATCTGGTTTCGTCTGGGTATGATTAGTTTACATACTTAAAATGATTCATCTTTTAGATTTTCGAAGTGATTCAACAACAATTTAAATCATTTATCCAATTTATTTCACTTTATTATATCAATGATACCATAAATTTATTACAACTGTGTTGGTATATACAGCAACTATGCATTAATAAAAATAATTTTTAGCTGTATCTCAACAAAGCTACTATGTTTTAATATTTATAAATGGTTAGGTCTTTAAGAAAATTTATTTACACACATCTGTTTATAAGAGATTTTCTATGACATTTTAAACCTGACTTAAAACAATTTTTCAGAAAATTATTGTTTAGATCAAAGATATTTTTATATAGTATGAACATATAATGCTATAGTATTAGGATGTGTAAAAACAGTCAACTATCTCAAGAAATACCCATTAGATCAAAATTCTAAAGATATATGGTTGGAATATTTTCAAAATATGCTCACAATTATAGTAAACTTTATCTTCAACCCCATCCCATGGGTGTGTTGTAACTTAAAAGGATCGCTTATTCTTTATTGCTCATTTGGCTTTTTTTCACAAAAAGTATACAAAATTGACAAATAGGTTAGTTGCGTTTTGGTTCATAGGCGACGCTGTAATCGCATTATAAAAATTTTGCGCAAATTATGTAAAAAGAGAATATATGTCAGATCATAAAAGTGAAAATAAATTTATTTGATATTTTGAAAAACTTTTTTAATGATATCAGTTCCGACCTCCTCCCTTAAACCAGACCACATTCCTATCAGGTACCTAATTGTTATTATTGTTTTATTATTTATTTAACAAATGTGAATTAAAAAAACAAAGGCAAACTTTTTAACTTGTACCAGGGTTCTCAAGAATAGGCCCAACCTAGATAAACTCAGTAGGTTATTTCGAATAGGCCTACTTAAAAAAAAAAACATCTTTATCTAAGTGAGCTTTTTTTTTTATAATTTATTATTTCCTAACAATTTTCCTTGCAATTATCAAATCAGATTATTCCTGAAAATTATCAACTTATTGTTTATAAATTAAACTTTGTAACTTTTTATACCAAATTACATGAATTAAAACATATTTCCGTAAACTGAATTCTGTAAACAAAATTGTAGTGAACAAATGAGCTAAATGCATAAAAAAATAAAGTACATGATTAACAAAATATATCGCTAAATTATAACATATTACTTATCTATAAAACAGAGTATGTGTAATGCATTCACATAATACTTACGGCATAAATTATTTGAATTATGAACCCATCGTGGTTAGTGAAAACACATGTATAATATAGTGGTTGGACAAAATAATGTAAACACTTCTATATTAATACAATTTTTGGTCTTTCTCAAAAAATACTTAGAGAATCTTTTTATAAATTTAAAAGAGTTATAAGTCTATGTGATTTCTTATATTTATTGATGAAGTTAAAAGCTTTTTAGAGGTTTGAGGTTTTTTATGTTCTTTTTTTGTTTTTAATGTTTTTTATTCCTGTTTATTGGGCATTATTCTTTTATGTTTCTTTTTTAAATTTATTTTAATTGACTCCTTTTATGCTTTATTTTATTTGCATTCAGTTTTTAGGATTATCAAAATGTGTTTAAATTTGTTAAAATTATTGCATATCTTAAAAAGGCTTTATTTTATGTATCTCTAGTTTTTTAGTTCGATTTTGAACATTATGGCATGTTATTAGGTTGCAAAACAATTTTGTGCACGAGTGCCTTGTGAGAACTTTATTCATACATAATTATTAACTAAATTAAATGAACATTTCTACATGTTTATTAAAATCTTAAATTATATACTACTTGGAGTGTTTAGAAGACAAATATAAAAAAAGATTTCATTCATTTCAGAAGCAAAATGTATAATAACGATAAAAGTTTATAATTATTTGTAAATTGTAAAGCATAAACTATTCATAAATTGAAAATACAAATGAACATACCATGCTCAATAAAATGACAAGTGCATTATTTTTATGAATGTTTACAATGTTTCTAGAAATTCCATTCATTAACTTTAATGTAAAATTTGTGTTTATTTATAACTTTAAACTAATCACACAACTTCTTATGCTATATATTTTTTAATGAATCATTTCAGTAGCTTCTTCATTATGTAGTTTAGGTACGTTTAGAACGCAAAAAAAAATAAATAAATAAATAAAAATATGACTGAAATAGTTATTCTCATAACAATATTTTTTCTGAAAAACTCATTTGTCTTCTGGTAAAATTTGGTCTTTTCATGAAAACCCCCAATTAAATCGATCTATCCCCTACATGGGCTGCGTTTTTTCTTAAAATACTGGTTTTTGAGAACTCTGCCTTGAGCGTGTACGTTTAGGATCAAATTATTTCAAAATTATTTCCTCAAGGAGAAATAAATGCATTATAGAATAATTTCTTCAGTAATTTTCTAAATATAAATATTTCTGCAGTAAATATTTCTATTTATTTCTGAGTTGGGAAGATTTCCGTATCTTGATCTGTGGCAAAATAACTGCCAAATCTTGGATATTACTTTGCAAAATAATTGCCAAGTCAACCCACCAGAAGCTTGAAAGAAAAACATCCCATAACGGAACAAATTCAAAGAGTGTAGCTTGTAACCACCTCCAAGAAAACTCCTACACTTTTTTTTTTTTTTTTTAAATTCAAGTTTAAAATCTATTTGGTGTCTTGTTGATTGTAGTTTTCAAAACAGATCACAATATGGAAATATCCCCCACCAGGATATAATCCAGACGAAATTTAAAATCAGTTTTGGTTTTCTTCAAGGGAAAGGCTTAACTCTTCAATTTATAATGTTATAATACTTTTTGAAAGTACAATAAAAAAGATCACTTAGCTTGCCAAAATATTAAATAAAAAAAACTTACAAATTATCATATGTACTTCAATGTTTAAAACAATATAATAACAATGTTCAAGTTCGTTTTTACAATACTGCCATGAATTTATACTTTTAAGACATCTCTGAAAATAGGGAAAAATGAGTTTTTTCCCAAGTTACTAAATATCTCATATGCTAATTATCATACCAGCCCTAAGTGAAAAGAAGGGGGGGGGGACAGAATTTTTCAGTCCTATGAGCACTTAATTTAAAAAAATATTTTCTTTTCTTTGAAGATTTTCTTATTTTTTAATTAATTGTTCAGCAGTGTTTGAAAGCTAATTATGGAATTTTTCCCCTTACCGCTAAGGTATCTGAACTAACAGGAAGTATGCCATTAGATACATCCGATGTTGTAGATTTTTTGTGTACGCTTTCTGAAGAAGAACGGATGAAATGCACAGTTCGACAGTCTCTGAAAGGTGGCCTTGTTGTTGGTTGCGCTGCAGCTATTGGTAGTTATATTTTAGGTCCTATTGGACTTGCTATAGGTATGTATAAAAAGAGAATGATTTAAATACTTCATTCCTTTTATTTGAGAAAATAAAAGAGAGAATTTAGCTTATCTACATCACATTATTTTTGATAGCCAAATTGCAGTATTTTCTAACTGCCTACGTTTGAGTGAAAAGATGTGTTAAATGTCTATAAAAAATTTTAAAAAAATATCTTAGCTTTAAATGAGAGCATACTTTCATTTGAGTTGTTCTCTGGCTTAATATTTCGATTTTTTATTAGAAATA
Source organism: Parasteatoda lunata (assembly GCA_949128135.1). Taxonomy (NCBI): domain Eukaryota; kingdom Metazoa; phylum Arthropoda; class Arachnida; order Araneae; family Theridiidae; genus Parasteatoda; species Parasteatoda lunata. Next base: position 84,560,835 of record OX421977.1, read on the forward strand.
ATTTCTAGTTAGCATGCTTTGTAAACATGTAAAATTATTAGAAAAAAAAAGTATGCAAAAGTCTTGAAGGAAAAGATAGATTGTGGCTAAAAATCCTAATTCTAAGAAATTTTTGAAGAACTATGCATCACTGTTATAAAACAGAAATATTTTCTTCCTATAATAATGATTTAAAAAAAAGAAAGATAAATTAGTTATAGTGTATGTTTGCCTTATTCTTCTCTGAGTCTATTAATAGAGTCTTTTTCAAAATATTTCAGATTTTTTGGTAATTTTTGCCAACATTTTAACAGTTTTTCCACAAGAGAGCTTGAACAATATGGTGTTTCTAATGAACTTTTGAATCATTTAACTGTACAATGTGTGATCACTATAAGTTGAACAAGATTTTCTGCATATGAATCTTATGAGATACATTCATGATTTGATAAAAGAAAATTACTTGAGCTTGTCTATTTAAATAATGTTTACTGACGCAGAAGTTTCTCTTTAAATTTTACATCAAAAGAATCTTGTACTGGTTTTAGTGGATTATTATTATTATTATTTTTTAATGGTTCAAATATTATTTCAGGAGGAGCCGTGGGAGGAGTGTTTGCAGCAGCTACCATGCGTTACTCTTTTTTTCCAGCTTCTCAAGTTATTGCCACAATGTCACAAGTCCATAGAGATCGCTTAGCTTCTAAAATTGAGCGCATAATGCAGAACTTTAATGTCTCTGATATTGCTCTTTTAGCCACTATGATTAGTGGTGACTGTCTGTTGAGAAATCGAGTTGTTACTGAACTGGTTGATTACCTGAGGCAGGAAATGTCTCTAGCATTAGTTGAATAAGAGCTTTGACTACATCACTATATTTCTCATGCTCATGTGGAAAAAAAGATTGTGTACATAAACTCTATTGTAAAATTTACTTCCAAAGTTTTGTTATTAATGTCATTAAATTTTATCAAACATGACGTTATACTTTCAAGGAAATATGTTTTTTGTACGATTTAAATTACCAAGTTCTGGCAAATTTAATAAGTTAGTTTATTTAGGGTTCTTTTCCTTCATTTGTTCAAGACAATGAGCTTTTTATATTAAGTTAATATAGTGATAGAATAGGTTATATGTTTATAAATAAACTGTTCTTGTTCTTATGTTTGCTTTAAGTAAAATAATCAGGGGTTACTCCAGACTTCTGAAATTGAGGAAAATCGAATGCTTTCGTGAAAATAGAGATCTGTTTTAGAGTTTCCCTAAATAATCACGAAAACCAACAGTCTCTTCAGACTTTTTGTAAATTTGTGAAATGTCTACTGATAGATTTCTAAATCTAAAATTGCTGTGGAATAGGTTTCTTTCTGTCTGCCTTGGTCCTTTTTTTTTTTGTGAATGTCTAACAATAAGGTATTGTTTTTGTGGGGGGAGGGGGATTAAGTTTTTCAAGAAAATATAATTTTGGAATTATATAAGCATTTATGAAATTTTTCAAAACAAATTGTGAAGGGTTTGTTTTTAAGATAAATTCAATAGTTAAAGACTATTTTTATGATATAATTTGTGAAGGGTCTGTTTTTGCAGTAGAATATTTTGTGAAGGGTTAGTTTATGGACCCAAATTTCTTCTAAAATAACCCCTGATAATGGCATTTCTTTATAATCTTATTTTGTTCTGTCGAAGTGCATTTCGTACAGGGATAATGCATTATGTGAAATTGGTTTTTTTATTACTATTAAAATGCTTATGCATATCATTTTTTTTTTTTGAACTATACTTTCCTCTCAGTGGACTCCTTAGCATTTTGAAAAAAAACATTAAAACAATAAATGTCTGGTTATCATTACTCTTTATTCTGTTATTATTTTTATATCTAAGTTTCAGTAAATTATTATACTTGCATTTCATACTGTGAAAATAAGTCTAAATTATTAAAATATTGAATATTAGTGTGAAAAATTTGCTGCTCAGTACACTTCAAAACCAATTATACCAAATCTCTTTTCCTTTGTTCCAAAGTACCAAGCATACCATTCTGTTATACTAAGTGATAATACAAATAATTGATAAAAATTTTCTAAATTTTGCCCTGATTTTTTAGTTTGTTTCAAAATTACAACAAAAACTTTTTTTTTTCTATGTTAAGTTTTTAAAATGTTTGCTACTTTTTCTGTAACCTCTTCATTGTTACTGGCAGTGTTTGCTTAAAAATTCTTGTTAAAATGTATTTTATGCTATAATTTTCAAATTGTTTATTGTTGGTTAAATTTTTAAATTTTTTGGTCTTTAAAATATGTGATAGATATATGATTCTACATATGTTATATATTTTTTTAATTTAGGAATTTTGCATAAAATTATAAAGCTTTAAAAAAAAATTTCCTTTGTTTTAAAATTGTTATTTTTTTTTTTAAATGCCAAAAATTTACAGGCTTTATTATATTTCACTGTTTGCTGATTAAAAAAAGCAGGTAGAATTCTTTTTTGTAATTAGATCTTAGCTGGCTGTGCTAATTGAAGAGTTCCAGTTGTTTTCTGGCTTTTGAAAAATAGTTTTACTAATAGTAATAATTTTTCTTGTTGCTAACGGAAAACATTTTCAACATTGACTTTTTCAAAAAAGTATTTTAGTTGTCAAATTTCTAATGATATACAAAAAATTATTTATAAAAGTTAAATATCTGCATCTATATCACAAAATATTTATTTTTTATTTTTACTTTGTTTTAAATTTGAATGATGCCTTCCGATTTGTGCATGAAACGACAAAATGAAATTTAAAATCAGTTTGTTTTTTTTTTTGTTTTTTTTTTTTTCAAAAGAATTTCTTAACTCTTCAATTTAAAATCTGTTATATTCTTTAATTTAAACTGAAACTGTGATGTTTTCAAAAGAGGGAGGTTTTTTTTTTAATGATGTTTATTCACATTTCGTTTCTTATAATAGTAAAGAAACATTCTTTTAATACTTTGAAAGTACAAACCCTTTAAATATGAGGGCTATTTTTCTTTAAGGTCTGATTGGTCGCTTAGAGAAAATCTCAGTCAGAATCAAGAAAATTTTATATGGAACAATGTGATACAACATTAAGCTACTTTTCGGCATAATCTACGTTCCGATTCATTCATTTGTTGTAGCGTGGCATCAATTTTTCAATGCCTTCATCATAGAATGCAGCCGTCTGTGTTTTCAGCCAATTCTGTATGCTGGTTTGCAGCTAGCCCTCTGTGGGGAAAGTTTGTCCTCCTAGCCAATGTTTCTTCAGTTTCGTAATGGACCCATGGCTCATCTCCTGTGACAATTTTGTCCGGAACTCATTTCCGTCGTGACGGAAGCAATGAAGGAAGGTTAATGTGGCGCTCGTTTGTTGAGTTTTGTGATTGTCAAACAGCATCATGGGAACCCATCTCGCGCAGAATCAGCGGTATTCGAGTCTTTCACTCGCAACACAGAGTCTTTCTATACCAGAGAGCTGGCTGTGAAATTTTCAGAATCAATTCACTAAACCTAGAAATTGTGAACCGATGATTTCAACGAATCACCTGATCCACTCGCTGAACAAGATCGTCGTTTGACACTGACTTCCTTCCCTGGCTGCCTGCATCATGAACATCTGTGCGTCCAGAATCAAAGTTCCTGCACCATTTCTGCACATTGCTATCACTCATGAACGCTTCTCCGTACGCTTTACTCATTCGTCTATGAATTTCAGCTGCATTGCTTCCTTCAGCATGCAGAAATCAAATGACTGAACGCAATTCACATTTGGCGGGAGATTCTATTTTTCGAAGCATGTTTATGTGCTCCCTACGTACTCAAAAATGACAACCGCTAATCCACACTTTACCCTGGCCAACTAAAGACACAGCTTAAGACGTCTGCGCACAGACCTAGCGAATTTTCCCCGAAGTTTTCCTTTAGGGACCAATCGGACCTTGAAGAAAATAATTACCCTCGTATATTGACAATTCACATACAAATATTTTTTCTAATAAAAATGACTTTTATACTCAATAAGTTTTTATTTTTTCAATTGAAAAAAAGTTAATAATGATGAGCATTAAATTCTAGGTTATGTAAATCTCTATAATAAGATAATTTTCATGTTTAAAGATGGAAATATTTTAAATGCACTTATAACCCTATAAAAAGAAAATTATGATTATGTAATCTGTATTTCAGTGTTAATGATAAAACTTGGTTACAGTTTCAAAATAGCTGTCTTCAATTTTTTATTCTTTCTATTGTATTCCACATTATTTATTTAATTACGAAGACGACCTTCCTCTTTTTATAGTCTTATTGTAGTATATTGTCTGAATATCTTAAAAATTTCTTTCACTTTTATTTGTATGTTTAATGGTCTACTATTATCAGTATTTTTATATATATATATTTGTCTTGAATCATGCAAGAAATGTAATTAGAACTGTATTGAAATTTGTGTTAAAAGTAAAGAATGTTTCTTATTAAAATTGTTGAGTGAAAAGATTGAGCAAAAGTATTAGAGAATTGTTACATGAAGGAGAAATTGTAAAATTGAAAGATAATTTAAAGAACAGTAGTTTGATATTTTATGTGTATTTATTTATTTCATTTTTTTTTTCCAAAAATATTTCATTTTTGTAGGTTTTATAATTTTGTTTTATATAGGTTCTTAAACTAAAAATGTTTTATTTATTATTTTTTTTTTAAATTTTGATTTTATTTTGGCCTTTAAATTTTTTAAATAAATACAGAGATGATTGTGCTCCGGAAAAATTCCGGATTTTTTGCAAACCGCGATACGGAGGTTTCTGGAAATCTAACGTCCAGAAGTTTCAAGAAATCATCGATCACATTTATGTATAAAAATTCTTGTATATTTTATTTAAAAATATTAGAACTAGAATTTATACTTGGCATCTCTTTCATTTGTTAATATTTTGTCTGGTGGAATAATAAATGTGATTAGAGATAAAAGTAAACTTATAAATAATTATTCATTAAAATTATGCTGCATATAATTTATTTAAAATTTCATGTTTTGAAAATATCAATGATTTAAATTTATAAAGACATTTATTTTTTACTCAAGAAATTTTCAGGATTTTTGAGTTGGGTCACAATCACCCCTGTAAATAATGCAAAAAAATTTCAAAATTAAATTACTATTTTTTTTTTTTTTTTTTTTTGTCCTCTCAGTTTTTTCATAGTTTTATGTGTTAAGAGAGAGATTACGGATTGTTAGATGTTGCTCAAAAGCACTGTATTTGTATTTATTTTTATTCAGGATTGTTCTAGTTTGTTACTGGTCATATTTGCATAAGCTATTTTATTTAGGTGATATAAATAGTAACTAACATTTTTATCTCTCTTTTTTTTATTTTTTTTATCTTGGTATAAATTCTTCATTTTTATGTTATATTCTCATTAGTTGTATGAAAATTAGACAGAGATTGCTATAGAATTGATTAATGTTGACCCTTTCAGATCTAATTTTGATGTTTTTGGTAACAATAATTACCTTACCCAGAAGGTTTTAAGGAATGTACTGAGAACTTAAAGTGAAAATTAAAAGAAGGAAATTGAATAAATGGTGCCAAAAATACTTTAAAAAGAGGTGTGAATAACCAATTGCTTTGAATCAAACTCTACCTTTCCGCTGTCTTCCTTTTACCTCATGTAACTAATATGACATTAATTAACTTTACCTTAACAGTGAATTAAGAAGTTGTTTTATGTAAAACTGGTATTTAATTAATGAATCAAATCAAGTCTTTAAATTTTAAATGTAAGGGTTGATAATGATTCAGATTCAGTTGACTAGTAAAATATTTAGACAATGGCTTTGAGAGTTCAATTTTTTACTTTGGTTATTATATATAATTTTAATCTAATGAGGAAACAAATAACATTTTATTTTATTAAGATCATGACAGTCACACCTGATAAGGTTTCATTATAAACATATTTATTAGTTGGTTGAAAAATATTATATTTAATAATATTATTATAAAAATATATTATAAATATATTTATTAATTGGTTGAAAATATTAAACTTATTTTTAACGATTCAATTATATAAATGTTCACAAAGCATCTACCTTATATCATTTTTGTATTATAAGTATAATTACTATAGTAATATGAATGCTATAATATATACTATTACATCGTTATTATATTAATTTTGCATAACACTATCTGAAACCACATTCAAATAATCATTTATTTCTGCCTGTATCAAAATCTTGGTTTAATCAGAAGTTCTCATCTACTATTGACTAGATACTAGAAGTTTTAATCTGCTACTGCTTTGAAATTGTTAAATTCTACTATACTATTCACATTAGATCACAACCTCCGTTTGACTAGCAGTGGTCATGGTTATAAATAAAAGTATCTTGTCTTCCCTTCATAAAACTCTTTCTTCAATTGACATTGACTGTAATAGTATTAAAGTATAAAATGACTTAAACATTTGTTCATTTAGTAACAGTCAGGAATAAGTAAAAGTTACCTTGTCTTTTTTTATTCTTGTTTCAATTGACTATCTCCAATGCTTTAAAAAATTATCACTATTATGTTGACAACTTTGATTTAAAAAGAAATTCCCATAAAAAAAGGTTTTTTTTTTTTTCCAGTTTAACAAATTTATTAATGAACTTTTATTTTTCTTAGCTAAGCATTTTTCCTTTAATTGACAATGCGAATAGAATAATTTCTATCATAACAAAACAGATCACAACCTTGGTTCAACTAGTAGTGACCATGCAATTTGTGTCTTACTATTTTGTTCTTCCTTAGTTTAAGCATTCTTGTTTTAAATTTGTGTTTACCACAGTACTTAAAAAGTTCTAGTGACTTATCATAAATTAAATTATTTTATTACTAGCTGTGGTAAAAAAAAAAAAATTTTTTTAACCGTCTCACCAATACGCCTTCTTCAATTCACTTTTGGATAAAAGACTTTATACTTTTCCAAAAACTTTGATCTACTGATTTTTCATTCTAATTCACGTCCGATTCTTATTTGTAATTTGCTATGTATTATAATGGATATCAGATTTAAAGGGGATAGAGTGGATTTATCAATCAATTGTTGGGTTAAGGTATTCTCTCATTTTTTTTTTTTTTTTTTTTCTGAAAATTTTGATCTGCTGCTTCCAATTTGCACTTGCTGCTTTCTTTACTTTGCTTATATGTTACTAAAACTATCAGATCTGAAGGGGATAAAGCACATTTTTAAATTTTCTATAATGCTGAGAGTTTAAATGTGAAGAGAAAAACTTCTCTCTATTGCATCTTCCTTATAGGTAAGAATTTTGCTATTGCAAGGTATTTCATTGTTCACTGACGTGAGGTATGTGAAATGTTTGTTTTAAAACATGAATCATGCATTTTTTTTTTTTTTTTAATCTGTGCATAAGTATATAGCTATTTTGTACCTTATGTCACTAGTCATGTCTAACTAAATTATGTATATGCAAATATAAAATTTTATGCTTTATTTTTCATGTATTTTATTTTTGAAATAGAACGCATTGAGTTTAAATTCGATAAAATATTATGCAGTTATAGATGTTATATTGTTGGCTGTAATTTTTTTTTTTTTTTTTTAAATAAAGGAGGTACACTTATTGTATTTCTAGTATTTTATTTTATTTCAATTTTGCTGTAAGTTATACATAATTTTTTTCCCCTGATAATTTCCTAAGAAGACTACATATACTGTTAATTTTGTGTTTTACCACTACTGTCAAGTAAATTTTCACACAAATATCTCAGGATGTTATAGACTGATTCAGTTTCTAATTTTTGTGTTTGCTATAATTGAATGAAGCGTAATGTGTGTTAGAATTTTATTTTAAGAACATAACTAGAAATGCTCTGATAATGTTTTATTGAGACTTAATAAGTTTTGATTTATTGTTAGGTATGCTTAAACTAGTAGTTAAAAGCGTTCTTTTAATAAAAGCATCCATTACAACTTTTTTATTAGCTGTATTATATATATAATCCGTAATTTGCTGATAGCTGATATATTTATACGTAAATTGGTAATTTTTCTATTGGCTTCAACAAAAGATGAAATATGTGGTACCCTGGAGTTAAATAGTCTAGAATGCTAAAAATGAAGCACTATTCTTGATTACATGCTCTTAAATTGTATATACCTTTCTTCTTTTTTTTTTTTTTTTTTTCAAAAAAATAATAATTCTTTAAAAAAACGAGTAAAAACTTTTAATTAGAAATCCTTGTCTTAGGTTTAAAGCTTCTATGTTAGATTAATTTTCAATTAATAATTGTTAAAAGAGGTTTTACTTTTTCAATATACTAGTAGAAATAAAAATATAAAGAAAACTATGTTTCTAAATCTTAGCAGTTTCAGTATCAAACCGGATTTGACTACTAATTTAGTCATTCTAGAGTTAGTACCAAAACTAAAACTATTAAATTTATTTGATTAAGATTTATAGTCAATGAATTAGAATTTTTATTTTTGGGGAATAAACTTCTTAACTCGAGCAATAAAATCCTTAGATTATTATAAAGAGTAAATAATAAAAAAAATATTCAGCTCCTTTTAAATGAATGCCAATAATTTCATAAAATATTTAATTTATAATAGGGATAAAATAGTTCAACGTAAATAAAAGGAAATTTTTTTTTTTTTACTTCAGTAAGTTGAACCTACATTGCTAGGCAGAAGGGAGGATATCTAATCGATGCATAAAATAAATTTTCCTTTCGAAAAATATTCAATTTTTTCCAAAGATGTAAGCAAAAAATAATTTCAAGTGACCTGAAGTAGAAATTAAAATTGATAATTTTGTTATTCATTGTAAATTATAACTATACACATACACACTCTGGCAAAAGTATCAGGATAATCAGTGATATGAAATAGGAAAGTCCTACCTAAGGCATATATTAATATGTTTGTTCTGTTTAACGTATACACGTCTCCGAAAATTTTCCATCAGTTTTTTTTAAAAATTGGCCGTAGTAAATGACTTCCAGGTTTCCGTAACAACTGAAAATGACCGGCCATGTAATTTGTGTTCTAATTGGCCCAAAGGGGTTCTTTGCTATTTAGATTGGGTGTTTGAGAAGGCCACAACAGTTTTTTTAATGTCCATATCGTCGTTGCGCAAGTTTCGTTGTTGACGTTGCGGGAGTTTCAATGAGTTGCTTGCGGTGTCGAAACGGAACGTGGAATAAAGTAATGTAGTGTTGTCGGATCCACTGATCACTATAGAAGAAACACAGTGGACAACCTTTTCTAAAGTGTAGTTTAAGGATTCATTGTACACCCTTTTGAAAAGAAGGTTAGAGCAACTGGCAAAATTTTTTCAATGAATATGAAAATATGCTAGTATAAAATCACCTCTGAGTGCGTAAGTGCATTTTCTTTCCGGATAATTATAAAGAAACAAAACTTCGACTTTCAGCAAAATTAAATTAGAGTGAGAATATTTTTCAAATTGTGTCATACCCAATATTTTGAAGGTTAAAAAATTCAATCAACAAAGGATATGTTTAATCATAGAGAGATGTCTGTAATAATTGATTGTGGGGGCCGCTGAGTAAATATCTCAAACTATATAAAAATGATATTGAAGCATAAGGTGATCTTTTTTCGTTTCTATCAGTGCTACCACAACGTAAAGTTACCAAATTTCAGTGAAGAAAGTTTAAAGTAATAAATATGATTGGTATATTTATTTGTATGATTTAATAACGCTCCCAAGACGATAATGGTACACTTAACCATACCATGCTCCCCCATCGAGCAACTAGCCGCCCGTGAGTGCCATTATCTTCTAGGTCTGGTTTTTATTGTGGTTGCCTTTCTTTCACCACAACAAAAACCACGGGTCGCATATTTAGAGAGCAGGAGGGGTATTATTATGCGTTTGCATTAGCATGCGCTGAAGTTAGTAGCGTATTCTACGGCTAACGTATAAAAATTCGCCTTTGTACTCCTTTTGCAACTAAACAATCACTCGTACGTATAATGAACCATTCTCACAGCGTGCGATGATTTCGCTTACGAAAAGAAAAAAAATCACACCCGGTGAGATTGATTCTTAAGACTAGGCTCATGAGAATTCTCGTGCATGCTCGAATCATACTGACATGAAATCGTGTATGCGAAACGTCTACAGTAAGAATGCTCCAAAATCACATGGCATGCAGTTCCTGATGCGAAATGCAAGAGACCGATAATGCATAAGCAGACTTATCTCACATCAAAACTAAAGTACGAATGTTTCAAAACGACATTAGGGATCATTATCTTACTGCTTGCTACTTTTTAGGATGTGAAAAATCACCTTCAAATGAAAATAATATTAGGTAATGGTCAGTCGTAAAAAATTGCGAATCGGGTTCTGATTCACATGTGATTTCGTCGCAGTCCCATGCGTGTCTAGGACAATTGGATGCAGTGTGAATGGACAAAGCTCCTCTCAACGCCGTGTAAGAGAAGGAGAATCTGATTGGTAAATTATGTTCTCCTCTGGAGAACACACTAATCACATTTTCTTTTTCTCGTAAATTGTAGGCAGTAAGAATGGTTCCAATTTTCCCATGATGATTCTCATTTGCACGCACGACTGATGCCATTTACAGTGAAAATGATCCCAGTGAATTGGTTATTTGTAAGCTGTAACCTTCTTTGATATGCTTGATCTAGTTCAGCTTTTCGTCACCACAACATTTCAACTTTGGCAACGCTAAGTCTCAATTCCTGCTCGCGTGGTAAATTCAGGGCTCTGAGGGTCTGTCCACCATCATAACTTTTAATTAATAAAAATGACGGGTTTCACTGAAAAAGTAAGTTAAACTATTTTATTTAAATGACAATAACTTTGTTTTGTTGTAAAAATGATACCTACATAATGTTAAATTTTTCAGTATATTTGTTATAAGTTACAATATAGGTAAGCGAATCGTTCACGTGGTTGACTATTTCATTATTTATAAATCGTGTTATTGTATTAAATTTATTCTAAATAAATGATAAAAATTCTTCACTCATTTCTTTGAGAAGCTGATTTGTTACGTTATTGTTTTATTAAACTATATTGACATAGTGTTGTCGAATGTTTAGGCCTAAACTACCATAGCCATTTGATGAGAGAATCCGATATTAAAATTGTTTTTTCTCTAAAGAAAACATAATTAAACGCCATATAACTCTAAAGTAGTATGTGATTTTGACAATGCTATCACACTTTATGAATGTTAATTTTGTTTGTTTCTATGATTTATATCGTTGTATTGTGGTGTGACTAATGTTTAGATTTTCTTCAACAGCCCATTATAATCGATGGTAAAGGCCATCTTCTAGGTAGATTAGCTGCCTTAACTGCTAAAACTCTGCTTAATGGTAAGATAATTATCCAATTATTTAAATTGCATGAATTTGTTATTCTTGATTCCTATAATTTGCCCCTGGGAAGTTTACACTAAGTTCCCATTACAGCAAGTGGATTGTAGATTTATTGCCTTTATGATTCAAAATTTTATTTTTTTGTCAATGTAATAATATATCTAATTTAATGCCCTAATTCTTAGTTAAGAAGGCAAGGTTATGTGCAGAAAGTTAGACCATTGGTTTCTGTTCAGTTTTATGTTTCGTAATGAATTGGTAAAGTTAAACTTCTATTCTGTTATCAGTATGACATGACAAATAATTTCTCTTGTGCTGTATTTAAAAGGATTTTTTTATTAAATTAAAGCTAAACCAGTGTTTTCCCAAAGCAAGCAGCTTTGATCCTGACTCAAACTACTCCCACTTTACCCAACAATCCACTGTCTCTTAAAAACACTGCATTTTTATTTTCTACATTGCTTGAAACATGCATTGCATTTTCTACATTGCATGAAAAGTCCACTTCTGATTTATTAATAGTTTAATTTTTAATTTCATTCCTATATTTTATTTATTCTAAATTCACATGATACTTGGCCTGAGCGATATTCTTTTAGTTGAGGGAGAAAATATATTAATGAGTCTTATTGTGATTTTAAATTATACCATTTTTTACAAAAAAATGTCTATTTAAATATGCACCTTTAAACTACTTTCTCATAAATTTCAGTTTAAAATCTAAAAGAAGCTTATTAGTTTATAAATAAATTCCCTTTATTTAGTTTACTTTCTTAAGATTGGTAGAACCTTTTGTTTTGGATAAGTATTATTTGGGTAGTAATTTTGAGTAAAATTTTTCAGTGTGTTAACAATGAATTAGCAAATTAGATAAGTGTTAAGATTAAAATTTTTTCGTGATAGGACAGTAATTTTTTTTAATAAGAATTAACTTCAGAAGCAAATGCTTATTTTCTCATTGTAAGAGAATGGCACTTTAATAAGGGATTGATTTTAATATTTTTATATAGTCAAGTATTTTTGTTTCACCTAATCATTTTTTAAAGCAGTTTACTTCAATATGTTCATTTATGGTTTAAATTATTATTCCTATACCATATTATCGTTTCAATGCAATGTTTTTCTTGTTCAATACTTTTTAATTAAAATTTCTAATAATTTTTCATTTGTTGTCTCTACTTGAATAACCTCTATGTGGGGAATGATCCATATAATTGTGTATAAGAATGATGTTGCAATCATTTGTGTTTTGGAGGTTTCTGCACTAAAACTGGCAAGAAATTTAAAAAATAAAAAACACATGTCCGCCAAGTTTTCTTTTCTTTTTTTTAAGGAAAACTCCTGTATATAGACACTATTTCTTGTTTTCCTGTAAGTTTATTATTTTATTCCCAAATTTCTCTTTGTTGTAGAAATTTAAAAAAAAAAAAAAAAAAAATACTTTAAAATAAATCTGATTCCTCAACAGGTGATGCTATTGCCTGTACTGCAGTATGTTGAGTGTTTATAGTTTAAGTAATGGTTTAAAAACATCTTTTAGATTAAGATTTATATAAATATATTTTACTTCGCTAAATGTAAGTGCTCATATTTCAAAATTTGACTGACGTGGTTTGTGCAAAAAAATAAAATTATTTCTCAGATCTTATTTTATTTCTCCAATGTTTGCAGATAAGAAAAGCCTACATTTGACATTTTACTTAAACATGCTCTAATTTTTTTTTAATCTAAATTATTTCTACCTTTGTTAGATAAGCAAAATTTAAAATTAGAGATTCAACATCGTTTAAAATTTTTTGTAGCTTTAAATATGTATATTTTGCTATTAAGTTCATTTTAAAATAAACTTTTCTGACATCTGTTGAAGATAATTTACCTTATTGAATAAGTTATATTATTGATTATTATTAAATAAGTGATAAATATCTTTAAGTAAACTTAATTCTAACTTTATAATTTTAATTGTATTTCACACATTAAATTTCAATGCAAAAAGCTTTAAGAACTGCCTTAAAAGTGTTGACTATTTTAAAAAATGAATTTTTTTTATAAGTGATTTGTACTTATCCTTTCATATGTTTCTTATTTTTGATTTACGTTTTTTAAAAGCCCTTAAAGGTGCTTTTTTATTTGGGGTTTGTAAAAAGTGCTTAATTTTGGAACTTCTAAGAAGAAATTTTTTCTTTGCTGTAACGATTGTCGTTCGAATTTACAAACAATTTGTGATTTTTATAGTTTTCTCTGCAATATTTATCATGAACTAGTTATTTTATCATAATTATGTAAGTTTTTGAAAATGTTTTTGAATTTTATTGATTTTATGTTTATAAATTAAGAACTAAAAGGATAGAAAAAATATTCTTTGTTACTGCACTAGTCGTAATTATTATTATTATTTTTTTTTTTTGGAAAGTGATTAAAAATATTTTTTGAATGCTTAGAAAGTGATTAAAAGGTGCTTATTTTTTGAAGAAAAAATCTGGCTACGCACTTCGATATTGGTTAGAATTTAAGGGCTAAGATTGTCATATTGAGATTGAGATTTTTTAATTTTTTGACTTCTTATTCATAATGTCACATTTCATTTCAGGTCAAAGTGTGGTTATTGTTAGGTGTGAAGGAATAAATATTTCAGGAAGTTTCTTTAGAAGTAAATGTGAGTATTGTTCAAAATTAGTTTTGAAAAAAATTTATATTTTAATAAAGTTAAGTATTAAGCATTATATTAATATTATGGTATGGCATAGTATAATAGTTATTTTATGGTAATGGAAATCATGCAACGAATTTATTACTGTGCTTGGCTTTTAAAATTCTCTTCTATTGAATGTTAAACAGTAATAAAAGCAGCATTGTTCATTTTAGACCTTAAGAGGGGCAGGGCTTTAGAAGCTGAAAAGAGTGCTTTTTACCCCTAAAATATTTGCACAACTTTTCAGGTACTCTTGAATGTACAAAGCTTTTAATTTTATCATTTAAAATTTAAATTAAAAGTAATTCCTCAGTATGCAAAAGGCTGTTAAAATTATACATAATTGCCAAAACAACTGTTAAATTTTCTGGAGTTCATTCCTATACATCCTATAATAGAAATGTAATATCCATCTAGTATTATAGGATTAGGATCGACAAAAACTTTCGGAACGATCCAATATCATGCGATGACTGGAAATTATAATGGAATTGTAAGGAATCAAATGCTGTTATAGCATTGTATTAAAAATATCAGAATTTTAAAAAATGTGAAAGAGGTCAGAATAATAAATTGCATGGAATTTTGATGAAATCATCACATAACTAACACATCAAATAGTGGTAACTCAAACTCAAATTTGGATCATCTTATTAAAATTATAGATATTTGACAAACCACGTAAAAGGGCTGAAAATTTTTAATAACTTAAGAAAAAGCTGTCATCAAACTATGAAATTGCAATAGCATCATCATGTAATTATTGAGTGCATTAAATAATAACACAAATTCTAAATTCGCACATTGTAGCAACATTGTATTAAGAACATCAGATATGAGAAAATGACAGATTACGAAAAATTATCATTAAACTACATGAAATTACACACAACACAGTGATAAACACAGTGTTTTCACCAGAATGCGAGAATCTCGCATATTTTTTTCTTTCCTCGCATTAAAAAATTATTTACGCGAGAAGTTCGCGCACCCTATTAATGAATTTCAAAATGCGTGAATTTCGCTAATTTTCCAAAACATTTCGTCTTCCGAGTTTCTAATGAAATCCGCTTCGTTTTTCTTTACTCTTTCATCATTTTCAATATCGGTCATTGTTATTTAGCTTCTCTATTTACCAGTATTGTTCAGAACCAGAACACATTTTCTGCAACCACGTGTTCACTGTAGGTAAGGTTTCTTCATGGAAAGCCTTTTTAATTTTTTGTGCCTGAATGTAATATGGACAAATACATTAAGACAAATGTAGAAACGGTAAAAACGAAACAAATACGGATATTTAATAGGTATGGATCAAATACTAGCATGAAGCATGAATTTGGAAATAACTTCAACGTACTTCGCGATTTTATAGCAAAAAGAATTCAAAAGTCTATGCTGGCTGATGTAGAGGATAGGAAAGTGTGTGCACAAAACTACAAATTTAATTAGTGTTTTCAATGATTCAGCATCTCTTGCAAGGTAATTTATCACCCAAAACTGGATTAAGACAAAATATCGTAACAGATTGACTGATGAGCATTTGAGCAACCTAATGAGAATAGCTGCTGAAAAAGTAGATATAGAACATTTTCCATATGATGATGCAGCAAAAATATTTAATATTTTAAAAATTAGAAGATGTTAAAAATGTTTTATAATTAAAGAAATATTTTTTTTCCAAGTCTATTCAGTTTTTTTTTTTGGAATTTTTAGAAATCTCACGGAATTATTTGAAATCTCACCCTGTTTTTGAGAAAGGGTGAGAAATTCTCACCCATTTTTTTTTCTGTAATGAAAACACTGAAACATATCGGAATTTAAAAAACCATCATATAAAAGGGACCAAGAAAATGATAAATAACTTCAGGAAAAAACAATCAAACACTGAAATTACTATAGACTAATAACATCCTATTAAGAATATCAAATTTAAAAAAAAAAAATGTGAAAATTGCCGAAAAAATGACAAGTGACTTACACTTACATTCAAAATTTTCATCAATGTGAAATAGAACAGTGTGAAACACACAAATCGAACGCTTCAAAATGCGAGAGTCTGTAACAACGTACAGGGTATCCGCCCACCTGGAAGGTCATGAATTTCAGTATTGAACAAAATTTGCCATGAAATGTCATGATTTGAACTTTTTTTTTAAAAAAAAGAAAAGTCATGGATTTAGGTCACTGCAAAATCTAATTTTCACAGTGATCCCATTTCACAGTGATCTGAATTATCTCATTCTGAATTTTTTTCATTTCAAAATAAGTTAAACCTTGTGATGATACTTTAGTTGGCATAATGTATTTTGATGAAATAAACATGCACTACCTTCTGATATCAAATCTTATATTTATTTTAATAGTTAGCAGTATTTATTGCCTATATTGAATTTTTCTTTGCCATCTGCATGCACTTTTTTTCAGTGTTTACTTTTTTTATTTCAAAAAATTTTACTCTGTGATGATACTTTAAGAAGCATAATTTTATTTGATGAAATAAACATGCACTACCTTCTGAAGTAAATATTGAATAATCCCATTTCACAGTGATCTGAATTATCTCATTCTGAATTTGTAACGAAATCCTTACTCAGTCATATTTTATTAAAAATTTAAAACGTTTTTATAATGTTCTTTTAAAAAATATGGTGTTCTTTCAAAAAAATGAAAGAAAAGACATCATTTGTAGAGCAAATTATCTTTTAAATTTCTGTGATTTATGAATTTTTATTTTTTTATTTTATCAAATTAAAATTCTAGTTGAAGCAAGCCATTTATTGAAGTTTTTTTTTAATTCCAAAATGAGAACAGAAAAATCAGGAGTATTTCTTTCCTATGAACAAGAAAACTATCTTTAGAATATAATTCTGCAGAAGAAAAAAAAGAACAAATAAAATTTGCTTTTGTATTTTTTTTCAGCTATTTTATTGCTTCAACTCTTTCTCTACTGTTTTTTGAATTTAAAATCTGTAAATATGAAGATTCGGAATATCATGGTTTTGGTTATCCCTATCATTTCAATTAATGTTATTATAATGCTTTTTTAAATTAATTGTTGTGTTTTTGTCAGAGAAAATAGTAACTTCGTTAAGTCATGAAAAATCTTGAAATTAGTCATGAAAAGTCATGGATTTGAAAATCTAAAATGTAGCAGATATCCTGAGCGTATTAGATATATTGGAATTTCAAAAAGCATCATATGGAAAAGGTTGAGAAAATGATTTAATGCTTGAAACCAGATATCCTGAGCTTATTAAATATATTAGAATTTGAAAAACCGTGTGCGAAAGGTTGGGAAAATGATTAATTATGCTCGAAACACTGATTATTTCTGCCAAGGACCAGGAAACAATGTGGTTTTATTAAAAAATATACTGTAAAAAGCTGTCCCCCCCACACATCAATAAGTCTAGTTGTATTCAGATTCTTAGGGCATGAAGGAATGAATTTTTTATTCAAAGGGCAAACAAGGTGCCCCACTTTAAATTGAACTGTTTTCTTATGAATATCTTTAATTTAAAATATGTATAAATTATTATTAAACAAAGTTTACACTTAAGTTAATTTAAAATATGTATAAATTATTATTAAACAAAGTTTACACTTAAGTAAGTTTGTAGATACGTTGCTTAAAATTGTAAAATTTCTTAATACTTATATAAGCAGCATTATTTTTTTGAGAAATTTAATTTTGTTTTTGATCAGGGTCACTTGGGTCTTAACTGTAATTTTTTATTTTAATCCTGTAGGATTACTTGATAATTCCACTTTCTTTGTAATTTAATTCTCATTTTGTAATAAAAAAGGTAAAAAGTAAAAGACATAATTTCTTTTTTAGTGAAATATCTTTCATTCTTGCGTAAAAGATGTAATATCAAACCATCAAGAGGACCTTTTCATTATCGTGCTCCTGGCAAAATATTCTGGAGAACAGTTAGGGGTATGGTACCCCACAAAACAAAGCGAGGTGATGCAGCATTGGAACGTTTGAAGGTATTTGAAGGCATCCCACCACCCTATGACAAAAAGAAAAGAATGGTCGTTCCATCTGCTTTAAGAGTACTCAAATTGCACCCACGAAGAAAAGTATGATATTTTGAATACTCTAGTTGAAATTTTTAATTTAATTTTAATAATTATAATGGTATTTTAATGGCTTAAAATTAATCAACTTGGTTGAACATAGTTATTATAAAAAATTATAAAATTTTGACCTATGATTTCTAAAGATATATAAATTAGATTTATTCCATTATTAAGCTTTAACATGTGTGAATAATTGCTGTTTTTGTCTACTGCATTTATTATGCATCAAATTTGTAAAAAAATTCAATGATTTTGTTTTTTAGTACTGCAGTTTAAGCCGCTTATCCCATGAAGTTGGCTGGAAATACCAAAATGTTATAGAGACACTAGAAGCTAAAAGGAAAGCTAAATCTGCTGCTTACTATGGAAAAAAGAGGAGGGATGAGGTAACATAAACACTTTTTTATATTGCTTTTTCATTTATATTACATGTAAGCAATTTAGTTGAGATACCTCAAGATAATTTATATTTAAAGATTTATGTTTGAAACATGTGTTGTGGTTATGTTAAAACTAGGTAGTTGCTATGATGATGCTATTTTTTCCGTGTTGTGTGTTATTGTGCCATCTAATGTTAAAGGTAAATCTTGTTTTATAGATTTTTAAATTCTCTTCTGTGGATATGCCTTTGATGATAATTTTTATTTCATATTTGAGATGCTGAAATAAACATGCACTACCTTCTGAGGCATATCTCAGCTTTAAAAGTAATGGAATAATCACCTCGAAGACATTTTTATGTAGAAGTTTTTGCACAGAATCTTGTAGAAATTATAATTATATCTTCATTTACATTTTTCCAATATGTATTAATTTCTGTAATTTTTTTTAAAATTCGGTTTGGTTTTCTGTTCCATAGCATAAGGTTAAAATTTGGTAGTCCATAATAGTAGATAGGCTTAAGTAAACGTTTTAGCTGTACAATTGCACAATTTATGTCCATATTTTAGAGTGCATGTCAATTATTGTACATAATATTATTAAGCACCACATAATTTTAATTATACCAAAATTTATTTAGTTGAGGTTAAATTTACCATACCATATAATGTATTTTACAGTAATATTCAGAACACAAGTTACATAGTCAAGTAATCACTTTTTTTGCATATTTGATTTTAGAAAAAAAATTGTAAATCTACATGAATTTATTTCTTTAGTAATGTTGTTACCTGTTTCAACATAATTTTTTTGATTGACAATTTTTTAATTGTAATAATTCTATTGTAGTATACCCAAATATTTCAAGCAAACAAAACGTTTATTGTCCATACTTTGTGGGGGTATTTAATTTTACTTAACATTGTCTTCTAGCTTATGGGAATGTTAGAGATACGGGGTACCGGGAATAGTCCGTCAAAACAAGATTAGAAAAGAGGGTCAGGAAAAACGTCATTTTACCCTTTAACTGGGAGTTATTAGTGAATTTAATACCCTATTAAATTGTAATTTCACTCTTCCTTTTATAACTGTAATTTGTGCCTGCACAATTATAGATTTGGTAAAAGATAATCTGATTTTTTTTTGGACTGACTATTAAATGTGTCCTCAAGATTCTATTATTTTTAAGCATTTCTAGTGTTGTCAATTGGATGTCCGAGTTATGGAACTTGAAACTTCTGTCTTGAGAGTATTGACATGTTAGGTTTTTTTTTTTTTTTTTTTCCTTTATTTTTACCTATTTATTATGACATTACTGTTTTATAATTACAGAAAGTTCATTAATTATTAAGAATAAAATGTTTGCTATCGCCTGCTATATTTATTTATTATATCTATTATAAAAATACATTTTAATTTAATGGATTCTGACTCCTCTGGAGTGTCTATATTTGTTGTCCATTACTCTATATTTGTCAAATTTTTGAATATTGCTCAATATATTCCCTTTCAGTCACTTTACTAGTACTGATAGTTTATTATTTCTTATCCTATTTAAAAATTCATATCACTGGATTTTAAAAAAAGATATATATTACTGCTTTCTTAGAATTGTGGTTTTATTTATGATTCTAATTTAATTTTCTATTAAATGTAAATATAAAATTGTTTGTTAATATGGACTTTTTCAATTTTCAATAGATTGGAAAAATCTAAGCGTTTCCATTTTCCTTTTGTTCAATTACTGCTTAACTATCAAATCATTTGATAGTTATTAAAATTTGGATTTGCACTTTTTTTCAGCATTCGTAAAATGTTGCTTTTTTTCATTTCAAAATAAGTTAAACCTTGTGATGATACTATAGTTGGCATAATGTATTTTGATGAAATAAACATGCACTACCTTCTGATATCGAATCTTATATTTATTTTAATAGTTAGCAGTATTTATTGCCTATATTGAATTTTTCTTTGCCATCTGCATGCACTTTTTTTCAGTGTTTATTTTTTTTATTTCAAAAAATTTTACTCTGTGATGATACTTTAAAAAGCATAATTTTATTTGATGAAATAAACATGCACTACCTTCTGAAGTAAAGTTTTTGACAACTGTTTTATTCTTAATTGCTGATTGCTTTTGATGAAAGTTATCTAGCATATTACAATTGATGAAACAGGGTGGCCACCCACCTGGAAAACCTGGAATTATCAGGGAGTTTTAGATAAACACCTGGAAAAATCAAGGAATTTTAAAGAAAAGCAGGAATTCTTTTATAGATTTTCTGACATTATTTTATGATCTGGTATACCCACTTTTTTAGGTGGAAATTTATTGCCAAACAGTTGAAATATCAACTTAGCAATATTTTGCATGCATCAATATTTACTCCATTAATCCCTGTTAAACTAGAATGACACAAAAAACTCATCATTACTAAATGATTGGAGAAACCTTTTTGGAGACTATGCAGTTTAGGAAAGGCAAAGATTGTGGTGGAGGTTGAAGAAGGAGTTAAGATATTTCCTTCTGTTTATAAAAGTAGCATTTGTTTCACTTCTAATTCATGGGTTGAATTCAAGTTTGTTCCGATGCTTTAAGTTTCATTTTTATTTCTTCTGACAAAATGATTCAGAATGTTTTAGTATTTTTAATTTCACAAAATTAGTTGGTTATAATTTAATAGATTTTATGTTACACTCTTTTTCTAAAAGCTTTTTTACTCCCATCCAAATCGGTGTATTATTTTTCTCAGCAAAGCCAATCAATCACATATTTTCTTACAATTGCTGACAGCAATGTTTGTCAACAAATCGTAAATATTTTTTGCATTGATGCTAATTTTCTTAATTTCATTTTAACCTTTTATAACGTATTTTAATTTTAAAAAAAAGTTCTTTTAGGGACCAACCATATCTTAACATTGTTATGTTAAAATTCTGTTGGTCAAATGCTACTATAATAATTTTAAGAAATATTTGATTCCCATTGTCCAATTAAAAATTCAACATGGTGTAGTAATAACAATGTTGAAAGTTCGTTAATGTTACTCTTTTTGGAGCGATGATATTTCCGAAACTGCTTATCCTTTTACCTTAAGAAGCTGGTAAAAATTAGGGAATGTATGGGAAACATGTTAAATGTTGTATAAACATAAAATATAAAATTTTTTATTCATATGTGTTTATTAGGAATAAGGAGAATGAAACTTTTTTTGTTCTGCACTGTGCAGGTTTCTAATTGTAAAAAAAATAAATAAAATTAACTAATCTAAGGTAAAAAATCATTTAGTTAGATAGGAATTTTTCAAATATTTCAATTTCAAAAGAATAAAATATAAAGAATTGATCTAGTTTTTTGCTATAAGATAGGAATAAGAAATTTGACAATTTTGCCTTTGTGATATTAATTTTTTAATACTGCATATCGATTAAAATAATAATGCTACTTGAAAACCACATTATTTAAACATTTGACTTTAGATATTGGTTTAAAGAAAATATAATCAATGAATCTTGCAAAGAGCACTGTTTGGATTAAATACAGTATAAAATGTGCTCTATATAAAATGTAAATATAAATAGTTATTGATGCATAATTGCCTGAAATTATTATTGTTTTTTTTTTTTTTTTGTTTAATGAAAATTAGGGATGCAACAAATATTCGATTACTATTGGGTATTCTGCCTGCTTGCAGAATACTCGGAAAAGTATTTTTTGACCAAGTTTTAATAGATTAAATAAAGAGTTATCTAAAATAGTATTTTTATTATGCATTATCAGATATAGTCTTTACACATCTTTGTTAAGTTTTAATATTCATGTGCGTGCAAAATTATGTTGTAGAAGATGAATGAAAAAGCAAAATTTCTGTTTTAATAATCTAGATTGTTTTGTTTTTCTGTTCTGATTATAGCACCGCATTTTAACTGAGCATTTAATGGTAGATTTTATTCTTTTTTTTTTATTTTTTTCTAGTATGGTAAGACAGATAGCTGGTAACAAAAAAATGCTGTGATTTTCAACCTTAAAGTTATTTAAGAAATTAGAATGTTTTTTTTTCCTATTACTTCTTTGCCTGCTGTTTACTGACTTTTTATCAAAGTTTTTATTATGATACAGCATTTTTTAAAGAGCGTTTCTCAAGAATGTTATTTTTGATTGCCACTACTTGGAAGAGCCTTAAATTTTCTTTAAAAAATTGAGAACAATTTGTTTTCGTTTCTATTTGGCTTTTTATCAAGAGTTTCATTATGGCCGAACAATTAAGATAGTTTCAATTTACCTTATTTCTTTTCTCTACCCTTTTTTTAAAAAAATAAAAAAGTGAATCAGTATAAGTGGAAAACAGATGTTATAAATCCATCGGTTCAGTTTGATTATGATAGGTTTTTAATTTTTTTATTTCGCTTTTGTGTAAGATTTTTTGTGGGCATTTTTAAAAGCTTTTCTGATCGACTCTTTTTCTATTCCCTTTTTTTTTTCGGAAAATACTATTCTCAGCATTAAAGTTTTGTCTTAAAAATTAAGAAAATATTTTTTGCTATTTCTCTGTTGTTTTTTTAATTCAACAACTTCAGTTTTTTTTAGGCTATTAGTTAGTTTTTATTGATCTTTAATATTTCTAATAGATAAGTTTTATAATTTTTTCTCTTTACCCCTCACCAATAATATAGCTAAGTTTTGATTAATTTTCAAAAATGACTAAACTTATGTATATATAAAAAATAATATATGTTAATGATTTTTTTAAAAGAAAAATGCTACTATTCGGCCACCAAAAATTTGATATTCAGACGATTTGTTTGACCGACTATTCGCTATTCGGCAATTCTGCCAAATCACTATTCATTACTCATTACATTCCTAATGAAAATATATTAAACAATACTTGTCATGTTTTTTTTTTGTCTGTATTTACCATTTTGTGAACTTTGTGCAAAAATTACTAAAACACATTAAACTTTTCTTATTCAATAAAAACAATGTTTTACATGCTAAACATCATTTTCTGCACATCCATCTTAATTTTTTTTAATTAATGTTGTACCAAAACGTTACAGATTCAAAAATAAAATAAACAAAATCTTGCTAAGTTAAAATAAATGTATTTTAATTGTTTT
Organism: Parasteatoda lunata; assembly: GCA_949128135.1. Taxonomy (NCBI): domain Eukaryota; kingdom Metazoa; phylum Arthropoda; class Arachnida; order Araneae; family Theridiidae; genus Parasteatoda; species Parasteatoda lunata. Next base: position 84,584,482 of record OX421977.1, read on the forward strand.
TTCAATATGATATATTTAAAAAAATGTCATTTAAAATAAAATACTTAACAATATTGGTACATTTGTTGTATCCATCCTTTACTTTATGAGAATAAAAAGCACGTTAACCTGGAAATTTTAAGATTTTTACCTGGAAAAATCAGGGAAATTTGAAACCTGATTAGAGTGGCCACCCTGTGAAATAAACATGCTCTACCTTTTGAAGCATTGCTATGCTAAGTAAATCATTTGGATTTTAATAGTACACTAAGAAAAAATAAGTATTGTTCTCATGCTATAGGTTTCTGCCATATTGAAGTACAATAATAAGCACTAGTTTTTTTTAAAATGAATTACTAGTTTAATTTTTAGATGGTAATTTAATTAAGTTTTTGAATAATTGTTGTAGTCTGCACATATGTTATTTTCAAGTTTATCTTATTAAAAATTAAGGTCAGGGGTCTGTCTAGGTTTTCCTGAGAGGTACCTATTTTGTGAAAATTTAGACATGATTTGTGAAAAATTAAAAATTGTATTAAAAAATCAACACAAAAATATGGATTTATCGTTTCTTAAGGGATAAAAAAATAAAATTTTAAAAAAGTATTGTGAAACTGCCGTTTTTCCTAAAGTTGAATTTGTGAAGGTACCTCTACACGGTAGTAGATTCGGCCTGTACAGACGCCTGAAGGTATTTAAAAATGTCTGAGAAATTTTGTTCGAAAAGCCTCGTTTCTCTTCTAACCTATGATAATGTAGATCCTAATGTGGTTTTTAATGAATTCAATGTTTTTTGCTGGAAGAGGCTATTTTCGATACCCGTGTGCTAGATCTGCTGGCAAATTTGGATCGCCATGCTATTTCCATATTAATTTTTTATAATTTAATTCCATCTTAATTCATTCATTTAAAATTGACTCAATTAAAATTGACTAAATACACAACTGTGTTAAAGGCAAGGATTGTTTTTCATCTGATAGTTAATAGTTCTTGCTAAGAAAATTTTTGATTAAATTTACTTAAGACAGTTAAGGAGTTAATTTTAAAATGATTAATATTTTATGTGATTTATTGTTCTTCATTAGTGCAATTTGTTATTACATTCATTTATATTAGTATTGGAGTTTATTGTTATTAAGAATTTTATTTCTTTTTGTATTTTTAGAAACTGAGGAAAGTTGCAATGGAAAAAGTAGCCAAAACCATTGAACCACAAAAACAAATTCTTCGATCCTATGGCTATAATGTATAGTAAAAAATTTTTTCATTAAAGTTGAAATTTGAATGTGTGTTTTGTGCTTTATTTCTTGTTTAAAATCTACATTTTTCATATTTGTGGCAGTATTGTGAGCTTTTTTTTTCTTTTTTCCCCTCTTTTTTTTTCTAAAGGTTAACTCATTACTAATTAATAATTTGTTCAATAAAAAATATTGAATCTATAGGTTTTTTAATAATTGAAAGTATATTCTGAGTTAAGATTAATATGATTGCTTACTTTTGCTTTTTCTCACATTGAATCTTGTAGTATTTCGTAAATATATGGAAACTAAATGTTTGACAACGTTTACAAAATCTGCCAAAAGTTAAGATTTTTCATGAAAATGTGAATGAATTCTCCATAAAGACCCATCATCCATGAGAGATGAATTACCGTACCTACTGTAAGTAGAATAGGACTGTATCGCTCTATGATTAGTTATTGTAAGGGAGAGTAGAAAATATTCTTAATTGATCATTTAAGTTTATTGCAGGTTAGTGATTAGGGAAACTATGATTCAAGCATTCCATTGATTTCTGGAAAATATTAATTCGGCTCATATAAGCAAGTTAATTTCTTCCATCATGTTATAAAATCATATTTCAAACAATTGTTTGTTGTGTCTTTATTAATTTTTTAAGCATTGAATGATCTTGGTAAACACTTGCTTTTACAATCATTCGACTGGCAAGAATACTTATGTCTAATAGTTGAAATAGAACAGGTGATGAGTACTCAGTGGTCTGAGGATAGTTACAAGCCACCCCTTATTTTATTATAAACTGAACAGTTGATATGCTCAAATGAAGGTATTTTTTGGAGAAATTGAAAATATTGTATTGATAAAACATGGAAATAGTGGTTGCTTAGCCTTTTAAGACCAGGGTGTATTTGTGAGACATTATTTTTTTAGTTCCTTAAAAAATTTCTGTTTAGTTAAATTTTTCAGTGTAATTTAATTAAAATATTTATTAATTATTTTTAATTTCTTACATTTAAATGTAATTGAATTATATATTTGGAATTTTATAATGTATCAAAAAAAAATTGAGATACAAAAGTGAAAATTTGTACTACTTTACTTAAAAGTGGGCTTAAACGAACTCTTCAAATATTTAACATCACATATCTTTGATATAGTTTTTGTCAAGTAAACACACTTTTTAAATTACATATACATTTTTATGCTACGAAAATTACCGGATTATTACAATACAAATATGCATATGGAACTGCCTGCCAAAGATATCCATATTCAGTTTTTTATAGTACCATCTAAAACATCGATATAAAACACCAATGAAGTTTTTTCGTATTCGCGTCAAAAGAAAAATATAGCTGCCATATTCATGAGTGCTTACACATACTGGATAACAACTTTCTTGATAAAATTTCTCATTTGCCCAATGGAAATATGAAACAATCTAATCTAATATGAGTTTTGCAGAAATGGAAAGTAGAAAGCGAACAATTATAAAAGAGTTGTAAATTTTTTTTATTGTACCTCAACTCAGAAGTCATCCATGCTTTTTTGTTTATATTTCTGAGGTACAGTTGAGCCATAAATTTAATAAAATAAATTGTGAAGCTACATTTGGAGGGGCAAGCATGCATAATTTTTCTCACTCCGCAAAAGTGTTAGATTTTTTTTTATCTATTTTCACATTTTAATAACTAACAACTAATTTGCTTATTAACCCAGTATCCTAAAAAATAAAATCAAACCAGAAGACTTGCGCTCCTCCTTTGACGTAGCATCTTAGTTTGGTGTAAATCAGTGTTCTTATCCAGAGGGTGTTGTGACTATTTTTAATTGTATTGCTACCTACTAATGATATAGAGAACTGATGTCTGGAATAAGGTGAATAGATTTAAGCAAAATATTTTAATACTTTTCATTAAATAAATGATTGTAAACTTTTTGAAGCGCATTAAATTACATAGTATTAAATTAAAGGTGGCTCCCATCTGGAATTTTTTTGTACTGGAAAAGTCTGGGAAATTTTTAAAGAATAGCTGAACTTTTTTTTTTCTTCATAATAAGAAATATATTCTACAAGCTAAACATATTTATTCACAACAATTCAAGTTATATTTGAAAAAAAATTAACTTAACTTTTTTTTGCTCCTACATACACTTAGTGATAAAAATTGAAAAAACACGATGGCATGGAAATTTTAAGGTTTCTGCTGGAAAAATCGGAATTTGAAACCTGATTTGAGCAGTTAAACTGAGTTATTTCGAAATTAGCTATGATCATTTATTTTATCGGTAGATGTCTTAGTTGACATTGAAACAGTTTTGATGATGATACGCACACATTTTGATTCACTGCAGAGAGAGTCGAGCTCTTAATGGTAGAATAGTTTAATGAAGACTGATTCTGCTCACCCTCGGTCCCTTCGCCGGCTGATCAAAGTCGTTATCCACCAAACCACACCCTTTTATGCTTGACTTCCGTCGTCTATAAGAACCATTCTCACTACTAATGATTTTTTCGCAAGCGTAAGAGAACGAGATTGGGGAGTTTTTTTGCGGGTAGTTTATTTTCTTCCAATCGTTTTTTCCCAGCTTGCTTGCTTAAAAATCGCCTCTAAATGCGAAGGAGACCCGAAATTGATAGAAAATATTGATCCATCAAAAAGCGCCCCAATCAGGTACTCGCTCTCTGGCTAAAAAGTTGCTTGCAGCGGAAATATCCCTGAAGTTTGGCTGAAGAAACTAGGCTAAGCGTTTCTAATTTATTTCTTGAAAGTTCATTGTAAGAGATTTTGAAAAGTTTTTCATTTTTAACTGTAAACCGCAGTAAGTTCGTGTTTATTTTCCTATAGCGTCTGAACTAGAAATTTTATCCTCTATTTATTGAAACTTTACTCCAACTAATAAGTAAGGTCTATCATATACGTTGAATTGGTTATTAATATTCAATTTCTCCACTTTAGTTACAAGTGTATTTTAAAAATCGCAATAATTATTTTTTTAAAATAGTGTTGAATGAAGCATATTTGAAAAATTTCTTAGTAGAATAAATTTGGGCACCAGCGTCGACGATTAGATTAGAAAAATGAAATATATTTGTGAATCTGAGTTTTTTTAAAAGTAATCTAGGAATAGCTGTGCGCTTCCATAAACTTAAAATTTTCATTTATCCATTCGCAATTTTAAGTTTCATTCAAAATTATAGCAGGTCACACCTGTAATATAGAATTGATCTTTAAAACTAATTTCTTTTTTATTTAAAAATTATGTTAGATGTTCTGAGTACTAAATTTGATTGTAAAATCAAGGGCATATCAACATCTGTTTTCGTTAAATCATATTGCAAAGTTGCCTAAGTGATTTTATTTGCAAAAATAATAAAAAAATATGTTGGTTTTTTTATTTATTTTCTCACACGATACTGCCGGTTACTAACAAAATTTGGTGACTTTTTTGGCCCAAGTACCAATTCGGAAATCTTCCATAAACTTTAGTTACTTGAATTGTGAATTATAAGAAGTGGAGAAATTTAAACATCAACTTTTTCTTCATCCTTTGTTTATTTTCTTACTTATCCTCGCAAGAGAAGATTCTTGACTTCAGGAATGGTGTAATTGTGATAAAACTTTTTCCAGACTAGTGAAGGCTGCTTTCGCTAATTTATTTTTATGCTTGCTGGTCTTGTAGGAATGTATTTTTACCAAATACTTTTTTTTACCTTAAATAAAATAAAATATTGAAAAAAGAAAAATATTTCATTTTTAGTTCTATAAAAAACAATGTTAATTGTTTTCCATATTAAAATTTTCTACTTTTGTTCTTGTAAAAGACGAGGAATCAGATTTTTTTTAAAAGACCAAGATTATTTTAATTAAGTTCTTTATTAAAACATTTTTTTATAAAATGAATGAAAATAAATTACTTTAGAAGAAGCATTTCCTTTCCATTTATATCCTTCTAACACTCTTTTTAAATTTAATTAATTTTAGCATCTAAAATGTCAGCTCTTTTTATTCTTTCTCTATACTAAAGTAGTAAAAAAAATTAATTATAAAAAGTTAAAAAAAAAAAAAACTTTTGATGATTTATCAAAATTTCTAAATTTGTACTGTCTTAAGATATTAAAATGAAATAAAAATATGTTTAAAAAGTATGTTTAGAATTAAATTTTTAAAAATTATATTTCATTTTTAAACACATTTTTAGTGCTTTTTAATTTTGTTTCTTTTCCCAGCACCTGGAATGATGGAGGTTGATAAAGAAATTAAGGATGTAAATGAAATAAAAAATATGAAAATTGTTGATAAAGAAAGTAAGGTGGAAGATAAGTCTACAAATATAGAAGTTGATGAGTCAACAAATATGGAAGTTGATGAGTCAGAAGTTAATAAAGAAAACAGAACAACTTCTCAATTACCCGACACTGGTAATTGATAATATTAAAAAATAGTTTATTAGTACTATTAATATTTATTATCATTTGTCATAACTTTTATCCTTAGATGGAGAATAATGAAAGAAGTTAAGAAGATACTTTCCTTGCCATCTTAGATTTTAATAGATAGGGCATGAAATTTCAGTTCTTAAGAAACTATCAATAATTGCATTAATGCTCCCCATTGCTTTCACAAAAAATTGGATAAATTTAAACTTTTTGGTAAACAAAACCATAAACAAATGTTCAAAGTAAAAATTGAAACATGTTTATTACAAAATAATAGTAATAATATTTTCTTAAAATGAGGCTGCAATGGTTTTAATATCCACATATTGAAAATTGTCATAAAAATAAGAAAAATATCAGAAATGTTTCCATACTTTAATCACTTCATGTTTTTATCATTACCTTTTAGCAATAAAATGTCATTTCTCAATTGCAGACCTAGAGTCTCTGTTATCCAGTGAGTGGAAATTTCATGTCCTGTGTTAACTTAAATATTTTTTTTCCAATATTTTTCTTAATAAACTGATTATGTTTCTAACTTCTTCAGATTTTTCTTTACAATATTTAAGTGATAAGGTTATGTGGCTAGTAATTTTAGATAATATAATATTGTACGCTTTTTTTGTTGTTGTTTAAACTGACAAAAAACAGTTTAAATATTTATGAAAAATATTCTTGTCATATTTATATATATTGGGTTGACTGTTGAAAAAAGAATCTAGTACTAAAGATGAAGTGATTTTTAGATATTCGTATTGTTTCCATTGTGTTTTTTAAAATTTATTAAAATTTCATTTATCATAGTTCTTAATCAATGTTTTTATTTGATAAGCATTAATATTTTTGTTTTAGGATTAGGCATTGAAATTAAAACTGAGCCAGAAGAACAAGATGTAAAAGAGCAACCCGAAATCAGAGATTCACTTAATAATCAGATTATTGAGAAAAATGAAGGTAATTTATAATTTTTTAGTATTATTTTACTTTCACATTGAAAGAATATCTTTCAATTTGGTGTTATTCTTAAAGTTTGCTCTGTAAGTTTAATATAGTAACACAATTTTTGAGTGGATTTTTTTTCTTCATGTTCCTTGTTCTAATAGTTGGGAACTGTAAAACATTTGAATTTTTCTAAACATTTCATTTATCTTTTGAAAGGGAGACGGCATTCTTAAAAATTGAATTTTGAAATTGTCATTGCAAACTAAATTAGTTGGTTTTTAAGGGAGATAGTGATAGTTTATTTCATTATTTTTATAAAATGAAATAAATAATTCTAAAAAAAAAATAAAAAAAATAAAAATATTTTAATATTTACAAATGTTATACAGCTGAACTTGATTATTAGAAGAACATAAAGATCTTGGCAATTCATTTCTTAAATTAGGCTGTTCCTGCAATTTAAACCAGATTTTGCCAAAATTATTAAATTTTGTTTTTTTGAATTATATAAACCTAAAAAGGACCTTTTTATATTGTATACTAATACCGGTTTAATATTTGCTAACATAATATTAATTTTGTTTTAAATTGTTGAAGAGTAATATTTTCATTTGAATTCTGTTATTTTTTTTCTTTTCTTTAAGATTCTTCTGAAAGTAGTGGAAGCGCTGAACCTGATCTAAAAGAAATAAGTGAGATTTGTTTTGTAATAGACTTATTTAGCATTTTAAAACTTCTACTTATGTAATTGATAAAGATTTTCATATACCAGTAGTCAGAATAAATAGTAAAATATAGAGTATAAATTTAAAAACTAAAATAAAGTTAAGTAGACATTGTTAAAATCACAAAAATCAACTAAATAATAAGCAAACTAATAATATTTGAAATGAACCAAATATTTAATGTTTAGAAAAAAAGCTTAGTATTATTTATAAAATTTTAAAAGTTACTTAAATTTTAATTTGAGTGAAGTCCTGCTGGGAGTAGACTTTTGATGATGATGTGATTGGCCCAACTTAGGTGTGGTAAGAATTTCATTTTTTCCTACTAATGGCGATTTTTGATAGATTCAAATTTTTTCCAGTTGTATGTTTTTGATTCAGATTGTATTTGCGGTCTTATTGTGAAAATACATGTAAAAAAAAGCCTCTTAGTTTGGAAACTGAGCAAAAGATTTTATGCAGTGATAGTGATATGATTTTTTTTTTTAATCAACAATTGCAGCTAAGTACTGAATAATTGTGTGTACATTTTCGACAGTTATTAAGAATCCTGAACAAATTGAAATAGCTTTTAAAATCAATCAATTAGAACCTACAAGAAAATGTGTGAAAATGCTGCAAATAGAGAAGATAATTAAGATTATCTTAAGGCAACATTCTTAAAAATTGAATTTGGAAATTGTCATTGTAATGACAATTCCAATGTCTAAATGAGTTGCTTTTTAGGGGAGATTGGGAGTTCTTTTTATAAAATGAAATAATTTCGTCTTAATAATTTTTTTGTAAAATCAAATATTTTTAGATTTCAATCTTTACAAATGTTATACAGCTTACTTATTAGGATGATAAGAGAAGCTAGGAACCAAAACAACATTTCAACTGGTGCTGTTTTTTAAAAAAAGTGATGCTCTTAGCAGTAGTTATTGTCAATGATTAGCAATGTATAGTTGGTGTCAATGAATTTGCATGCTTAAATTTCAAGGTTTGAAAATGCTATGGTGTAGTTTGCTTATGAATATTTAATATATTTTCACATTCTACTTATTTTTTATCTGTAGAGAAATATCTTTACAGGATATCTTTTAAATTCTTTGGTTTAGTAATTTGTTTTTTAAAATCATGCTAAATTATTTGCTACCCCTCAACTTCTTTTCTAAGAGATTCGTAAAGTTTGGAAAGGGGCATTGTAAAGGATTCAGTTTGAAATTTATGAATCGTTAAGAGCTGTGATTTCAAAATTTATTAGCATTTAATGTCTTGTTAATCAAATGAAATTAGTCTGAACAGTGTATTAAAGTTATCTCTATTTATTCTTGATTTGTTAGTATTTTTCGTTCATCGTAAATGTTACCATTAATATATATATATATATGTATGTATATATATATATATATATATATATATATATATATATATATATATATATATATATGTTGTGAAATTTTACATGCATTTTCAATTAATTCTTAGTTTATATTCAATTTGCATTTTTTAATGTTTACTGTAAGATTTCTGTGATGTATTAAACTAAAATTTGCTTGTTTTTGGAATTACAGTTTTGAAGAAAGATTTTTTTTTATCTGTGTTAGTTATTTATTTTATTATATTAGTAAAGACTTTCAACTAAAAAATTTTTTTTTAATTGTGTCCTATAATTATCTCCCTTTCTTTAGTTCGCCTTTCTGCTGGAGCTTCTAATAAAGATGACGGAGAAAAAATGATTCATTTAACAGCCGATGTAAGATTGAATTATTTATTTGTAATTGTTATGGAGTTTTATGATTTTTATTATAACATATTTTTGATATTTTAGTTCAATATTAAATGAAGTCAGCACTCATATTCTTAAATCTTTTTATTTCAACAATTTCTGTTCAAAACTGTCCATTTATATGATTACTTCTTTTTTTATTTATCTCAGACCCATGCAATATAATTTACAGAACTACTTTCCCCTAACTAATACAATTATCAATGCTTGAACTTGAAAATCGTTTACCAATCATGTTTTTCATCTGACTTTAGGGCAGCCAACAACAAATCCTCATAATTTCACAATTTTCATCTCCCTTTCTTGATTTAATAAAATTAAAATCATAAATTAACAAAGTTTGATCCAATGGACCACCCATTAAATGCATAAAGTTTTTTAATCTATATTATTGGATTTGTGTTTTTCAGATATAATTTATGTAGATGATTTTATGAAAAATTTTTTTTATTCGAATAAGGTTTAATTAAGAATTTAAGGATCCTTCATTTATCTAATATTTTAAGTAATATGCAATAATAAAATATTAGATGATTTAAATTTGTCATTTCAAAGGGATTAATTAATTATTTTTTTAAAATTTTATTTAAAAAGAATTGATATTAAGAATTCAATGATTATCGAAATGAGGAATTAAAAAGAATTGAAGGGAAGAACCATACATTATAGCATCTTTGAAAAAAATGTTTAGTTTCTCTCAAATTGTAGTTTTCCTCCCAAGACTATTAAAATTGTATTTTTTTAAATTATTTGATTTAAGAAATATTGAACCCAATTACTAATTTTAATAAAATGTTGGATTTTTAAATTAGAGAGAAATTTTTTTATAATTCTTAGAGTAAATTTGCAAGAATTGTATTTTTTACATATTTAAGTCTACACGATTATTGTATTGAATTAAGGATTCAGGAATCAATGAAATTGTTATGAAGGTCATTCACTAATTTACATACGTAATGGGATTTTATGTTTGTAATCCTTTTTTGCTTAAACCAGAACACATCTTTATCATAAGATAGTGTTAAAGTAATAAAGAAAACAGTGTTATTTAGTATTAAAGAAGAATTAACTATTAAATTTGATTTTTTTGTAGTTATTCTCTTGAATTTTTTATTCTTGCAATTTTTGTTTTTTTAAAAATTATTTTTCTTTAAAAAAATGTGAGAGTAAACTATTATAGTTTTTTTCCCCTTATTTTTGTTATAATTAATTATTCCCCTTTTTATTGTTATAATTAATTTAAAGACGTTGGTTCTGATTAACTTTTCTATTTATTAAGGTGTGAGTGTTTGTACAGAAAATAAGGCAAAAAAAAAAAAAAAACCTGAGGTTTTCTGAGCTTAAGTACTCGAAATTTTCGCAAATCTGTTTTTTGTGCATTCTAATCCCACTTTTATAGTAGTTTTTTTTCTTTTTTTGAAAATGCTGTAAAAGATTGTTTAAAAACTTGAAACTTTTTTATTACTGTAGAAAAATTATGTTTTTTTTTCCCTCACTTCTCAAAATCTTAAGCATAAAAAATTATTTTAATCATTGATTTTTACTTTAATATTTTTAATTGGTTGTTTAATTTTTTAGAAAATCAGACTATTTAAATCACTATGTTTATTAATTTAATTTAAATCAGTGACATTGCGGTACATGTTGAATATGTTTTTAATTTTTTTTAAAATAAATAGTCTATAATCCTTAAAAGTTATCCAAATTTCATAACGTTATGATTATTTTTTATTTATTTGTTTAGTTTGAATTAAATATAATTTACATTTTTATTAACTATAAATTACCTCAAAAATTTGCTCTTTTTCCCCTTTCTTTTTAAACCTGTAATTTTTTTGTAAATTAACCTTGAAAACCTATAAAAATCAGAGAAAAAACTTTACTTTGGGTATGAACCCTGCAAATTGTACTGTAAATTATAGAGAGCAGTTAGCCAAATATTTTATTGACTCTCTATTTTAGAGTACTAATTAAAGCTGATTTTCTAAAGAGCTAATTATTTTATTGCCTTTGTTGGTTGGGACTGAGACCAATCAGTTCAACAAAAAATCAGGCTAATGGTTATAAAAGCTTGTGTTGCAATTGTTACAAAGCAAATAAAACTGAAAACACTTCTTCTTCTCTCTATTCCTTTAATAGAAAAAAAAACTTGTTTTTTTTTTATATTAAAGGAACCTTTATTTTTGACCCTTCCTCATTAAAACTACACACAGTATCTCAAGAATGGGGGGGGGGCTATCTCCCCTCCCTCTGTATATATATACACACACACTAAAAGGAAATGTTAAAACTCTCTTGAATTAGAGACGTTTTTTTAAAATTCAGACACAAAAAAAGCATCTGTTTTTTTTATGATTGTAAATTAAATTACATGAATATTGAGTGAAAAATGCAATTTTCAAAGGGGCTGTCTCTTCTTTTATAAAAAGTGAGGGGGCCGAAGCTCCCTCTAACACTTCCGGTTCCATGATCTCTGACTACACAATACAAACTGAAGCCAAGGATACCACTGTCAGATATTTGTGAGAGAATTTTTTTTTAGAAGAATATAGCAGGGGAAAAAACAATCAGTTCTTGGTGGATCTCATTAGTTAATTAATGTATTGGTGTCGTTATAAGCAGTATTTATTTAATAATGCTGTAGGTATCTAGATTTATTGAGCAAATTGTAAATATTGTGCTTTTAGATCTATTATGAATGTCCTTTAATCATTTGTTATTGAAAATAATTTTCATGCATAGGAAGCAAAACAGTATCTGCTTAAGAAGATAGGAGAATATATGAATACCTCTGTTAATCCTTTATTCCTTTTGCGTGCTAAAGCTAAGGAACTAGAAGAAAAGGGAAAAAATCAAGCAGAAGAATATTGTAAACTTTATAAAGGTGTAAGTATTTTATGTCTTCCTAATTATGTGATTAAGTTAAACTCTGGTTGTAGAGTCACAGAGAAGTACAATCGATAAACATTAAGCCTTTTCTTTTAAAAAGTTTTGAAAAAATATAATTTTGTTGACTCAATTAAAAGGTTGCAACTACCCAATTGTGTTTGTAAAATTTTAATTATTTTTTCGATATGACAGCTGGCTAATGTTGGAGTTCTTAATTAAACCCCTCCTAGCTCAAGAGGATTTTTTTTTGTGTATCGTAAGAATATTCTTTATATATCCACCAACCATGGATTTATGTCTCATTGTTAGCAATAAAACATTTTAACCACTCACCAGTTTCACAGTTATGGTAATTTTTAAAGTAAGAAAGTAATTTGACTGTAAAAAAATTTATAAAGCAGAGTCTGTTTTGTTGTTTAATTTTGAAGGGTTATTGGCTTACCATCTGTACCGAGAAGTTAAGAGGATACCATACAGGGGAAGAAAATATTCCTGACAAATTCTCTTTCTTCTTCATTACTAATTTAAAATTTTGAAGTGTGAAAAAAGTGAATTCAGACAAACCTAGAGTAAGCCATGAAGTTTCACATACTGAAAATTTTTTTAAAAATATACAAATGAAAATAAATTATGAGATGATAACTTAGTATTACGCAACAAAGAAGTTCTCTTCTAATACTTTATTTACATTTGTATATTTTAAATTATTGTTTTCAGCAATTGAAATTTTATGATTGACTCTAGGTTTGCTTGAATATATTTTTTTATTTCTTTTAAATTAGTAATGAAGAATAAAGAGAATTCGGGACTAAAAATTTCTTCCCCAGTATGGCTTCCTCTCAAGTAAACGTACAGGGAACTAAATAATGGAAACACTAACTCGAGAAGTTTTAGATTCATCCATTGAAGGATAGGCAATAACTTTATGAACATTTAAAACTGTGCTAACATGAAGATGAAAAATATGGGAGGAAATATTTAATAAGACATCAATTTCCTATTAATAATTAATTCTGTCATAATCTAAACATAACTTTGGATGAGGAACATCAATGTAGTCAAGCTAAAAAGAAACAGCAATAGTCAAATCATGAGTAAATGAAGTATTTATATTCAAAAGTACATTTAAATATTATTATTATCCCACAAGAGTTGACATGATTAAAATCACTTGATTTAAAAAATCGCTGATTGGATCTAATTTTTTTTAAAAATAAACCATTGATTTAAGTCAAAAATAATTTTTATATAGTATAGGTTATAAATACATTTTATATATGATTATGGTTTTTTTTAAAAGTCTGATTTCATAAATATTGAAGTTTTTTCCTGAGAAATAATGAGATGGGGGTAATGTATGTAAGTTATAATTTGATAGTCAAAATTGACTGATAACAAAAAGAGACTAAAAGGGGATTAAAGTGATATGAAATTTTTATATTATAAATTTCTATTAGCTATATGCAAAATAATTTGCTGTTTAATAAAAATATTTCAATTATACCTATTTAGTTTTGTGTTTATTTAAATACAAGTTTACTTTTAAAACTTTTTAAATATGTATTTTGTGTATGTAAATAATGACTAGTAATTAAGACTTTCTCTGTCAAGATTAAGAATAATTAATTTGTTTCTTATATTTTCTGATCTAAATAATTCAATTGATATCCAGCTGACAAATTGGTCTTTGTTTTTATAAATTCACGAAAGTGTTGAACTTGAATGAAAACAATTATGATTTTATTGATTTGATGAGTAATTATTTTTAATTGTCTAATAATATAAACCATTTTAATCCAAAAACAATAAGTATTTTGATTTCAATATTATTTTTAAATTATACTAAACATTAATTGTATATTTTATCAATGTTGTTTCATAAATGTTAAATAAAAAGAAATAAAAGAAATATTATATAAATTGGAAAGAAGTATTAATATAAATAGAATTAAGATATAAATTAAGAACTAAAATATAAATATAAATTAGAATTAAAATAAAAATATAAATTAAAATATTAATATAAACAGAAATATTAATATAAAGTAAAATCCAATTTAATTAAAATAAAGTTTTTTTCTCTCCTTTTTTAGGAAAAAAAAAAAAAGAATCATAACCATAATTTTTGCAAACCTTGATCTCAACCAATATCATTGCACTTATTTTTAACTGTAAAATAAATTGCAGAGTATTTGCAAGTATATCTAAATTCATGGTAATGAACCAGAGTTGTGTAATGTTGCAGAAGATCACTTTGTTATCTAGCAAGATATCGCATAATTATTGCAAAAGTTTGAGATATTGGCCAAAAATAATCTGGAATGTAAACAAAGCTTAATTTTGCAAGTAGCTTCAATAGATTGGCACATTTAATTCTTGTTGATCTCCGGAACATTGTTTGTTACATTTAAGTAAAACCATATAATATCTTAAACATATGAGCAAGGAATTGACAAAGGGGCTTTAGTCTAGCAAAAATGTTCTAGTTATGCCAATGGTCAGAAAATGAGTAAAAAACATTTGTTTATTGTTGTTTGCATGAGTATTTTGTTTCAGTTGAGACTTTTATGTCAAATATTATCTTTGTGACCAAATATAATCAGAAATATATCTTTTAATAAATTTATTATTTTTTTATATAGCTTCAGCTATTACAAAGAAAACATGAAAATTTTCTTCGAAATGTTGGTATTCTCCCAAAGGTAAAAAAAAATTGAAATTTATTCTTAATAAAATTTGTGGTTAATATTAAAATAAACTAATTAAAATTTTATTAATAAAGTGTCATGTAATTTGATCACGCAAATAATTTTGATAAAAAAAACTATTATTTTGACCATGAAATAAATTAAATGACAAAAATAAATAGTTAAATATTCTTGTTAGTACTTTAAATACTTTAATTATTCTCTACATTAGTTTGCTTTCATAATTATGTTGTTATTTATCTTGTTATACAGCTTTATCTTTAATATCATATTTAATTAGTATAGCTATTTTATTATTATTGTAATTATTATTTTACTATATTCTATTTGTTTAAGAGTAATTATTAGTGTAAATAATTTATGTTATGAATTTATTATGTTATATATATTGTAACATAGCTACATCTTTTATCTCTTATTTAATTATTATAGTTATTTTATTAATACAGTCGAAATCGTTTATAACGAGCTCGGATTTAACGAGAACTCGGATTTACCGAGGAAAACGAGAATATTTGGTTGGATCAATGTTAAGTCTATGGAACAGAAGTCGCTTTTAACGAGCAAGACCCAGTTTTAGCGAGCAATATTTTTCTGTCTTGCAATCTTTTTTCTCATCTTTCTAGTCTTTCTGTCTTATTTTTTTTCCGCAAACATGGCGGACATTGCAAAATGGTTGAGTGAAAAGGTTGTTTCTTTCTTTTAAGACTGTAGCGCAACTAGAAATTTTTTGCTGGTTAGGGGGGGGGGGTTAGTTGTAAACTCAGTCACCTGTTCTCCCAAGCCCCCCTCTTCTGGTTGCACACCTGCCTTATGGACCCGTTTATTACGAGCACTCGGATTTAACGAGCACATGTTACGGTCCCTTTGTGCTCGTTATAAACGAGTTCGACTGTATTACTATTGTTATTATTGAAATACTATATTCTACTCTTTTAAGTGATTACTTTGTTATTAATATAAATAATATAAGTTTTAATAATATACTAATAGTTATGATAATAATGTTAATAATTCCATGAATGATTTAATAAGTAATTTAATTATTAAATTATTTTTAATAATAAACTTTTTAGCTAAAAAATAAATATTGTAGACTAATCTGTTCTAAATAATGAATAAAGCTGGATAATGAATACAACTGTAATCAATTATTTTAGAAGCTGTAGAATGTTTTTATTTATTGTGCTATTTTTGTTGAAATAAACTTTATTTTTTACAGATTACAATGTGCCATGAAAATGTTTCCGCTGATCTTCCAATGGAACCAGTACCTAATCCAGTAAGTTATTATTACAAAAAAAACAGTTATTATAAGTGTCCACAATTTAATGTCATTCTATCATTAACTGAAAGATCTTGATTCCAGCATATGGCTAATTCTACTAACTAGATATCTATTTTTGTATTAAAGTTGAGATACTATTTTAGTTTTTCATGGTATTACAAATATAAATATACAATAGGATTCAATTAAGTAAATTTTCAATTAATAACAATTAAATGTCAAATGTAAGTCTTATTTAAAGGTATTGTAACTATTAATTATGATATTAATAAGATTAGAAACACATAAAATTGATTCTTTTTATTGATTCCTTTATGCTAGTAAAAGTAAAAAAAAAAAAAAAAAAAAAAACTCTGCTGTTTTTCAGAGAACTAATCAAATTGAGCACCTCTTATATTTGTTGAAAGGAAACATCCTTTCACTGTAACACTTACAACTAACCCTCTGTATTTTAACAAATCCCAAACTCTATCTTCCTAGCTGAGTGACGAAAAATTATTAGCTATTAAAGTAAGCCAAAGAAGTAGCCCTATCTCATCATTATTTCTGGTTCAACAGTTCGGTATGGGCCAAAGTCTTCTTTATCAGAACGCATGCTTTTTGATGCAATGGTCCTATAATTTTTGACACGTAGAAGTCATTTTCAATGTCATTAACCCATTACAGTCTAGGTCTTCCTCTGGGTTGAATCACAAATGGAATACTACAAGACAAGAATATCTTGGCAAACATTTTCAGACTGGAAGCATAATAGGAATTGAATGAGAAAAAACCAGTTGTACAATTTTAGATGGGACTAGTAAAGTGATCTAAGAAAATAACTTGCATTCCTTCACTATATTTAAACACTAAAATTATTATTAATTATAAAATTAAAGAATTATAATTAACTTTCTTCAGAATACCAGCATTCTTTTGCTAATACCCTGCATTAAAATATTTTAAAGGAAGTTATTTTAAAGAAATCCAAAACTGATTTGTACCAATGTTCTAAAATTGCAAAATGCATGTATTTTTTATAGTTGTAGATGGCTATGGAAGTTTGAATACATATTGATTTTTGTATTTCTTCATTGTAGGAGGCATTACTGAAAAAAGAACTTAGTATAACAAAAGTAGATAATCCTGCAAACAAAGCAACTACAGTGCTTACGACGCAAGCAAAGACAACTAGTGCACCTGCTGCAAAGCCCTCTAATATTGAATGTATAGATCTGACAGATGAAGCAGAACCTCCTCCTCCCCCTGTAACTACTGCAAAAAGTGAGTAAAATTTTTTCATTGTGTAGTGTTTTGCATTTTAAAATTTATTAAATTTTGTGTTCTTATTTTTTAGATGTGGTTTACCCTGCTATGACAATGGTATGTTGGATGTTAATTATTCTTTCTTGCAAAAATTGAGGTTTGAAAAATACTGAGAACAACAGTATTTTATTAACAACAGTAAATTTATTTGGGTGTCTTATTTTTATTGTCTAATGCATTGGTTTCAAATACTTAAGCTGTTAGTCATGTGGTACTGTACTATGGGTGTGCTACACGAGAGTCTAAAACAAGATAAATCTTGGAGTGCTTTCGTGATCGACAGCCAGTAAGGTGTAGATTTGTCTTATTTTTTACTTTTATATTTAGTTGTTAATGGCCTCAATTTTGTTTTATTTTTCTTTGCAAAACTGGTGGTTTGCACAACTCAAAAGGTTAGGAACTTCTGGTCGAACAGGTCAACATAAAAAAAAAAAAAAAAATAGTAGTCTAACACAATTTATTCTTTTAAAAAAGTGTGTAAATATTACATTCAAATAAATGATTTGATTAATGAAACTCTTAATACGTATTTAAACATTTATTAAACTCAGATTTAAATTGTGATATATTTTTATATGACAAAACTCCTTTTAAATATTTTTGTGTGGAAAAAGGAAAAAAAAAAAAAAAACTTTCAGATTCACTATAAATATACTATGACATATACAAATGTAACTAAAATATCCCAAAAGTCAGGAAAAGTGAATAAATTTTTTTTGAACTATGTATGTATATAAGTTCAATATTTTTTCTATAAAAATTTCCAAAACAAAAATTTTTTGCTCTAATGACACACATAAGTATATTGTAATATGTTAAGGAATAATGAAAAATTATTTATAAATTATTATTTAACCAGGTACGAAAATCAGGGAATCGGCCTGGGAAAATTAGGGAATTTTTTTCTGAGTGTTTGTGGCCTTCCTGTTTACTTATTTCTTATGTAATATTTTTAAGGTTTTAAATTTTTATTCTAATTTATTTGTTTATTTTTTTTCATATAAAGGTTCATTTTTCTTTAGACTACATTGTGCTGATTAATTTTCACTTACTTTTTACTTTAAAGACTTAAAGAATACTTTTTTCTTCGTCATTTTTTTTTTTTTTTTTTTTTTTTTTTTTTGTAATTATATTAATTAGGTTTAAACGAAAAAATATTTAAAAATTTTAAAATTATATAAAATAGAAAGAATATGGAATGCATTTTATATTTTCCAAAATCATAAAATCTTTATTCTATAGGGCATTTAATAATATAATTTTAAATTTTTATCTTTAAACTTATTTTTCATACACAAATATGAGATAATTGGTGTAAACATATTTGTACTTTCTAATGTTGATAGTTATCTAACATAAAATTTCAAACTACTTTATATTTTATAAATATAAAGATGTTTGAAATTATTTTTATAGTTGATAAATACATTTATATATTTTTATAGTTGAAGCATCCTGCACCATTACCACCTAGACCAACAACTAATGTTAAAAGAGTACCACCTAAACCCCGTCTTAAAATATCAGCTGAAGATAGGGGTAAGTTTCAAATTTTTAAGCTGTATTTTTTAAAGTATGAAATTCAAGAAAGTTAATAATTTCAAACTGTGAAATATTTTTAAAATAAAACTAAAGTAACTTAAGTATTTTTCAAGTTAAACATTAAGGAAAACTTATATGTTTTTATACACTAGATATCTTATATTTTCATAAAATTTATTGAAAATTTATTCTTGTATTAATACATAAAATTTTTTAATTGTACATAATTAAATAATTTTTATTTTTGGACTTTATGATTACAATTAACAATATGTAATCTTTTATCTTTGTGATGTATCTAAATTAAGTGTTAATCAAACTTATGGCAAAAACTTAAATATTTGTCTCAGTTTGTTTTGAATCTTAACAAACCTCGTTTTTGAAGAGACTTCACAGGTTTTGTATTATTAAGGTGTAGAACAATTTATTACATAAAAAGATTTCAAACTTTTTCATTTGAAAAGCAAATGCTTTGAAATAAGAGCATTTTGTTTCACTTTCTATGAAAAAAGCATTTTGTGTCTATGAAATTTCAAGAAAATCTCAGAAAAATTAAATTTTTTTTGTTTCTTTGTAAAATTTTATTTTTTTTAAGTATTTCAAATAACATTTGTTTCTAAACCTTATTCATAAGCAAACTTTTTAAAAATTAAAATTTTTAGAAAATTATAATGCTAGGAAGTTCTTTATTAATTAGGTATAATTAAAACTTCTAGCATCAAAAATAAGAGAAAGAATCATTTTGGATATTCATTATCTCTTTAAGCTGTAAAATTTTTTGGAATGAAATTTTCATTTCTTAAACTTCATTTTTAATTAATACAAGTATGATTTGCATTAAAGGAAAAATAGCATTGCAATTGTTATTAATCTGGCAAAAAATAGTAATTTTCAATTTTTTTTTTGTGTAATTTACAGTACATTAATGGTTAATTAATGTTGAGTATGCAATGCATTCTTGTATTAATTAAACTTAGAATTATCTTTCATTTTAACCCTTAACATAACATAAAGATTATAAATTTATATAATTTTCGATTAAAGCATCAAGATTCTCTAATAATCTCTACTTTAATCAGCTAATACTAGCTCTACTGAACCTAGTACAGTCAAGCCTGAAGATACTTAACATATTTTTTAATAAAGCTATGTATTGATAGTAAATACATGTGTTGCAGAATGGTTCAGTGGTGAATGGGTGCATTAATTAAAGAAACCATATTTAATAACAAACGAATTTAATAATAAAAACAATAAAAATATGTGATACGAAATGGGGCTCTTCAATGAGCCATCCAATTCAATCCATTGCCTGCCACTTAAGTGATTACCGAATTATTTTGAGTGATTACAACGCCCTCTTCTGGTTAGACAGAAATTAGTAACAGCATGTACAGCCTTTGACTGGCATAGTGTCTAAAAATTCCATCCATTGTTAAAATAATATGAATTATAGATACTGGCTTAGAGCTTTAACTAATTAGGATTAGTTAGGCCTAAATTTGGAAGAAGGAAAATTCTTCAAGCTGTAACAGACTAGTATTGGTATTTCCCTCTTTAATCAGTTAAATTTAGGTTTATCTCTCATTTGTGTTTTACCCTTAAAATATATACTGTAAAGATTATAAAATAATACAGAATTATAATCGGTTTTGTAGGTATAGTATTACAATGGGATATGCCTCCAAATCCAAAAAGCAATCCTACTTATGACCCTATCCAGACATTTGAAATATTTGGCTATCAAGAGCAGAAAAACTCAGTCATTAATACATCTCTTTGGAAGAAGATAGGAAGCGTGAAGTCTATGAGCTTGCCAATGGCGTGTACTTTGACCCAGTTTGTAGATGGGAATAAATACCACTTTGCAATAAGAGCTGTTGATGTAAATGGATCGTGTGGTAATTACAGTGATGCTATTAGTATTGTTTATAAGCAGAGAACACCGGTAAGATATTTATTATTTTTTTTCTTTGAAGAATTTTTAAGTTTATAATTTTTTTTAGAGGTTTACTTCACTGTTCTTTTATCAATGAAATAAAATAAAATAAAATAATCACAGTTTTTGTACCTTAAAGCAGAATTTCAATTTTAAACTATATTTAATATCTTGTAGTAAATAATTATTTTGAACTTTGAAATGGACATAAAATTTAAATATTTAGCAAAAATTATTTTGCTTTTTAAAAATGACTAACTTGGTAAAATTTTTCCACCTGCATGAAAGATTGGGAAATCAGTGAACAATTTTTAGTTTTTGCATAGTCTTATAAGCCCAAAAAATACTGCATTGGAGAAACTTTTCAAAAAATAAAACATGACATGAAAAAAAAATTTTATTTTCAAAGGACTTCTTCATATTGATACTTAGCACCTTCATATTGACACACCATATTGGCTTTAGCCAACTTGGCTAAATTTTTCTATCTAGATGAAAATCATTACAATCAATGCAAATTTTTCAAATTTTTGCATAGTCTTATAGGCCCATAAAATGCAGCATAGGAGTAATTTTTCAAAAAATAAAAAATAAGACCCAAATCCCCTTTTTTTTTTTGTTTTTTTTTAGTTTCTAAAAAATTATGAATTTTGTGTTATTGTTTGTTAATTTTTTTATTAGTTTCTTTTAGCGTTTTTTTTTTTTTTTCCTAACAGAATAATTTAAAATCCGAAATTTTTTCCCCTAAGTTAGAACTTTGGCGTAAGGACTATGATTTGAGTTATTCTAAAAGTCAACATTCCCTGTCACGTTAGATAAAATGAAAAACTTTCTGAGAACACAGAATCTTAATTAAAAAAGTTTTGCTGTAGACATAGATTAACTCTTGTAACTATTATTTTCAATCATTGCGTCTCCACCTTATTTTGGCAAAATTCATTTGAAAATTCATTCGTTCAGAATATTCATAAATGACATAAGCGATCACTATCCAACGTTTTGCAGTATTTATAATGATGAGGTAAATAAAATTAAGGAAACTGAAAATAAAATTTCAATCAACTATAATAAGCTTCATAACTATCTGTCAAATTACAAATTTAATTACAATCCTCAAGATTCTCTTGATCAACAATATCAAAGTTTTGCTTTCAAACTCAATAATTTAAAAAATAATTTTAAATATACGCATAAATCAAACAAAAGAGCCAAAAATAACTGGATGACTAGAACTATCTTAATTTTAATTCAAAGAAAGGAAAAACTATTAAAAAAAACTAGAAAATATCCATGGGATATTATTTACAAAACAGCATACAACACTATAGTTTCTGAGCTTAAGAACTTAATTAAAACAGCAAAATCAGAATACTACAAAAACAAATTTTTAAATTGTGATTCAAATAAGCAAAAATGGGATCTTGTAAATAGTATTATTGGTAATCAGAGCAAATCACCTACTTTACCTGATATTTTAAATGACTATGAATCTTCTGATAATTTTAATAAATCATTTGCAAATGCTAAAAGTACCTCTAAACCAAATTCAAACAGTTTTCAAATCTATATTTCACCTAGTGTAAACTCGCTTGTTTTCCTAGAATTGAATGATTGTGATGTACTTTACTTAATAAATTCTCTTTCTAATAAAAACTCCTTTGAGTATGACGACGGTATTAATGTAAAATTAATTAAACTATTTGCTCTCAATAATATAAATTTTATAACTAATTTCATCAATACCTCAATCAAGTCATCCATTTTTCCAACTTCTTTAAAAAGAGCAACCATAACTCCTATTTTTAAAACCGGCGATAAAAATTGCTTATCAAACTATAAACCAATTTCAATATTACCTGTTTTTTCCAAAATCATTAAAAAAGCTCTGGCTGATAAAATCTACAATTATTTAAAACATAGACATTTTTTCTCTGAAAATCAATATGGATTTATTAAAGGTAAAAGTACAGAAAAAGCTCTTTTTGAATTTTCAAAATTTATTCATAATATTATTGCTGAAAATAAAATAACAGTAGCTATATTTCTTGACATATCAAAAGCTTTCGATAATGTCAATCACAATCTTTTAATCAAAAAATTAGAATTTGCTGGTTTCAGAGGAATTATTTTAAATTGGTTTATTTCATATCTTTCAAACAGAGAACATAAAGTTAAAATCCGAAGTAATTTTAGTAATTATATTTTTCAAACCGTGGTATTCCTCAAGGATCTATTCTAGGACCCTTATTGTTTATTATATTCATCAATGACTTTTGTCAACTCAAACTTTTTGGTTAGATAATAACATATGCTGATGATTCCGTAATTTTGTAATCTTGCACTGATTTAAATCAACTAATTTTTCAAATTGAATCTGATTTACGCGTAATTTCAAAATGGTTTACAGTAAATGATTTAAATCTAAATAAAACTAAATATATTTATTTCAGTTTAAGAAAATCAGAACTTAACTTAAATCTAAAATTTCACTCTCTCTCCTGTAAAAGTACTAATGAAAATTGTCAATACTACATTCTACAATCTGTAAATAATATCAAATATTTAGGACTATATATCGATTCTAATTTGAAATGGAAAACACATATTAACAATTTAGTTAAAAAATTGTGTTTTGTTTTAGTTACATTTTATCACCTTAAGAATAAAATTCATTTTAATTTTGTGAAAACACTCTATTACTCCTGGTTTTATTCTTTAATTAATTATGGTGCAATAATATATGGCGGTGAATATAAAACTAATTTACTTCCTTTAATCTCAGTTCAGAATAAATGCTTCAAGATTATTAATTCTCTAAGTATAAATAATTCAAGTAATAACTACTTCCAATATATATACAAGAATTAATCTATTACCATTTCGCCATAATGTATTTTTTTCGTATTTTACTTTATTTACACAACAATAAATTAATATGCAAATTAAAAACTAATGTGTCTGAAAGGAGACATACTGAAATATATGAGATTCCCCCCTTTACTAAAGAAATTTCAGGAAAACAGTTTTTTTACTTACCATCTAAATTATGTAATAAATTACCGTTTCAGTTGCAAAATATCCAATTATATTCTTCTTTTCTCGGTTATTCGGAAAAGACAAACTTTCTTTGAAGAGGTGGATTGTTTTTATTCTTTTTTAGTGGTAGTAAAATATTTTCCTTGATGGTGACAAATTTTCCGCGAATGACATTTACTTGTTCGTATATATTATGCAGGTCTGCATATAACAGAACTTAACCATTTCATAAAACTTTCTTTTATTAATTTTCATTTTTAAAATCCTTTTCATTAGTGATACATTATTAAAGTTCTATAAGTGTTTGCTTTTACAGCAATTTATAGCATTTATATTTTTTCTACTATCCACTTTTATGTTCATTATATTTGAAACATTAGTGTTTTATTTTTTAAAACTTACTAGTGTTGTAGTTTAATAGTACATATTCTTAAGAAATTTTTTTTTAAGTATGAATCTTTAATTTCATACGGAAAAGTATCGAAAATACAATTTTTTTTTCGTTGTAATTATACAACATAATATAATAAACCTTTTGTCTTGCACTTTCTATTTGCACACATTGCGCATTTATTTAGCATATTGCGTTATATGTATACGCAATCCCTCAGCAGCATTATAGTTGTGTCATGGATATTCAATAATATCAAGAAATTATTAATTTTATTTAAGAATGGACTGGAGCCTCGATCTGCAGTTACATCTTTCTAGAACATTCAAATATTAAAAAAGAGAAAGTTAACCTTGACAATATATATATATATATATATATATATATATATATATATATATATATATTCTTGACAACAAATATATTTATGTTTGAATTTTTAATTGCATGCACAAAAATGTGTAAAATATAAAATTAATTTTTGTTTGTAATTATGCAACATGATGCAATAAACCTTTTATGTTGCAGTGTCGTGGATATTCAATAATAATGAGAAATTATATATATATATATATATATATATATATATATATATATATATATATATATATATATATATATATATATATATATATATATATATATATATAATATATATATATACATATGAGTTAATTATATTTATTAATATATTAATTAATGATATATTTTTGAGAAAAAACTTTTAAAAAATTACAATTTAGAATTAAAATATATTTTTAGAGATTACTTATTTTCAGATAATGATCTTTATTACTTTATAATTTTTGATTCTTAATTATTTCTTAAATTACATATTCTTATAAAAATCTGTGATATTTTTCTTTCTTTTTTTCTGTGTATGTCATAAGCTGATTGAGTAATCTGACTCTTTGTAATCGAACCGTCAATTTGTTCTGCAGCAGGCTAATTGGAAAAGTTTAGTACTTTTGAATCCTCTTGACACTTTTTAGGCCTTTTAAAGTCAGCCTAAATACATTGAAGCTAATGATAAAAAGATAATTCATTGATTCCCAATTTATTTCAAGAAGTTTCAAAAACTAGAATAGCGAAGGTTTATAGAAAATAGCCTTATTTAAGGTTTATTGCAATAAACCTTGACGAATTCAGCCTGATTAAGTAATTCTTACTCTATTTCTTTATTATTCTTAAGATTTAAAGAGTTTAAAAATATCTGGCTGATTAGAAAATATTGAAGATTTTTCTAATCAGCCTGTCTCGTTGCAAAATACCAGTGATGTTGGCAAAGAGCCAGATTTTGCAGTTAGTCTACAACATACAAAAGTAAAGATAGAGATTATAATGAGGAAGCCTTAAATTTGCTCATTTAAAAAAACCATTTTAAGATTAATGAAGTAAAGTTTCAAGAAATATTCGTATTTATATACTTTAAAGATTTTTTTATATAAAAATGTACTTTATTAATTTCTTTTCAGAAATAATGCTTATTGAAATTAGAAGAAAAGAAAGTTGTAGAATTGTTGCTGTTATGTATTTTCTCCACTGTAATATATTTTCTGTACTTTATATGTATAAATATATCTGTATAATAAAAATTTTATCCAAATTCCTTAAAGGAAAATATTAATTTTATTCTTTTGCTATATACAAAGTCCATTGAATTGTGTTACATGGTTATATTCTATAACGAGATTTTTTCTTATCTTCAAAGGGACTAAAATTTTTAAAAATGACTTTGACCATATTTAGTGTTTTGGTTTCACATTTGAAATCAATTTATCTATATCTGTTCTTACATACTTAGTTATTAGTTTTAAAATGTAATTTTAAAAATTCAAAGTGAAAAAAATTTTCTCTGCTTCTTTGAAGCTATGTGGACAAAAAGAATTCTTTTTATAATTCAAGTAAGTTTTGAGCTTAAAAACAAATAATATAAAAATTTATTTAAAATTATAGTTTGTTATTGCAATTTTTCCAACCAAAGTATGGTTGACTGCAGCCTGATTCTTTAACCCAATATAATGCTGCTCCAAAATTCCATTTTTTCCCAAAATTGCTCCAAGCTGCTCCGAAACTCTAATAATATTCATTGAGCAAAAAGTGTGACTTCGGCTCATTTTGGAGCTAAATTTCTACACAAAAATCAGCTTTGTTGCTCCAAGACAGCAAGCAATTTTCATTTTTCACTTAAATGGTGTTTAGTTAAGTGCGTTCCACCTCCCTGATCAAATAGAGCACGACCAAAAGTTATTACTAAAATAACTAAATTCACTTGTCCAGTGATTCCACCTAAGTGTTATTAAACTTTAAATATGCCAAAAATCGTTGAAGAAACCTCAAAAATAAGTTATGGCGTTTCCCTTGGGATGTGTAATTCTCCTACACAGGGAAAAAAAAAAAAAAAAATAACGTGCCAACAGATGTATGTAAGTTGAATTGTAACCAAACTTTAATTACAATACATATGAACAAAATTATTTTCTTATCAATCTCTTTTCTATCTTTTTTGATTTTTTTCCTACTGTATAAAATTACATCGCTGCTTTTACTTGATGCAGGATTTTGATCAGTCTTAATTAAGAGCCCTAATCGTCCAAAATCTTGTTTTAATTTTTTTTTTTTTACACACCAATAGAGGGAAGAATTAGCAATGTGCATAATAACCGATGGATAAAGATGTAGAGAATTCATATTTTTTAATTGGGACCCGCTTTTTGTAAAAAGGGCCATAGACTAGGCGTAGCGTCGAGAGGTGGCATGGAGGGTCATGTGCCCCCTCAATATTTTGATAAAATGCAAATTTTTTCTGAATCATTTGCACAATTAAAAAAATAATAATTGCTGAACGAAAAGTAGGATTATTACATCCGCTATCCCATTTTTTCTATTCAAATCTACTCCCGTTTATTATTATTATTATTTTACTTAGTTAGGCTTCAATACTTAGTTTGGATTCAAAAATAAAAGGTCACTTTTAAAAAGAGAAAAAGATTTTAAATTATTGACTTAATAATCGTCTGCTTAGAGAAGCTTTTTGGGGTGTTTTTGTTCCCTGGGTGCTGGTATATAAAAAAGCAGCTGTTTGAAAAAGCAGGTGAAGTGAATATATCCCTCTTATTTTTTTAAAAAAGGATCATTGATTACTAATTAAGACTTTGGAAATGAGCCTATTTTCTGGAATGTACTCATCCATAAGTTTGGTTTTTCAAAACAAGATCTTTTGTTTAATTTAAAATTTGATTTTTAACACTCGTAAGAAAAAAAAATGTCCGTTTCAAAATTTGCTCTTTTTCAATTTTTAAAAAAATTGCATTTCTCTTAAGGTAAGTGAAATATTTTTATTTTAAGATTACAGAAAAATGATCTATTTAAATTTTATTAACTACATTAATGTCTAGTAATAAAACATATTTTATTTTACAAATTTATAGTTTTTTTAACCAGGATTTTTTCGGGTATACTTACTAATTTTGTTTGGATAAAACAGTTAATAGTTGTTTTGAATTCAGAAGTTGAATAAAAATAAAACGGCATAAATAATAATTATAATTGCAGAAGAAATAACCCTACAAATGTTAGGGAAGAAATAAAATCCTTCCCTTTCAATATAATAAATATCACCATTAAAAATAATTTATTTGTATTAAACTTTTTAAAAGTTAAAGCTATTATGAGAGAAACTCATTACCATACAATCATTAATACTAAAAGGGTATAATAAACAATGAATATTCATATATTTAATTTAAACTGTCACTAATCTAGCCAAATGTTTGAATTAAAATAAAGAAAGGAGTGAAAGGAACTCAAAAAGTATTCCTGTTAACGCTAAAACATTATCACACCATACAACTGATACAATATCAAATATCCTCAAAAAATTTAAAAGCGATATTATTAATTATTTATTAGAAAAGATCCATCGAAAAAGGTATGTTTTAGCATTATTGATATGTACCCTACCGAGTTCCCTTAAAATACAATCTTTAAATATTTCTAGCCATAGATTGTTATTTTCAGAAAACATGACGCCCATACCATGCTTTAAAAGAATCGAGCTATTCAAAAAATTTTAGAAAAATTCGCTAAGTTTTCGTTCTATTGTTATTTGGATAAGTGCTGGAAATTGCTTGTTTCGGACGAAATAAAACTATTTTAAAAGTTTTAAAAAGACTTTGTATTTTTCTGGCCATGTATGAGCGTTTTCCCAAAATATGACGCCCATATATTAATACGAAGGAGTTTTAAAACAATCAAATTTTTGAAAAATTATAAAAAAAACTTTCAAAGTGTTCGTTTTATTTTTACTTTGATTGTGCTGGAGATTGTATGTTTCGGACTGAATATAAGTATTTCAAAAATAATCTTAAGCAATTTCTAGTCGTTTATTGAAATTTTCAGAAAATATAACTCCCATTGATATAAAACAAATTTTTAAAAAAAATTAAACTTTCTAAAAAATTAGAAAAAATTCGCTAACTATCCATTTTTTTTACTTTGATGTTTACGCTGGAAATAGCTATAGTTGTTTCGGACAAAATAAAGCTATTTTAAAAACTTTCTTAAAAAATTTCTGGCCATATATGGATATTTTCACAAAATATGACACGTATATATTAATATGAGAACAGTTTTAAAATAATTACGCTTCTCTCAAAAAAATCTAAAAAAAAAAAAAAAAAGAAAAAGATCGCAAATTTCCGTTCTATTGTTACTTTGATAAGTACACTGGGAATTGAATGTTTCGAACTAAATAATCTTTAAATATTTCTAGTCATGTATTTCTAGGCATTTTCCCAAATTATGACGCCCATATATCAAAGAATCACGCATTTCAAAAAATTCGCAAAAATTCCGTTTTATTGTTACTTAAGAACACTGGGAAATGCATGTTTCAGACTAAATAATTTCATTTCAAAAACAATTTTAAAATATTTCTAGTCATGTATAGGCATTTTCACATAATATGACGTCCATTTATTGGAATAAAATAAGTTTTAAAAGAATCACACGTTACAAATTTTTTTAAAAGATTTAAAAATGTCCGTTCTTGTGTTATTTCGATAAGTAAACTAGGAATTTTGTGTTTCGGACAAAATAATTTGATTTTAAAAACAATCTTAAAATTTTTAGATCTATTTATGAGCAATTTAACAAAATATGGAGCACATTTATTAATATGTATAGAGTTTTAAAAGAATCATGCTTTTCAAACAATTTAAAACAAAAAGGCAAAGTGTCCGTTCTATTGCTGCTCCGATAAGTTCTCCGAGAGTTTCGCACTGAATAATTCTATTTTAAAAACAATATTATAACATTTTTAATCATGTATGGGTATTTTTCACAAAATATGTCGTTCATACATAAATACAAGAATTACGCTTTTCAAAATATTTAAAAAAGAAAAAAAAAAATTATCACAAAATGTCCGTTCTATTGTTTCTTCGATAAATACGCTATGAATTGCATGTTTTGGACTAAATAATTCTATTTCAAAAGCAATCTGAAAATATTTCTAATCATATATGGGCTCAAATCGAAACAAATATTAAAAAAAATGTATTTAGATTTTAACAAAATTTAACACGTATTCTATTACAATATTTTAAAACCTTCAATATTCAAAAAAGTATAGCGATAACTAACGAATTGATTTAATTTGGAGCAATATTTTTGATATTTTCAAGTTTTTCAAATAATCTTATATTTTTTAAAAGAAAAAAAAAAGCAATGAAATTATATGAAATTATTATTATTATAATTTTTTTTAAATTCTCTTGTACTGTACTTATTTATTATTTTTGTTAATATTTTGGAGGGATTGCTAAAAAATTCCTTAAATTTCTTTTTACTTTTGTTAAAAAAAATTCTTAAGATTAAAGGAAATTCCTAGAAATCAACAGAAAAAAAAATCAGCAAAATGGAAGTTTATTTTTTTTGGTTACACAATAGCCGTTATAAATAAATATTTGTTTCAAGTTTAGTGGTTAAGTGTTATTGGTTAACTATTAAACTTCGTTCTAACGCGAGAGAAAATACGTTCACTCTGCAAACAGAAAAAAAGCACTCGGCATGAGGAAAATTATTGCTTAGATGGTTGGAAATAAAAACATCAAAACCAGTTTAATTGTCTGATAAAACTTTAAATTATTTATAACAACCGCCTTTCAATTCCTCTCTGTTTCTTCCAGCGATCAAATTGGTTTAGAATCATTATGTAATTTCACTGTAAAAAATGAATACTCAAGTATCACAAAACTTTCTTTGTTTTGGTCGAAACCATTTCCTAGCATATGCTCTGAGCAAAAATTTAGTTGAAGTGGCAAAATAACTATCGTCACTTCTTCGAGGAAACGAATTTCGTCAAAATTAAAGAAATATATTTTTCGAAAAAAAAACCCTCGTGATGCCTAACGTATCTAGTTTTTCTAATAAACAATTTAACGTGGGCATCATATAGGTGGCAAACCTCAACAAGGATAGACAGAACAGAAAGACAAATTACACCCATGCCCAATGCAGGATTCGAACTCCTGATATTCCTGGCACGAGGCCAACTCCTTGACTATTATATAGACTGGTCGGCTTGCTTCGTCACTCTATTTCCGATTGTCTAGTCTTTATTCTAGTTTCGTCATTTTAGTTATCTATCTCCCGCAACCCGCAATGCACTATGATAAGGTTTCGAGATGGGAAACATTTTCGTCATATATTTTAGAGTTTGCGTTTCATCACAAATCACGAGATTTAGGGACGAAATGATTCGAAAATTGATAAAATACAGCTTAAGGATTTCTTAATCCTCAAAGGTGAGAATTTTATTTCCGAGAGCGTTATTGTATAAAAGACTTTTTAAAATAATACATAACTTAAATACACTTTTACTCAATTTGATTAGTTTGTTTACTTGTACCTGTAAATGGACCACTTTTGCCTAACCGGATAATGACGCGTAACATTTGCACTGTAACGTAATATAAATAAGAATCAAAACCAAAAAGTTAAAGAAATTTGCTTATGAGAATGACAAAAATCATAACAGATTTTGTGTTTCAAAATACTTCTTACATGAGTTTGAAAGATAATTCTTACTCACGCAAAATTTACTGTAATTAGAAAAAAAAATAGGTTTGGCTCTTTCTTGTTTTTTAAACTTTTAATATTAAATTATTAATAGCATTATTATCGATTAGTATGCACATTTGTTACTGACACACGTATAATCAGATTAAAGAGAAATTTGCTTATAAAAATGACAAAATTCGTAACAGATTTTGTGTTTCAAAGTACTTTTTACATTAGCTTGAAAGAGACAATTCTTACTCACACAAAATTTATTGTAATTAGAAAAATCATCATGTATACATCAATGAATAAAAATTAAGGTGAAATGTGAGAAAGCACGTTTACAGGATGAAGTTTCTCTAAATGTGTTAAGTGTGTTATTAATGTTAACTTATTATTATGTATACGCAAGCATTAATAAATAATTAATAGCAGGCATTTATAATTAATTAATTAATCGGGATGTGCAGGCATTAATGAATTTAGCACACATGAAAAACTGAGGAAAAGCATCGTTGGAGGTTGACATCCATTCAAATGGGTTAAGTGTATCGTTAATGATTGTTATTGCATGGTTAAGTGTATTGTTAAGGTTATTTGCAGGATTTGTATGGATTAATGAATGCTAGAAAACATCGTTTCAATTCTGTTAGTTCTCGGATTTGCATGCATTAACATTATTAATATGAAGACTTCTGGATAACTAAGGAAAAAGTGAAAGATCATCGTTGTGGGTTGACATTTCTGAGAATGTGCCAAGTGCATTCAGCGTGTTATTAATGCAATTCTCGTGATTTGTGAGCATTAATGAATCCAACTCTGTAAACTTTTAACATATTTTTATATTTTCAGTTAAATAAAGTCGAGCAGTAAAAGGTAAAAGTTAATGGTTTCCGTCAGCGCATTTTATTCTTACGAAAGCATTTTAGAAATCTGCTTTAAAGAGAATTTCAGAATTAATAAAAAGAAAAATTAAAAAAAAAAAAGAAGTTCCATTCGCCAAGCGATGATTGAATTCGTGTGGCAACCGTCTTTACGGCAACCCTCAGAGTCCTCATTAGTGGGGAATCGGAACTACGGCAGAAACGGTAGCCAGGGCGCGCATCTCCCTCATTATCCGGGGCTTAACAATGGACACGGGCGCACAGGGCTCTCTCATTAAGAACCGTATGCCTGCAGTTTGTGGCAAAGGGGGAGACTCTAAGCTCCTTTTAGACACGTTCGATTCACGGTGACGCTACAATGGAGTTCTCTTTTTCATATAAAAAAAGAAGTAAATAAAAAGAAAAGTACGTGTCGTTCGCCGACAACAAACACTCGTCTTGCTGCTATAGAGAGAGAAGAGTCCACTTTGAGATGACAAAATAATAACTCAATAATTCCTAGCTTTTTCAGTTCTCGTTCGAAAAATTATTTTTATAATTTTTACTCCTTGGAAATTTACGAGTCAAGTTGAGGAAAATGATTGTTGCAAAAGATTTTTCGGAGTTTTAATTTACGGATTTTACCAAACGATCGTTGCATTGTTATTTCTCGTCTGCAAGAAGAGGAAAAAATTCGAATAAATTTGCGAAAATTGAAGTACTTGCGGCAGTTCGAAACGGACTAATTGGACTCGGTTAGTGTTTTGATGTGTTAATTTTGAAAAGTTTTGGGGATGTAGAAAATAAAAAAACTTTTGTAGTTTGATCAACAAAAATTTATTTATTTTAATGTATTTCATTATGCGCTTGATTCTCTATTCAATAAATTTTAACTTAGAAATATTTACGGTAAATAAATACTATGGGAAATTAAACATGTTTTTAATGTGTTCAATTCATCAATAAATTTCATATAGGAAATATTTTTTCATAGTTTTCAATTCCTATAACCAAGTTTTACAAACATTACAAATGAAATCTGAAAGCCACCTTCACCTTTTTTTTAATTTTCATTTATCAAAAACTGGTTTTAAGACTTTTAATCACTGTAATTAATCTTGATTAAATATCAACTTAAGAATCCTAATATCTATATTTTTATTTTATTTTTGCCAAAGATTCTAAATATACATATTATGAATAGCATTTACGAAATATCCTTTATTAAAGCAATGTAAACAACAGGGTTAATAAATGAAAGTATTGTGGAAATTCCCGAATCAAGTTGAAAAAAATAATTGTTCATATAGAATTTTTGGAATTTTTATTTATGGATTTAACCAAACGATTCTTGCAATGTTATTCCGTGTGCTTAAGAAGAAGAAAAATTCGAACAAATTTGCGAAAATTGAAGCACTTGCGGCAATTTGGAACGGACTGATTCTTCTCACGTAGTATTTCGATGTGATTATACTGAAACTTTTCAGCAATGGAGGAAATCCAATACTGTCATAGTTTTAGAGTTTATCGACGAAAATTTATCTATTTCACTAGAAGCCTTTTGTGCACAATCGTTTATTCGTTCCATTTTCGCAATAATTTCTCACTTAATGTATTCGTTTGATTTCCTCTCTAAGATGTAAAATATTTATTTTTTAATACTGGAAAATACCTACAATAGAATTTTGGATAAATAACACGTTAAAAAAAATAGTTTAAAACCCTCCAAAAATAACCCCAGAAAAAAAATTTCGTAACAGAAAAACTCATTAATAAATTATAAAAATCATAGGCACTTGTATAAAAAAATACAATTTTAACAATGCAGTTTAAATTGGAACTGAATATTTTCTGGAGTTTTGGTTTCGTTCGATCATTTGAAAAAAGCAACTTCATGGAGAACGTTTTACTGTTTGGTTGCACAAAAACTTGATTAAATGGAATAAGTTTAAATGGCGCCAAAAAAAATATATATTTTTAAAATCTAATAATTTTACTTTCAATAGCATGCTGATCGATCCCAAATTTTAATCAAGTGTTGAAAAATGCAAATTATTATTTATAGTAACAAATCTTAATAAGTTAAATAATTCTTAAAAAAGAAACTACGGCCATGCAGAATAATTGCACTTCCCGAACGTAAAAGAATCAAACATAAATCGTTACTCTTTCATTATATAAAATTGGCCCATTCGCTACAACAAATTTTGCGTGACTACAGTTAAAATTACCAGTTCTACTTCAAAAGATTAGAGATCTCGATTTTCTTTTTTAGATTAGAGATCTCAATTTTCCAGAATTCGGAAATTTGGGATGCGTATTTGAAGTTGATTATTTTTTTATAATGATGGGAAATCAAATAATTTTATCCTTTTTAATAGCATGATTTGTTGCTTCTTTTTTTATAATTAAAATTATAAGGAAGGCTTAAAAATTAATAAGATAAATAATTCTTGACAGAGGAATTGTTACCATTCAGAGTAGTCGTACTTTACGAGCATAAAAGAATCAAACATAAATCGTCACTCTTTCATTAAATAAAATTTGCTCATTCGCTACAACTCATTTTGCGTGACTACAGTTACAGTTACAAGTTCCTCTTCTAAAGATTAGAAATTTCAATTTTCCCTTAAATGCAATGTCAAATAAATTCGAATGCAGTGCTTTGGACACATTTTGATGTTAAAATCCACGCAAGAACACAAATTGCTTCCCTCATTCAAATGGAAAGAACAAAACTGAAACTTGGTGGACAATTGGAGTCGGAAGTTCTAGAAAGACAATCAGATCTGAACAATCACCAGTTCGAAGTAGCGGCACGGAAGAAAATTGCCAATTAGGTTGTGGCGAAATCTGCGCCAATCAGCTTAAATCTCGCCCCTAAGTTGGAAAGGATTCTTCGTTTTAAATCCTTATTAATTGGGCTTCGGTACTATGCGCCATTTTTCTCGTAGCTTGTGCCATGATTAAATAGTATTTCGGAAAATGCTCTGTCGTTGTCTCCGAACTAAAGATTACTCGTTAAATTCTCGGACTTAAAAATCAAATATTAGAATTAAACGTTGGCCTTAAATGACATTCTTCGCCAATTTAAATTCTTTTCGGAATTAATGAACAAAATGCCTAAGCTTTGTCATGGTATAACGATCTTTTTGAAGTTTCAGTTTTCTTTTCTTATCCCTTTTTCCTTAAGTATGTTTCGCTTTTACAGAATAAAATTTTTTTAATTAAAAAAAGCAAATCTATGTAATAAAAGAGCTGTTCGAGGTTATAGGTAAGACTATGAACTCATACCTGCAAATAAAATTTATGAAGAAAAAATTTACTGAACATGTTCTTTGCTATCAAATACAGTATTAATTGAGAATAAATAAATAAATTTTAAGGAAGGATTTATCGAAGGAAAAATATCTATCATGCCATTAATTTCTTCTTCCTGAATTCAAAACCAAAATTTAGTATTATTAACATATTATTCAAGATATTTCATAATCACCGTCCTTTATAGCACATGTTTTCAGAATATTATCAGAATTGAAAAATACAATAATAAGCAATCTTCTTCTATGTTATTAGAATATTTTAAAACTTTCTTTTTCTTGAGATGCATAAGATTTTTATAGATTTTTCAAGGCACAAGTTTGAAAAGTATCTAATTAAATTACTCTTTCCAATTTAAGGAAATCTAATAAAATACTTGCTTTTTCAGAACCAGAATATCAAAGATAGATAGTCTATTACTAGTCTAGTACTCTAGTATTAGTCTAGTACTAGAATACCAAAGATATCCTTACTATCTTGACGAACTTCTTACATATTCCTCAAGCCAAGCTCAAGTTTGAAAAACAACTCTCTCAAATTGGAAGATATCAAATAAAAAAAGAACTTTTCTTTCATAACTAATATTTGAATATTAAAACTATCTTTACTTTGAAGAGCTTTTTGCATATTTTCTAAGGTATAAGTTTGAAAAATATCTAATTAAACAACTTTTTCAAATTGAAATAAATCAAACAAAGAACTTTTTTTGTCTAGTATCAGAAGGTATTTCTATTTTGGGGAGCTTTTTTACATTTTCTTCAAGGCACAAGTTCGAAAAATATATAGGCACTCTTTCAAATTGAAAGAAATCAAATAGACCAAATAAACTTTTTCTTTCTTTTAGGTCTAGTATTAGCATGTCAAAACTAACTCTACCGTGAAGAGCCTTGATTTTTTTCAAACTTGTACTTTTTTACATATTCTTCAAGGCACTAAAAAAAAAAAAAAAAAAAAAAAAAAATAATAATTCTTATGGAATTAAATAAATAATAAATAAAATAAAATTTAATTTTATTGTTATTTTATTTATAAGGACATATTAGTACTATGATATAAAATTTCTAATTTCTAATAAAGAAATCAAATAAACCAAATAAACTTTTTTTTTCTTTTAGGTCTAGTATTAGCATGTCAAAACTAACTCTACCGTGAAGAGCCTTGATTTTTTTCAAACTTGTACTTTTTTACGTATTCTTCAAGGCACTAAAAAAAAAAAAAAAAAAAAAAAAAAAAAAAAATAATAATTCTTATGGAATTAAATAAATAAAATAAAATTTAATTTTATTGTTATTTTATTTATAAGGACATATTAGTACTATGATATAAAATTTCTAATTTCTAATAAAGAAATCAAATAAACCAAATAAACTTTTTTTTTCTTTTAGGTCTAGTATTAGCATGTCAAAACTAACTCTACCGTGAAGAGCCTTGATTTTTTTCAAACTTGTACTTTTTTACGTATTCTTCAAGGCACTAAAAAAAAAAAAAAAAAATAATAATAATTCTTATGGAATTAAATAAATAAAATAAAATTTAATTTTATTGTTATTTTATTTATAAGGACATATTAGTACTATGATATAAAATTTCTAATTTCTAATAAAGAAATCAAAGATACCAAATAAACTTTTTTTTTCTTTTAGGTCTAGTATTAGCATGTCAAAACTAACTCTACCGTGAAGAGCCTTGATTTTTTTCAAACTTGTACTTTTTTACGTATTCTTCAAGGCACTAAAAAAAAAAAAAAAAAAATAATAATAATAATTCTTATGGAATTAAATAAATAAAATAAAATTTAATTTTATTGTTATTTTATTTATAAGGACATATTAGTACTATGATATAAAATTTCTAATTTCTAATAAAGAAATCAAATAAACCAAATAAACTTTTTTTTTCTTTTAGGTCTAGTATTAGCATGTCAAAACTAACTCTACCGTGAAGAGCCTTGATTTTTTTCAAACTTGTACTTTTTTACATATTCTTCAAGGCACTAAAAAAAAAAAAAAAAAAAAAAGAAAATAATAATTCTTATGGAATTAAATAAATAAAATAAAATTTAATTTTATTGTTATTTTATTTATAAGGACATATTAGTACTATGATATAAAATTTCTAATTTCTAATAAAGAAATCAAATAAACCAAATAAACTTTTTTTTAGGGCTAGTATTAGCATGTCAAAACTAACTCTACCGTGAAGAGCCTTGATTTTTTTCAAACTTGTACTTTTTTACATATTCTTCAAGGCAATAAAAAAAAAAAAAAAAAAAAATTCTTATGGAATTAAATAAATAAAATAAAATTTAATTTTATTGTTATTTTATTTATAAGGACATATTAGTACTATGATATAAAATTTCGTTCATTTAATATCATAATTAATTAAAAAAATTTTAAATACATTAACTACTGTCTAAAGATTGGTCTTGTTTTTGTTTGTTTTCCTTTTCATGATTGACATTCTGTTTTGGTATCATTTCATTGACCGAAAAAAAAAAAAAAAAATATCGTCTCGAAGATTGCCTTTCAGAACTACAATAAAACTCAGTTATGTTATTCCAAGAAAACGTGAAGAAGTAAGCTCTTTGGATCTTTATGAGAAATTGTAGTGACGTAACATTTCTAACTGCAACCACACACAGATGTCAAAGGATGATATTCGAGGCGCGAAGTTCTCCAGATGTAACTTTATTCCGGAACGTTATAATATCGTAGTAAGAAAAAACTGCTTTATATTTCTTTGTATTTCTTTATAAACCGTTTGAGTAGGAATTCGGTTACGATTTTTTCATTTCCTTAAAAATCAAAAGAATTACTTTTTAGTGTTATGTGATACCGTTATTAAAGTTGAATGAATCAAGATACATTATGAATCAAGATAACAAGTGCAGAAAAAAAGTAGTTTTGAACATGAATAGAATCTTACTTCTTTTCTAGGAAATTAAAAAACCGCGAATACCGATGATGTATTAGATTTTAATAGGACAAAAATACTTAATTACATTTCGGATATGTAACACCATTTAACACTTTCAACACCCGTTTCAACAGAATTTTTTACTAAAAATAGAGTATATTGTTACACTTTGGAGCATTTTCAGTGTATTTGCGAGTTTTTTTTTTTCCAATCCTCTTTTTGAAAGACTGTGATTTTTGATATGTTGCATATAAGCAAATGAATATTTTAATGCTATAAGTCATTTGGCGCTTCTGGATTATAATGCAAGTGATGATACATCATTTATTTTATTAATACATTTTACAAACATTTTCATTCAAATATCAACAGTATTTTAATTAACGGGATGTTTATAATATCCACCCTTAACACTTAGTTGACCGGCAATTTTAGACAGGAACTATGTCATGTCACTGGCTACTATTTTTGATACAGGATGCGCAAAGTTTTTTGACTATGCACGATGCGCAAAGCTTTTTGATAATGCACGATGCGCTAAATTTTTGCAATATTCTATATCACCCTGGGTTGCGTAAAGTGAAATAGATTATGCAAGCGCAAGAACGAGTTAACTCGTCATCGATCAACAACGTTTACGCATGAAAAGACGAGTTAACTCGCTAATGTGTTAATTTGTATTTTGAGAATCTTTGTCTAATATAAAGTAAAAGAAAATTATTATGTAATTATTAAAATTGTTTTAAGTTAAAAGACGCAAATTATTTTATACACTGAAAAAGAAAAATAACACTATCGAAGAACTGAGAAAGACTAGTTTGTAAAAACCAAAACATGTTTGAATGCTGGACTGAACAGAAAAGCTAAAAGGCGATTATGAGAAAACATTCCTAGTATCATCAGACAATCAAACTGGTTTTTTATATTTCTCATCCTACTTGTATCGTTTTGCTTCTTCATAGTATACAAGTTAATTTTTTTTAAATATTAAAAACATCTAAAAATTTATTTTTACTTAATTTCTAATCAACGGCTTAGTTAGTTATAAGCAACTAATAACTTTATTAACAATTATTTATAAATATTAGCAGCTAATTAAATAAATCTATTAATTCAATTAGCTTTCAATTACTTCTTGATTATTTTTTTTCAATATTTTTTGATGCTTTTTAAATTTTTTTTGTATAATACGATTTAAAAGAAACTTAATGTATAACGCTTCGTGCATATATACAATATTTTGTACGTCATACAGAGATAAATATTTAATTCAAAAGAAGAATTAACTTTCAGGTATATGTTTAGATAATTATAGAGCAGATTTAATAATAAAAATTGTTTAAATGTTTTATGCGTTGCCAACTGCAACAAATACCAAAATCATACCCGTTCTGTGGCTAATTTAATCAATACTTAAAAATTTTTTAATCGTATAATAATACCCTTTAACCCTTTTTTAATTTAAAACTTAAATTTACATTAAACCTTTGACGCAGAATTTTTATTTTTTTCCGCGTTTATTTTATTTAGATATAAGAGAAACAATAATTCATCATTAAAATTTCTTTAATTTAAAAAAAATCAATTACTGTTAAATTTTTGAATATGAAGTGAAAAAAAATCAAACTACTTTTTTTTTTTTTTTGGATTTTATGTTTTAATACAAATATAATTCCAAAAATATAACAGTGTTATTTAAAAACTATTAGACGGTTTTTTTATATTTAAAAAATACCGAAATATATTTTTACGTAGCATCAGAAAAAAATATAAAATTATCACTGGCGTCACTTTTATGCTAAGGGTTAAAACACTCAGTAATCTGCGAGTTGAAGAATGTACTGTCTGTACACAAGTACATACAGGTACATTGATTTGTGTACCTGTATGTACACAAATCAATAGTTTAGATGGTAGTGAAGTATTTTTTTTTTAAACAGTTGAAAAAGTTAAAAATTTAAAAAGAATATTTTTGCAACAACCAATATCAGTATAATTAAGCCTAATTTGTTTGTGATTCCATTATTCATTGCAAAAAATGAAGACTATATTTATCTAATCAATCTTTATTATAACTTTTTTACAATAACAGTGACAGACTCAATTCTCGTGTTTAATGTACAGTTTCAGCAGCTTTAGAGAAAACTGCTGATTTGGAACTTACAAGATGTAATAGTAATTGAGACACTAAGTTCTTTGTATATCCTTGTTCATTTACTCAAACATGTTTTTTTCTTTTTGTGTTTAACAATTTTTTTTGCACTTTGCCACACTGATAAAAATGAACGCAAATTAGTCCCATTTTTATCTAACAGGAATTAAATCAAATAATATAAAATAAGTCGAAATAGTTAAAAATTTAAGAAGAATATTTTTGCAACAAAACCGATATCAGTAAAATTAAGCCTTATTAGTTTGTGATTCAAATGTTCATTGTAAAAAAGGAAGACGATACTTATATAATCAATCTTTATTATAACTTTTGTACAATAATAGTGACAGAATCAATTCTCGTGTTTAATGTACAGTTTCAGCAGCTTTAGAGAACACTGCTGATTTGGAACTTACACAAGATGTAATAGTAATTCAAACAAAGTTCTTTGTACATTCTTGTTCATTTAGTCAAACAGCGTTTTTTATCTTTTTGTGTTTAACAATTTTTATTGCACTTTGCCACACTATTTACTGATAAAATTGAACACAAATTAGTCCCATTTTTATCTAGTAGGAATTTAATCGAATTTAGGTAATGCAACTGGGGGGGATTTTAAATTTTTAATCTCATACACCAAGTATGCATTGTAAAGATTTTCGAGAAAAAATAATATTTTAAGAATGAATATTTTAATTCTTAATTTGTTAAACCGAATTGTTGGAAAAAGTTATAGCAATTAAATATTATATATTCAGTATTAATATTAATTTACTAACAATGCATGCTTCAACAATTTGGGTTGTTTTTAAAACCATTTCTTAGTCATACGTACGTTAAACTTAACTCGATTTAAAAATAAGTAAAAAAAAAAAAAAAATCTTCAATTTCTATGAAATATTTCGCATACAAATAAACAATTTCTTCTGGTGCGATATTAAGGTTGAATAAAAAAAATAAAAAATTTAAAGCAATTTTATTTAATTAATTTTACACATGGTACACAGAGAAAAAAATATTGCATAACTGCCAGAACATGGTAAAATTTACCGTTTTTTCTGGCTCTATGGGAACACCAAAAACACCAGTAATTTTTTCCGAAACATTTTGGTAATGATTTTGGTGAAATTAAAAATAAAATTTTATAGCATGTGATAAAATTTGATAATTTTATCATGATACCTTACAGCATGGCATAGAAACCATTTATTCGGTTAAATTTACTTTTAAATTTTGTAATAATGTGTGGTAATAAAAGTCATAATTTTGACTCCGTTTCCGATAAACTGTTATTATTTCAATTAAAAAACATCATACATTTTGGTTTTATTAACTAGAATTATGT
This sequence comes from Parasteatoda lunata, assembly GCA_949128135.1. NCBI lineage: Eukaryota > Metazoa > Arthropoda > Arachnida > Araneae > Theridiidae > Parasteatoda > Parasteatoda lunata. Next base: position 84,626,344 of record OX421977.1, read on the forward strand.
TTTTTTTTAAAAAAACCAGAAATGTAATTACCATGCAGTACAGCAATTTTACAGAATTCTTTCCATTTAAGTATAATACTTTGAAATCAATTTGTGAAATGAAAATAAACAAAATTATACTCTGTAAAATATTCCTGATCAGAATAACAATTAAAATCTGATTTAAAGAAATGTAATTACCCTACAGTACAGCGATTTTACAGATTTCTTTCCATTTAAGTATAATACTTTGAAATCAATTTGTGAAATGAAAATAAACAAAATTATACTCTGTAAAATATTCCTGATCAGAATAACAATTAAAATCTGATTTAAAGAAATGTAATTACCATACAGTACAGCAATTTTACAGAATTCTTTCCATTTAAGTATAATACTTTAAAATCAATTTGTGAAATGAAAATAAACAAAATTATACTCTGTAAAATATTCCTGATCAGAATAATAATTAAAATCTGATTTAAAGAAATGTAATTACCCTACAGTACAGCGATTTTACAGATTTCTTTCCATTTAAGTATAATACTTTGAAATCAATTTGTGAAATGAAAATAAACAAAAATATACTCTGTAAAATATTCCTGATCAGAATAACAATTAAAATCTGATTTAAAGAAATGTAATTACCATACACTACAGAGATTTTACAGATTTCTTTCCATTTAAGTACAATACTTTAAAATCAATTTGTGAAATGAAAATAAACAAAAATATATTCTGTCAAATATTCCTGATCAGAATAACAATTAAAATCTGATTTAAAGAAATGTAATTACCATACACTACAGAAATTTTACAGATTTCTTTCCATTTAAGTATAATACTTTGAAATCAATTTGTGAAATGAAAATAAGCAAAAATATACTCTGTCAAATATTCCTGATCAGAATAACAATTAAAATCTGATTTAAAGAAATGTAATTACTATACAGTACAGCAATTTTACAGATTTCTTTCCATTTAAGTATAATACTTTGAAATCAATTTGTGAAATGAAAATAAACAAAAATATACTCTGTCAAATATTCCTGATCAGAATAACAATTAAAATCTGATTTAAAGAAATGTAATTACCGTACAGTACAGCAATTTTACAGATTTCTTTCCATTTAAGTATAATACTTTGAAATCAATTTGTGAAATGAAAATAAACAAAAATATACTCTGTCAAATATTCCTGATCAGAATAACAATTAAAATCTGATTTAAAGAAATGTAATTACTATACAGTACAGCAATTTTACAGATTTCTTTCCATTTAAGTATAATACTTTGAAATCAATTTGTGAAATGAAAATAAACAAACATATACTCTGTCATATATTTCTGATCAGAATAACAATTAAAATATGATTTAAATTTATAATTAAAGTAACTCTATGTGAGTTTTTTAAATTTGATATGGATAATTTAAATGAATTACTTGAAGTACTTTTAGTATTAAGACATCAATGATTATAATTAGTTTTAAGGAAGTATAAGATTTCATAGAAAATCAGTTTTTAAAAATCTGATTTTCTTATAATTGCTTACAGATACATTTTTTTAATAAGAAGTAAGATAATGAAAAAATTGCTTTAACCTGTTAAGCAACACTTTTTAGGGTAGCTGGGTTTAATTAACTGAAAATTAGCCAAAGCCATTAATAAATCAAGTAATTTTAAATAAATGAATTTATTATCTTTCTCGATTATCTGATATAAATTGTCCTGTGAATATTTTATTTTAAACTATTGTGGACTACACCGCCTTATTTCGTTCACATATCTTCCCGATTTCAGCAATCATTTTTTTGTTTTTTTGATTTTTTGTTTTTTTGATACACAGATTATTACATCTAAATAAAACTGTTGTGCAATTGAAAGATCACACAATATTTTTTTATTACACAATATTTAATTAAATAAATATTACTGTACAAATTATGGTATAATATTTTACGGTAGAAATGGATTCTGCGGTAAACTCCATATTTAGGATAATGTACCCAAAGTGCTGGTACTTAATGCCGTCATTTGTTTCGTAATGTTTTACATATTTGTTTTTGCAAATTTGGTCAATGATTCGATTGGGATAAAGTTTAAACATAGTAATTTTGTGTGGTTGCAACTTCATTCACAAATTTCTTTTTAAAATCCCTATTTAAATTTTGGTTACTATAAAAACTCGTTATTAATTACCGGTTAACGAAATTATTTAGTAATTGTCCATAAAAGATAACTCGTTTTTGTAATGAAATGTAACATTAGTTTCATATGTTGACGGGATAAAGCTTTACTCAAACCTTATTATCAAAGTAACCTATTTACTGTTTAATAATTGTAAAAACGGAAAGATCATTTATGATACCGATTTAAATTTGCTTATCAAAAAATGTTGCATAATGAGGTAATAAGATGGGATTATTTTATATAGTATAGAAACATCGCTTTCAGTTTTAAGCTACAGTTTGAAATAATAATCTAAATCAGAAAGTAGTAATAATAGAAAATATGTTTAAAGGATGATAAATAAATAATACATGTAAATATCGTGAAATTTGGGATGAAGTAATATTTTGTTGGTAAATAATATCTTTATAACTTTTATAAATTTTTTTTCTGATGACAACTAAAGAAATCTGAATCATCATAGAAGAAAACTGCATCATATCATGTGATTTTCTCTTCCATAAGAAGAATACACCAACAACAATGATAAGTGGTTTCATACCATTACGTTTTAATGTTATATATAGACATGAGTACTTATATTTAATGATGAATTAAATTTTACTACTTGTTTTTAATTGCTTTTTTTTAAAAACTTAATCTCTCACATTAAAACGTTTACCATAGTTTAGAATTTATTAGTTATTGTTTATAATGACAGTCAAAAAATATTTTAGATTTCGCTAACGGGAAAAACTATTTCTTTAAAGTCAAATTTTCTATGATAAAACATAGTTTTTCTCGAATTTATTACATGTTTTTAGTTCAAAAACACTCATGGTAATACTTCTTAAACTCATAACATGCTTTTAACGCAAAAATACTTATGGTAATGTTTTTCTTAAAACTCATAACATCTTTTAAACACAAAAATACTTATGGTAATATTTTTTAAAAGCTCATAACATGTTTTCAACACAAAACTGCTTATGGTAATATTTTTTTTAAAAACTCATGACGTGTTTTTAACACAAAAATACTTATGGTAATATTATTTCAAACTTATAACAAGTTTGTAACGCAAAAATACTTATGGTGGTATTGTTTTCTACGGTTTTAAAAACTATATTCTCATCACATTCACTCACTCAAAATATAGACATTAGTTGTTCCTGCATTCATTAAGTCACAGATATACTCTTTAATAAATTTGAATTTCATAAAGAAATATTCCAAATAAATATTTCCTCTCCTTGTTACAATTTTCTATATTTTTGATAAGAATCAAATTAAATAACAAAAACTATCTTGCACACATGCAGAATGTTCCGTAATAACCACCCATAATATATAGATTTAGAATCCCCGTAAAAAATTTATTGAAAAAAAGTATGCATATAAGAGGATCTCAGAAATAATCAAGTGAAGGAAAAGGACAAAAAACGTCATCAAAATCTGTTAAAATAACTAGCTAGAAAAGCGGGAGGTAAACATCAAAACCTGTTTGATTGCCAGATAAAATGGAAAGAAGTTTAAATGTGAATATTAGAAACGTCCAAAGAGTCTTCTGATATTCACATTTAAACTTCCTCCTGTTTTATCTGGCAATCAAACAGGTTTTGATATTTTTATCTCAGCCTTCCTCAGAAAGCATTCGTTAGAATTCAAAAGCGGTTTTATTTTTTCATCACTCAAAACTTTGCCACCCCCTAATGTGTGTATTATTTTTTACTTTCTTCTTGATGAGGATTCCAAAAATATATATTATTCGGTGTCGGTTACGAGTGATAAAAAAAAAAAAGTTTCGAAACAAATTTTAAAATATTGCAATAAGCTATTTTTCACAAACTCCTCAAATTTATTCCACGAACAGGATTCGCCTCGTTAGCCGTAGATTGCCAACTCCAGCAGAGTGCATAAAAATAACTTTAACTTCGATTTCTGAAGTTCAAAACAAGAAACAAAAATTGAAAGTCATAGTAGTGCTTTAATATTTCAATCCTTTTTGACTCCACAATCAGTTCAAGTCAAAAATTTATTCTGAAAATGAATATTAATTCTTGACGTTTGAGAATAGTTTTTTTTTTCCTCCTTCCTCCAAGTTACGGGTAAAGTTAAAAACAAAATTCACAGTTAGAACAATTCCTGGAATGATGTCAAAGGCAAAGGTTCACCACTGGGGGAGACGTGTCTTGGGACTAGTGACGTCAGACCGGAGTTGCCCTCGTATTCCATAACACCCGGCTGGGCGGCAGGGGGCGGAAGTGAAGAGGCGTGAGAGAGTTCTGCGCCCATGCCCGATCCGCCCCCGCACGGGCTGGGCTCTGAGAAGGAACTTGTGGCGCCGGGGCTGTTCGGATGCGTAGATTGCGAGGAGGGCTGAGGATTTTGTGAGTTCTGGCCGCCTTGCTGAAGGTCCACCTGTCGCAGATTATTTCGGCGCCATTTGGCACGGGCGTTCTGAAACCACACCTGAAAGAATCACAGTTATTTAAATAAATAAAAAAAAACTGATGTTTTTGCATATAAAATAAATACAAGGTATTCCCTAGCCATCTCCCTTAATATGCATTTTTGAAATCTCATCCGAAAATAAATTAAAATAATATACACGTTGAGATCACAAATTTATATTTAATCGAAACAGAAACGTTACCGAAACTTTACGAATCATTAAAACATAATTAGAATTAAAAACATCAAAACCTGCTTGATTGAACGAGAAAATGAGAGGAGATTAAAGACAATAATTAGACAGTAAGAGCTACAAGTTTCATCCTGCAATCAATAGTTTTTATTCCGACTTCCATGTTAACGATTCATCGGATTTTAAAAATCTCTTTTTCTTTTTGTTTAAATACTAATTTGCAACCCAAATCTAGCGATTTTTCACACTTTTGACAACGCCTCCAAAAATATATATTACGAGAGGAGAAAAACTCTGTATATATCTGTCAATTTATAGAAAACATACAAAAACATTGGTAAATGAGGCAATTAAAAGTAATAACACTTAACACAAAGGCAATACTTTTTTTCTATTAAATTTTTTCTCAATTGAGTTTTTTAAAACGTATCTAATGATGAAAATAATTTTTAATGTATAATGTATAATTTTAGTTAATTTTATTATTAAAGAAAAATTTTAAGATAGTTTTATAGTCATAATTCAAAAAAAAAAAAAAAAAAAAAAAAATGCACTCGCATTTATTTCCTATAATTAAAAGTCACGAAACAAAAGCTCATTCATGATTCTATGAGAAATAAGGGCGCATACAATTCTATTTCTAGGCTACTATTAAAAAATCATTTAAATGTTTTTTTCATACTTATTTTTTAGAGTTTCTTCAGTTTTTAAGCCTTTCGCGTGGTCGATTAAGTTCCCAACGAAAATTATTTCTTCATCTCACTATTTAATATAAAACAAGTCTTAGAAACTCGAAATTATGAAGGCGTGTAGAAAATGTACATAGAGTTAGATGAAATAAAAAAAATTAACATCGAATAATTATTTTAAGTATTATTACTTGTTACAGCTCTGTAGACCACATAAATGCAACTAAAAAATTTAAATTTGACGTGCTAAATTGTAAATAAATAAGGGAGATTATATTCCAAATATAAATTTTAGAATTAAGAACGATTTTCTTAAATGCATCATGAAACTTTATTCATGAGAGAAAAAAAAACCATTTCTTATTTCAACTCTAATATAAAAGTGTCGCTTACGTGTAAAATTACACGTTACATCGTAGAAATTCAAGTTTAGTTTTTTTTTCCATGTACGATATAAAATTTTTCAAGTTAAGGTAATGTAAGGTATATATATATATATATATATATATATAATACAAAAATTATAAATACTTTTGTATTAATGAAAGAATTAAAACTCTTTCGTTTTCATAAAATGTCTTTGTTAAAGAATAAGCGTAGAGATATTATATTTTGGGAATTCAAGGTTGAGAACATACCATTGAATTATAATTAGATATATATTTCAAAGGAGGAGTTATTTTTAGAATCTTTCCCTCTTTCACTTCCATATTAGGAAGCAGTAAATGATTTCCTTAATGCGTAAGGTTACAAGACTGAGCCTTTTTACTCATTTTCTATTAGTATATAATGCGGGAGTGATGGTTTTCGCACGTCTCTTTCAACATGATGTGATCCTGATAAACTGTTCTTTCCCTATTTCATTTCCATATTAGGAAGCATTAAATGATTTTCCTTAATGCGTAAGGTTACAAGACTGAACCTTTTTGCCTCCTTTCTCTTAGTATATAATGCAAGAGCAGTGGTTTTTGCGTGTCTCTTTTTTAACATGATGTGATCCTGATAAACTGTGTCGGATTTGTCCAAGAGTGTGGAGAAATGGGTGTGAGTGATTACCACCAACAGCCTACCTTTAAATAAAAATATTTGAAGAAGTATTTTGGTTCACGACTGAATTATTTGAGCTGAATACACCCATGATATCGGGGATATAGCCCAGATATTACAATAATTTCCTTCATATGGTACACGTTTCCTGCAAAAGGTTAAAAAAAAAAATTAAAAAAAAAAAAAATCTGTCACATTTTTGGATAATATGTACCACCTACACTAATAGCTTAAAAATGGCTAGCAAAAAATGTTTTTTGAAATTGTAAAATGATATCTTAAGAGCATGTGTGCATTTTTATCTAAATTGTATCTTATGTAAACTGGCTAAACGCTTTCTCATATTGGATATCCATTTCGTAATCTAATACGGATTTAATTCCCTTTTATGCGTAGTTATTGAGTTTTTTTAATTTCATTTATACTACCCAAATCTAATGTTTTAATTAAGTTTGAAAGCGATTGAGGTACGCATGTATTATTTTATAAGAATCCATATTAGTTTTTTCTAGAGAGGAGGGTACGTCTATAATGGCAAAACATTTTTTAAACAAAATACATGATTTTTCGTAAATAATTATCAGTCACCTTATGATAATGATAATATTTAATTAAATTTTTAAAAAAATTAAAATATTTTTTATTTTTAAATATAAATTTCTTATTATATAAATCAAATTATCAAATATTTTAAAATAAATATTTAATTTATGAAGTCCTCCTCTAAACACTTTTTTTCAAACTTAACTTTTTAATGCTTTTTATTTTCGATTTCCCACTCTAGAACCGATAATAAAGCCTCTAAACACTTGATTATATGAATTATGCTTCAACTTATATAGAATAAGTATAAAATTATTTTACTCTTTATTATTTAATTTATCAATTAATAAACTTTTACTCTAATATCAACGTTTTCTAAGTTTTACTTTGAAAAGTTATTTCCTGAAAATATTCTAAATCTAATTATACTTTCATACTTTCAGATTTGTAATAGGGGCTTCACTATGTATGAGAGGCTCGCAAGGTGACGAAAAAACCTTGAGAATGAGCCTTGCTTTCGAAGCTCTGTCGCCAAGGAAAATAAAAAAGCCATAGTTTAAGTGCCCTACACTTGAAGCAACGCAATGATTTTAAACTAGATATATATTCCTGCTGAGAAGAATTATCTGGGTTTTAGAACAGACAAATAACTTAAATATTTTAAACTTTAACTATTAAACTTTTTTAAAACTCGCCAATTTGGCAACACTCTTCCACCTAGATGAACATTATCAAAACCACTGCCTTATTCTCAGTTTTTGCAAATTTATATGAGCCCAAGTAATGCAGCATTAGAGTAAGTTTTTAAATATTAGACCACAAACGCTTTTCATTTTCACAAAATTGTAGCTTGTGTATTGACGTTTTGCGCCATTTTCAAAATAAGTGTTGACAAGCTTTAGATAGGCTAAACTGTTGAAAACTCACAGCAGTTACACAAATAACATATTGTTCGCAAAAAAAAAGCATAATTTCATATTGCGACAAAGCCTTTCGATAAAAACAGCCTTAAACAACTCTTCACTACAAAAATATCTGTAAAAGTAGTTTTACCGTACGGTCAGTTACCATGTAACAAAAACACATTTACAAATTGAAATGGAGTGAATTTTATCATTTGAAATTTTATTAGTTGTTTGCGGCTCCTTTTTAATAAAAAACATTTTAGTGCAAAACATATTTATTACAAAATCCCTGAGCATATGCAATGTGCCACCATCTAGACCTCTGAATCTTTAACCAAAAAATAATAAATTAATAAATTAATTAATTAATTAAACTAGTAAATAAATTATGCTTGAATTTTAAGTTTTCGAAGGTTTTTTCCCACCTCAGATCCAGTTATTCTCCATTATTTCAAGTAGTAAATGATCCAAAGATATACAACTGAAATGTAGAGTTATATCCAGAAGGGAATTTCCCAAGTAGTGTTCTTTCCTTGTCAGAAAAACACATTTTATTTGGTTCACTTTGTCGAATGTAGATTCCATTGCGTTTTAAACAATTTTTCTTCATTTTAATGAAATAATTTTTTTAAACAATAAATAGTGTATTTATTGTTTTATTGTCTCAACGAGGATTTTGGTTTACGCAGATTAAAACGCTAATTGAAGTGCCGAAAGTTATTTATGACTCAACGAGAATTTCGGTACGTGCAGTGTACCCCCCCCCCCCCAGAAAAAAAAAAAAAACGATTTATTTTTTGTGTGAAATTATTTTTATAATATTGCATTATTTATTACCGCTTAAAAAGCTTTAGAGATATGGTGAAATACACAAAAAGTTAAATTAACATTAAGGGCCCAAACTTTGGATCGCTCTCCTGGCCAAACTATGGGGATGCTATTTCCCAGATTGATTTATTTTGAGTGTCAGAAATCCAAATCCATAAAAAAAAAGGCATGTTTATTCAAAGAAAGTACTTTTTTGTGTCTGATTACGCAATTAAAAAATTGTCTGCACTAATTAATTAGAATATTTGAGGTCACCTCCTCGAACAGGCCGGGATAGCCTGGTCGGTAGGGCGCTGGGCCCATGTCCGAGAGTTCGTGGGTTCGAACTCCGCCGGCCGAAGACTCACCGTGTAGTTTGTGACTGATGCACGTAAAAATTCTGTCGAGTCGTAAAGTCCTCCATGTTCCCATAACGAATCAATACCTCTGGGGGTACTGGATTGGAGATCGATCGTTCTCAGATTCAGGTCAAAATTACGATCTGTGGATGAATGAATGGATGTATGAATGGGTACGCCCTATAAACGGGTGTGACGAATGATGCGGCAGAAGTCGAATTCTTGGCCATAGATGGCGCCACTAAAAAACAAGAACAATCGCACACCCTCTGCCTAAATGGCATAAGTCAACAACAACCTCCTCGAACCATAAGGAATGAGTGATCCGATCATTAGACCAAAAGTTATTCAAAGTAGTATTTTTTTTTTTTTTTTTTTTTTTTTTGGAGCACTGTACATATGTACAGTTTAGAAAGCTACCGGATGTTATTTGTGACTTAACCAGAATTTCAGTCTGTACAGTTTAAAAAGATACAAGAAGTACCAGAATTCCCTTATGACTCATTGAGCATTTTTTTTCCTGTTCAGTTTCATAAGCTGCAAGAAGTACCAGAATTTATTTATTTATCATTGAGGTTTTTTGGTCTGTGAAGTTCAAAAAAAGCTGCGAGAAGTAGTAGAATTTATTTATGACGACTCAACTTGCGAGGAGTTTGGTCCCCGTAAGTTGAATCATAATAAACTAATTAATTAATAATTAATTAATAATTAATTAATAATTAATTAATAATTAATTAATAATTAATTAATAATTAATTAATAATTAATTAATAATTAATTAATAATTAATTAATAATTAATTAATAATTAATTAATAATTAATTAATAATTAATTAATAATTAATTAATTGCAGTCTGAGTCTTTTTGGCATACCTGGAGCACCCTCTTTGAAAGCCCCGTCTTCTGGGCAAGTTGCTTCAGGTCTTTGGCATCGGGATTCTGATTGATAGCAAAGTAGGATTTCATCGTCCGCAACTGATGATGCTTGAAGGATGTCCGCATCCGCTTCGTCCGCTGAGAAGCGCTGGATGGGTTCAGGCCAGCGGACGTCGCCGAATTGGAGTCCAATGAGGACAAGTGGAGATTGCAACCTCCCTCACCACTCTCCATCACTGAAGAAAAATCAAGTTTTGTAATCCTCAGTTAGAATTTAGGGATTATGAACTTATAAACAATGTAACACTCTCAATGTTGTATTATACAATTATTAAACACTGTAACTACCATTGTTGGATTATACAGATAATGCTAGGGGAAAAAAAAAAAAAAAAAAAAAAAAAAAACGAATTACCCTGAATAACTTTTTATTTACTGATATTATCTTCACTTACAAGGACCCGATTTCAATAGTTCGAGGGGATAACCTCAAATATGCTAATGAATAGTTCAGACGATTTTTTAAGTTACGATATCACATACAAAAATGTACTTACTCTGGAAAAAAAAAAATGTTTTTCATTTGACGGATTTGGATTTCAGACTTTCAAAATATAGAGGGTAGCCACAATCTGGGAATTATGTTTCCAATAGTTTGATCAAGAGAACGGCTCGAAGTTAGGGCTCCTTAATGTTAATTTCATTTTTACGTAATTCATCATATCTCGAGAAATTTTTATACGAATCATTTTTCGTATAATAATAAGATTTATTTTTTCAAAGCCAAGTTCCTTCAAAACAAGTTTTAGATAATTATTTATTAATTTTTATTATTTTATTTCAGAATAGTCCAAACATTTTTGAATCGTAATGTATGCAAATTTTTACATTATGAAAAAATTATGAAATTTCATAAGGCAAAACACAAAATTTAGACGGAATTGGTCGGATATTTCCTGAGAAGTCGAAATTTTAAAGAAGTCGTATATTTATAAATCAATTTCTCAGGTACTATTCGACCGATTTCGTTCAAATTTTGTATTTAGCTTTATAAAATTACATTCTTTAACTACTTTAACATGATGTAAAAATTAGCATAATTTACAATTCAAATTTTTTTCAACTACCATTAAAATAAAATTATAAAAAATACTTAAAATTATTTTAAATTAATTTTCGCAGGGATTTTTTTTTTTTTTTTTTGAATAAACAAATTTCACAGTTATTTGCATAACTTTTTAAAATCGCTTAAATTCTCTCTACTTGGGGAAATAAGCAAACAGTAAAATTTACCATTAAGGGTTCCTTATTTTACACCGTATTCTTGAACAAACTATTAAGACCATAATTCCCAGATTTCGGCTGTTTGAGAGTCAAAAATCCAAATCCATAAAAAAAGAAAGGAAAAAAACCGTGTTTATTTAAAGTAAGTGTGTTTTTGCATCTGATTTCGTAACTAAAAATATGGAATTAATCAATTAACGTATTATCACCTCTAGCAATTAATATTGAGTCCTAGTATGTGAAGATCCGATAATTAGATCAAAAGTTCTTCAAGGTGAAACATAGTTTTTCGCATTGTTCATTAATAACAGACAACTTACTGAGAGTTTGTGAAAGGAGGCCATCCCTGACCCCAGCATCCGCATTTTTTCTCTTGCGGGGTCTTCCTTTTCTGACAGTGCCCGTTACCCCCGAAAAAGGGGTAAACGCCCCTGCCGAAGGGCTTGTTGATGGTTCATGCAGTAGTGTAACACCCGGATACCTTTAAATGACACATAATTAATCAATACTACATAATTAATCAATAATACATAATTAATCAACAATACATAATTAATCAATAATACAATATGAACTTATGTAATAAATGTATATTAGTACTTTGCATACATTGCAAATTTTGGAATAAATTAACAACATTAATAATGAGTATTTTTTTTAAAAATACTTATTGTTAGTAAATATTATTTTTACAATTCTCATTGTTAATGAATACATTAAAAATAAGTTTTTAAAAAAAAAAAAAAATAAAGGAAATCTTATTTTTGAAGGTATATTGTATGTGTATTTTGGTAGGTTTAAGCAAAATTTTAGTGGATAAATGGTTAGAGAGAAATGTGTTTTTAATAATTTGATAATTCACTATAGGAAAATGTTGTAAATAGTTAAGAAAATTAAAAATTTAATAGGAAATAATAGCAATAAATTTTCTATTAATTTATTAATACAAATGATAGCTTGAGATTAGGACTGTACTAAAAATAATTTTCGTTTATAAGAAGAAAATTGTTAGATTGGCTAATTTGTAGTAAAAATCTTAAACTATATATTTTTTTTTACATTTAATATTTACATTTACAGTTAATCTTTCTTTACGTTTACATTACAAATACTTGTGTTAAAATATTAAGATAAATGTTTTTGTGACATAAACCATAACACCAGAAAACTCTACTCTAAAAACAAAATCATGCTTGATTATCTCTTAACAAATATTTCATTTTTGCAAGCATTTCAATTTTACAATTGTGTAAGCTATGCATTACAAAGTATTGCTCACACAATTGTATTCATTCCAAAGAAGAATATTCGAAGCTTAGGGAATTGAATTAAATATTATTAAGTGATATTATATCATCACTTCATTTTCAATTCCAATCGATTCAGAGTAAAAAAAAAAAAAAATCGATTCGTAGAAAAAATTAAAAATCTCAATTGCTTAGATAGGGATGCAAAACGTGCAAATGGATACAAGACAAAAACTGTACAGTGTACATACTGTAACTCTTATAAATTCTGATCTATTTTTGTCCTATAGACTCTTTTTCAGTATCATTCTATGTAAAGAAAAAAAAAAAGAGAAAAAAAAATGCGTGGGAAACAATATCTCAGTTGTCTAGATTTTAGAGTTTCAGTTTTTTCTCCTTTTGTCCCTCATTCACAGAAAGGGCAAAATGGAGGCTAAAACTCATCTCGAGGAAGAAGGAAAACTTCAAATAATCACATTGGACTTAACACTTCGGTGCAAAATTTTTATTACACATATTTTTCATACCTTTTTTATTATTTTGTATTAATTTAAGTAAAAATAAGTGATAAATATTATACTGAACATTTTAATAATTTATGGTAATGAAATACAACATGAAACACCGATGTCTTTTTTTTTTTTTTTCTTGCATTAAAATGAGTTTTTCTGCGTTTGACGGTTCATTTCCTTACAATAATGTTTTTTCAGATTTGCAACTATTTAGATTTAAAGGTAAACAATTATTCATCAATGAAATTTCTTTAATTTACAAAATCAATTATTGATAAATTTTTGAATATGAAAAAAAAAAAAAAAAAAAATTCGAACTACTTATTTTTTTATTTACTTATTTTATTTATTTATTTATTTGGATTTTATATTTTAGTAAAAATATAATTCCGATAATCTAACATATTTTTAGTAACTATTAGACTGTTTTTTACAATTAAAAAGTACCAAAATATATTTTTGCTTGTAATTAGAGAGCCAGAACAAAAAATATGTAAAAGAGACACCAGTGTCTCACCCAAGTCAAAGGGTTAACTGAAAACTTTACCTTAATCATTTCCTCTAAAAAATTTCCTCTAAAACATTTCCTCTAATCATTTCCATAATAATTTCTCTTTTATTTATATGAAAGTTAAATTTGGTTTATTTATATGATTTTTTTTAAATGCAAGCTAATTAAAAGGTATAGGGGGGGGGGGTAGAATATGACGTCTATAGGACGTCCAATCAGTTTCCATACCTTGGTAATAAGGGTCCAGATTCTCCATTAGGTAAAAAATTTTCTCCGTGTGTCATAAGTTCGTAGTGCACCCTGCAGTAGACTAGGTTGTCCCTTAGACCAAAGTAGTCGCCTTGGGTCAGTGCTGTATTGCACCAGGCACAAGTGAAGCAGTGTAGATGGTACACTAGGTCCCTTGCTCGCATCACCAACTCGTTGGCAAATATTCCCCTTTGACAGCGAGCACATCTCTTTACAGCAAACAGCCTGAAACATATTTTACAAGTATATTAACAGTAACGTAAAAAATATGAACGAAATTGGTCGAATAGTTCCTGAAAAATTTAATTATAAATATATACGACTTCCTTAAAATTATATTTCTCAGCAATTCTTGTCTTATTTTGTATTTTGCCTTGTAAAATTACATTCTTTTAAATGGTGTAAAAAATTTTATATCTTCTAATTCAAAAGCTCTTCAATTTTTATTAAATAAAGTAATAAAAAATTATAAATAATTATAAAAAATTACTTTCTACATGGAATAATCTTTGGATATATAAACATTATAACTGTGTGCAAATTTTTTTTAGATTGGCTTAAAAATCTTACAGAATACAGCTAAATATGCAAAAAGTAAAATTAACATTAAGACGTTCGACAGCTCTCCTGACCGAGTTATTGGGACCATAATTCCCAGATTGTGGTTAACCAATCGAATACAATATAATGTAACGAAAAATGGTATAGTTATAGGAAGTGCAATGGAATGAAAAAATTTAACTTTGTATAATTAGTTCATATTAACTGTTAAACTTGTAGTTAAAACTACTATGCTGATCGTTCTGCAAGTCTCACAAATGCAATTACAGTAATGTAATTTGGTGCACTAAAAAGGTCATTTTTATTAAACTTCGAAATTTTTATTGAGTTGAAAGTTATTGCAATTTGAAATGCGTTTTTCACGACTTTTTAACCAATTTTTTCTTGCATTTATAAGTATATAGCTGTTTATTTATTTCTCGAGAGATTTTAATTTTGTTAACTTGTTTTTGAGTTTATGTTGAGTTTGAGTTGAGGGAGAATAGTTGTCATGTATGTCAATCTTAACATTTATAGTGAATTTTTTTTTTTAAATTATAGAAAGCGAATTATTACTTATTGAAATTGTTTTTTAAATTATAGCAAGCGAATTATTACTTATTGAATTTTTTTTAAATTACAGAAAGCGAACTATTACTTATTGAATTTTTTTTTAAATTATAGAAAGCGAATTATTACTTATTGAACTTTTTTTTAAATTATAGAAAGCGAATTATTACTTATTGAATTTTTTTTTAAATTATAGAAAGCGAATTATTACTTATTGAATTTTTTTTTAAATTATAGAAAGCGAATTATTACTTATTGAACTTTTTTTTAAATTATAGAAAGCGAATTATTACTTATTGAATTTTTTTTTAAATTATAGAAAGCGAATTATTACTTATTGAACTTTTTTTTAAATTATAGAAAGCGAATTATTACTTATTGAATTTTTTTTTAAATTATAGAAAGCGAATTATTACTTATTGAACTTTTTTTTAAATTATAGAAAGCGAATTATTACTTATTGAACTTTTTTTTAAATTATAGAAAGCGAATTATTACTTATTGAATTTTTTACGCAGTTACGTAAAAGCTTTTCCTAGTCACCTTGAAAAATTGTATATTGTCTTTAAAAACGATAGATAAAAACAAAATTTATGTTCTAAAGGCAAACATGTTTAGTTATTCAACTCGTGCTTTTTTACAAAAATATTCCAAAACAGTTAGTTGGAATCAAAATAATTCTGACTCTAAATGCTTTGAATAATAAATTGTTTATGAATTATCCGAAAAAATCTTTCACATTTTTGCATCTTTTCAAGTTTTTTTTTTTCACACCAAGTGTTGTTTCTAAACTACAAAACTTCGATTCATTGTATTAAATTGCTTTTTCAATTTCATTTGAAAAGGCTTTATTTTTTTAAACTAGCTTGGCAACACTGCTATAAAAATAGCTATCTTAACTGCAATGACTTTCACATTTAATTGTTAATAAACAAATATTTTTGTTATTTTTTGTTTATTAATTTTAATATTTAATTAGATGATTTTATTATCTGGTTTGTTCATTTATAAAATACCATGGAAAAGTTGTTCCAACAAATTAAATGAACACGAGTATTTTTATGAAAAACATAAATTAATTTTCTTTAAAAAATTTAAATATTCATGACATTTTTGACCAAAATGAATAATAGAATAGAAATATAGAAAATATAAAAACTTCTTTTAATATCAATGCTAATTATGCATATTTAGGGAACACCAAATCGCTTATGGTCAATTGTCCAGTACCGTAATTTGCCATTTAACATCTTTTTAGAAAGAAAATATTTTTCTCCTATTTTGGAAACAGAGTGTTTCTCCAAAATTTCCACTTTTGGACTATAGTTCTAAATCTACCAATTTTTTCCAGCTTTTGTTTTTTTAAGCTTGTAATTCTTAAAACGAAATTGAAATATTATTTTTCAAGCTTATTTAAGCTTAAATTTTTGAGAATATTTTTTCAATTTAACACGATTCATAAATGAAGGACAACAGCCAATTCTAAGATTAAAATTTTCCCTCAATATTTGCGTGATTAAATTTACAATTAAAAAAAAATAGACATTTTTTGTGTCTAAATTCCTAAAAAAAAAAAAAAAAAGAAAGAAAAAAAAGCCTCTATTTCAAGTGGGCTTTATCATTTACTTCGTGAAAACTGTTACCAAATCATCCCTTACTCATCCCCCAGCGGGGAAAATGTACGTCCCTATTGTTGACCGATGGGGAAAATTATTAATTTCAAATGTCACAGCGAACAGAATAAAATATAAAATTTTTGGGTTTACGACTATTAGTGTTCAACTACGCAACCTTGCAATTTTGAACCCAATTCAGAAAACAATGGTTCTAGATCAAGTATTGGGAGAACTTTGCCTTCGTGGAGGACTTTTTGAAGAAACTGACCCGCATTTGCGTTACATAGAGAGGAAAACCACGAAAACCTTCCGCAGTTAGCCTGATGACAAAGGGATTCTAACCCATGTTCCGTCTACCAGTGAGGATATTTTACGTCAGCACTGTGATTGGTGCAAGCTGGATCAAGCTGGATGCGGAATTCGTATCGACAAGCCAACGCTGGGATATATATATATATATATATATATAATATATATATATATATATATATATATATATATATATATATATATATATATATATATATATATATATATATATATATATATATATATATATATATATATATATATATATATATATATATATATATATATATATATAAAATGACAATTTAATTCAATTTTTTTTTACGAAATGTACAAGATTAAAAACGTTATATATAACGGAGAATCCACAAACTTCCGTCACAGCTTTTATGCGACGTGTTATATATAACGTTTTTAAAGTTGCAAATTGCAATAAAAAATAGACTAAAAATGTCATTTTAAAAAAAAGTAGCTTTAGGAGAAAAAATAACTTCAAATTTGAAATTCCCACACTTGAATTAAACAAGATCAAATATTCGTATAGTGCAGCAAAAAGATATACACCGAAGAGCCATTACATGATGACCACCCTCCATCTATAACAATGGGCTCGCTCAGGTTTTCATGGTTTCTCGCCCAGGAACAATGTTTTCATGGGGCACATTAGGACCCATAATCCTCATAGAACATTCCCTGACGTCTGTAAGCTACTTGAACATAGTTGCAGACCAGGTTCACCCATTCAACGTCTTTTCCTGCGGGGGATGGTGTTTACCAACAGGATAAATGCACCATGTCATAAGGGTCGAATCGTCATGGATTGGTTCGAGGAACATTCCAGTGACTTTCAAGTCATATCTTGGCTCCCAAATTCACCTGACCTTAATCCAATAGAGCATTAGTGGTCCTACTTGGAAAACCAAATTCGTGCTGCCACGCCACCCCCTCGCAATGTGAGGGAATTGCAGGACCAGTTGGTGAGCGTTTGGTACCAGATACCTCAGACTACCTATCAGCACCTTGTGGAATAAATGCCACGGCGGGTGCTAGCAGTTTTGAGGGCTAAAGGTGGTCCTACATGTTATTAGCAGGGTGGTCATAATGTAATGGCTCTTCGGTGTATGTTCCCCAGGGTAATAATTTCTTTCGGAAAAAAAGAGGTAAAAATGAAATGTTTTTTCTACCACTTTTTTTTCTAAAATCTTTTCCAGAAAAGAGCAGTTTTGTATAATATATAATACATTATTTAGAACTGGTGCGAGATAATATCAGACACGTTTGATCAGACACGGTGGAGGATAATATCAGACACGTTTGCATGGTTTTATGTATTTATTAACAATCAATATTTTTTAGCTTGAACAGATCAATAAGACAGAAATCAAGTAACAGTTTTTTTTCCCCCTTAAATAGTATATCATAAAATATAGCAAAATACTTGAGACTTAAATATATAGATCCAGATTGATGGTACTTTTAACATAGGGTTGTAACATATGGCAACAGACAAGGCACTAAATATTTTTAGATATGAATATTGTAACAACAGACAAGGCACTAAATATTTTTAGATATGAATATTTTGATTATTGGAAGTTCTAGTTTCGAAGAATATTTTTTTTTGGATAATAATCTAAATAAAATGTCAAAATGTATGAAAATAAGAATCTGAATAAAATGTTTTGTAAATTGCTATAAGCAAGTTGATAATCGAATTGAAAAAACACAAATTTCTCTCCCTCAGAATGACCGAAAAAAAAGGAAGGAGAAAAAAACGAATAAAAATTTAAAATATAAATATATACATGGTTTTAAGAACTGCCCTCAAATTTCCCCCTGCCCTCTTTTAAAACTCTAGGTTCTGGAGTACCAGTTTTCGAATATTCTCCGAAGTTTGTCTGTCCGTCCAAACATGAGAGTACCTGAATCCATGAGTGTTTTGGCGAACTTTTGGAACCACTCTATCTTTCCCTACCCTCGCCCATCCTCTCCAAAAAAGGAAAAACAGGAACACGTTTATACATTTCAATACAGTGCCTTTGGAGAGGGTACGTTGATATTTTTATCAAACTGTTTTTCTTTAAAAACCGTCGTAAAATTCGAGTGTTTTAAAGGGGGAGGGGTGTCAATTGGCTCAGCTACCCTCTTGTAACATGCACACTGTTCTTTGGTATGAGGGGGGCTTAGATATTCGTGTTATTACCATGGAAACAGAGACGCTTCAAAACGCGCGCGTGGTTTTTAAGAATATTGATTTGTAGTCCTCTGTATGCGAAATCACCCGAACTTTTAGAAAACTTCACGTCTTTTTGCTGTCTCCCCCCTGCCTGTCTTCCTACTAGTTAAAAATTTTCTTTTTGAAAGATAAAAGTCGTTCTTTTTAGATTTTTGCTGGAACTGAAGTGAAGTAAAAGGGTAAAAAGAACGCTTATAAAAAGAAGATAAAAACTACACGTGTGAGAAAATAAAAGACGCATCGAGTTTTGTAGCAGAAGAGAAAATACACAAATTTCTTTCATCTTTTTCTCAGGTATCTTAACTGCGTAAAAGTAGGTAATTAAAATTCGTCACATAAAAGGAAATAATTTAACGCAGACGATGTTTTTTCATGCACCTTTTTCCTCAGTTTTGTTGTTACTCGTTTCTTCACTTCACTTCTTCAAAGCACTTCAGACATTTTGTTTAGCATTAATTAAACCTTTTTACTCGTTCTTTTCGTTTCTGTTCTAATATACTTCATTTATTTATTTTTTTATCGCTGATTTCTATTGTTTGAAATTTGAGTAAGTTTAATCGTTGAAGTTCGTAAAATATTTTTTGAACTGCCGAAATCGAAGTTTTTCGGTAAATATTTTTATGAGGTTTCTAACGGTTTCAACGAGCTCAAGAACATTCTTGAAGTTAACGGAAAACTGATCGCATTCTATAAAATTGTCACAAAGATGATAAAAAACGGTACTCAACAACATTTTTAACTTTAATGTTTTGAAAAACAATTCAGCAAAAGAATGAAAGATTTTAATTCAGTAAATTATAACATTTAAGACAGCTTGATGTATAGTTAGTGACTTATTGAAGTGCGATCAAATTTATAAAAAAAAAGGTAATACTTGAAATTACAATTTTTTTAAAGAATGTAAGATTCAAATTTGTAGCAGATTGTAAAATTTGTCTCTTTGTCAAAATTTCAGAGAGATATAATAATAAATTCAAGCATTTAACTCTAACCTGCCCTTAAAACTAAAACACACACATAGTACATAATATTCCATACAAAAATTTATAAAACAAATTTCCATAAAATGACATAATTAAAAAAAGGTTTACATCAAATTAAAAAAAAAAATTGCTTTATAAATTGCTTTAAAAACAATCCATTTTCTACTGAGCTCTTTAGTTGAAGCAAGGTTAAAGTAAATTTTTTGACTTTCCGATAAAAAATTTCAGTGACAAGTTTTATTAGAATGACATCATACACTTAAAAGTCATAAGATGTTTATTGCGGCATATTTCTAAACTATTTTTATTTCTAAACTATTTTTTTCGTGTCAAAACAAAATTTGTGTATATCTTTTGTATTTCAACTTTACATATCATGAAATTTCCGAAGTTTGCATCTGATCTTGTGAGTTGCACGATAAATAAATAAATAAAATAAATAAATAAAAGAGTAGTTATGTTTTTGATAAAACTGAATACCAACAAAAAGTTGTAGAGAAGTATTCTGAGCAACTCACTTAACTTTATGTTAAAATCCAACACAACATTTGATCATTCATATGATTAACAAGAATCAACAGACATCGAAACAATTAGGCACTAAAAACAATCCTTCTCACCTAACCTTGTCAATTACTAACATACTTTGTCAATTGCGCTTTTTTTATACTCTGTTCTTGTCAGCAAAATAACATAAAATGCAAAAATATCATTCAGTAGAAAGAAAAAAAAAGAAGGAAAAAAAAAACAGTACATATGAATTTTTTTGAAAAAAAATTTACCCTATTTTATTTTAAATTCATTATTTCAAAATTTTAAAAAGTGTTAATTGCTTTTTTTTATCAGCATTAACTTTATTGAACTATTTATTGATATTAGGGTTGTATTCATTACTGTATACTCCATTGTATTTTAAAATGCATTTAAAGTGAACTAGATCACAATTAAAAGCTGCGTTTCGGGATTCATGATAACATCTTCAAATTTTAAATCATGAAACAATCAAAGGAACCAACGAGTTCAAGGTACCAATGGAATTGAATCAATTTCTTAATAGAACTGAAGCAAATTTCACGAATTTAGTTCCAAAAAATCAATAGTAACTAGATTCGTAAAAACTTTAGGGAAGTTCAAGAGGTCCGAAATCTCTTGCTTGTTTCACCCAAAATTATCTTTGATTCCAGTTACAATTGAATCAAATCCTGAATAGAACTGAATCAAGTGTTTTCAGTCTAAAGACTCGTAGTAACAATTTTAAGAGAAGTAAATATAAAAGATTTGAATGCAAAAATATATTAGATTCAAAAATATACAAGTCCAATTGTGTCTTTATCTACTAAATAACACCATTATTTATTGAACTATTTCTTGAAACTGCAATCATTCACTGTGGTATCTATTACTGTTTATTTTATTGTATTCTAAAATACATCAGAAGTGAGCTAGATCAAATCTTCGTTTCGGGAGTTATGATAACATCTTCAAATCTTAAATCATTACCCAATCAAAAGAACCATTTCGGTTGAAGAGGTCGAAATCTTTTGCTTGTTTCATCGAAATTCTACCTCGTTGATTCCACCCTGATGATTCAAACCCTCTTTCGAACGCTTTGCTTCATTACCTTCTGTAAAGCTTCTTCTTCATCTTGTGGAGTCAAGATTCAAACCTAGGTGCTTGAACACTCTCTTCTTGCTAGAACGTGGTCTAGTGGACGCGTCAAATATAAATATTTCTTGGTAATAAAATGGTAACTCGGATCAATCCATGTCTTGGGTGAGAAAAGAAAATGTATTTTGTTGATTATGTTTTACAAATAAACATATTATGCGAAAGTTTGAAGCTTCTAAGCTATGATTAGTAAAATTTTCTTGAAACATAGAAATTAATGTATGTATAAATTTTACCGAGTGTTCCGTAATCTCAGCCCTTAATATTCTTAATATTTTCTGAATCTTTGTCAAAAATGAAATAGAAAAAGGTAACATATTAGGGGGCAGAAATGAACCCTTTTACAAATAAACATATTATGTGAAGATTTGTAGCTTCTAAGCTATGGTTAGTCAAATTTTCTTGAAATATAGAAATTACTGTATACATAGGTTTTACCGAGTATTCCGTAATGTCAGCCTTTAATATATTTTTTTTTTCCAATGAGCTGCACAATCAGTGTACCCGATGAGCAGACCTAGTGCGTTTTAAAGAAGTGGTATATACTCTTTCAGTGGCCACCACAATGGGTGAGATACCGTTGGCCATGTTAATTTGGACGTCTAGTTTCTGCCACACTAGATGGCAGCACCGAGACTCTATTTGGATGCTAAAGTGCACTAGGAATTTAATTTTGCCGGAAATGCCAAGAGCCAATAAGGCACTCCAGGGATCTTTTACATGCCGCATAATCATACGACATGGCCGCTGAGGAATCATACGCAGAGGCCGCTTCGGACATGCCGCATAATCATACTACATGGCCCAGACAACGGATTTTCGGGATGCATCCCGAAAATCCGTTTTCTGGGCCGGGGATCGAACCCGCAGGCTTGGGCTCAGAAGGCCGACGACTAACCAACTGAGCCACCCAGCCACCAGCCCTTAATATATATTTGTTAAATCTTTGTCAAAAGTGAAATAGAAAAAGAAAATGAACCCTTTTACAAATAAACATATTATGCGAAGGTTTGAAGTTTTTATGCTATGGTTAGTCAAATTTTCTTGAAACATAGAAATTAATGTATGCATAGGTTTTACCGAGTGTTCTGTAATGTCAGCCTTTGATATATATTTTTTGAATCTTTTTCAAAAATGAAATAGAAAAAGGTTACACATAAGGGACGGAAATTAAGCCTTTGACGCCGATGAGACATCGGTGTCCCTGTTATATATATTTCTTTCAGACTACCTAATTACAAGCAAGAATATATTTTGGTATTTAACTATAAAAAGCAGTCTAATAGTTACTAAAAAAATCTGTTAGATTATCGAAACTATATTTGTACTAAAAATGAAATATCAAGCAAAATTGCCAGAATTCTTTTTTTTCATGCGTATTTAAAAATGTATCTAATTGATTTTGTAAATTAAAGAAATTTCAATGAAGAATGTCTGTTTTTCTTAGAACTAAATCACTGCAAATAAGTGTAAATTTAAAGTATTATTGTTTGGAAGTGCAACGTGTTTGGAAGATTTTACTTTTAATGCAGAAAAAGATGCCGGCATTTTATGTGGTACTTTATGCTGTATTTCATATAGCTGTTTGCGGCACAAACCGACATTAGGATATTTTAAGTTACGAAATCAGTTAAAATCACATATTTTGAAATGTTTAAAGTTGTTATTTCGATTAAATTCAATTTTTTTTTTTAATATTCAATATCTGTATTCAGTAGTAGGCTTCAATAAATTTTTAAAAAAATTATTGAACTTCCAGATATTACAGGATCAATCTAAACTAAAATCTATAGCAATCTTTTAATTAGTGGATATTTCAAACAGTTACAATTAGTAGCGTAGAACTATGACTTGTGCAATTAAAAAACCACAACTTTTTAGGAATTGTTTTGATTAAATAACATCTTTAAGATACGTTACACTCAAAGTCAAAACTGGGCTGCATAGCAAAAAATTAAATTTCAGTTTTGATTTAAAGAAATATCAGAATGAATCAAATCTTTAATCAAGCTGATTTAAGTCGACGATTCTTGTTCATAATGGAAATACTATGATTAGATGAAAAACTATTTATCGTGATGTTTTTTTTCTTCAGGATACCAGCTCGCAAAATAAATAAATAAATAAATGACGGGCTACAGTGAATAAGTTTTCATCGAATGATCGCATCTTCACATTCTAGACTGTAAAAGTGTAATGCGACTTTATAGTCTAGAACGTATGCGTAAATACTTTTTTAAAATTCAATTTCTCAGGAACTATTCGACAGATTTCACTCAAATTTATGATAATGTCATGGAAAATTGCACTTTTTTTTAAATGATGCAAAAGATTTTATACTTTACTATTTAAAATATTTTCGATTACTGTTAAATAAAATAATAAATATTTACTAAAAGTTATTTTTTTCTTGAAATTATCGTCGGATGAATGAATTTCATAACGTCGAGCAAAAATTTTAAATTCACTTAAAATGTTCTCGAGCTATGGCGAAAATCCCAAAAAGTAACATTAAGGGACTTAAACTGACCAAACTATTGGGACCATATTTTCCACATTGCGGCTCCAGATTGAGGGTCCGTATTATTCTGAATCCGTAGGGGGAAAAAAAGTATGTTTATTCAGAGTTTAAGTACGTTTTTGTTACTGATTTTGAATTTTAAATTATCGTCTGTATTAATTAATTAGCATATTTGAGGTCACCTCCGAAAAGCATTCAGATTGAGTCTTAGAACTTGAAGACCCGCTCATTAGATCAAAAGTTATTCTGGGTAGACCATTTCTTAATTTTTTCCCTTTGTTTTTTGCGCATTAATTACATAAACAAGTGTTTCGAATTATATTTTAATACAAGATTTAAGCAACAGGATTATAAAAAGATCATTTTATACAATATACATCATATATTTTTAGCCAATTCCACCAACACTATAAAATACTGTAACAATGACCACCATTTGATCACGAAAGGGGTCAAGTAAATCGCTGTAGGCATCGGAAACTACTGTACCAGTTTCATGAATGAAAATCATGGATTTACAACCACTACAGAGAATGTTTGGGTGATAGCCTGGGGTGCCAAATGACACTCTTCCGTCCTCCCGCGTTGCGTGATGAAACAGGTGCGCCCCTAGGCGAATCGCCCTTTCGAACGCTTCACGCCCTGGACGTCAAGTGGTTTTAGAAACTTCCGCTCTCCTCCATATCTAAGTAGGGGGTGAAATGTTATGTTCTCCTTGATGATGCTGTAATCTTGCTGAACAATCCCTTATGTTCATATACGGATTAAAATTTTTATTCATTTTGTTTGTGGAATGTGGTATTTACAGGTTACTTTGAGTTAAAAACAAAATTAGCTATATTTTGTTCTTTAATTTTGATTACATACATTATAAAATTGTGTTGTGAAAATCAATAAATAGAAAAATCGATTATAATAGTCTGAGGAGAATGTTTTTCCGAGTGTAATTATGGTGAATGATTGTATTTATTGACGTCATTCTTTTAATACTGAAGAATAAATAAATGACATGTTAATTTCCTTAACTGTAGTAATATTTTAATTAATTTTATTCTATGTATTATATTTATTAAAGTGACTCATACTTGATTCTATCAACTGATGTGTTAATTGTAGAAACGTGGTTTTTTTTTTAATTGCAAAAAAATAAATAAATAATATTATGTTAGGTAAAACGTACTCTGTAAAAAAAAAAATAAATAAAAAAAAAAAAATTCCGGATCAAATTACGATAAAAATTAATGGCACTCAGTGTTCCAATAATTTTTGTCGTAAAATTGCACGGCACAAAAAAAAAAATCTGATGTACCGTAATTTTTATATTAATAATCACTGTAACTAATAAATATTACTGTAAAAATTACAGTATAAAATCTTGCTGTAAAAATGGATTTTATGAATGCTGTACTCAGGGTTCCAGTACTTTTTACCGTAATTTGATTCGGAATTTTTACAGAGCACAGAAACGTTTTTGTTGTTCCAGCTAAGATCCTATTTTCACTTTAACGAGTGCCCAGTTATGAATATTTTATTTTATAACCGTCGTTGAACAGCCAGTCTAATTTTGGGTTTATGACTGCTACTGTTCAACGCCGTAGCCTTGTAATTTTGAACCCAATCCAGAAGACAAGGAATCTCTTGGGTTAGTACCCCCAGAGGCATGATTTGTTATGGGAACAAGGGGGACTTTGTGACTCGACAGATTTAACATGAATCAGCCACCATTTACTGCATGGGGAGTCTTCGGCCGGCTGGGATTGAACCCACGAACTCTTGATCATGGGCCTAGTGCCCTACCAACCAGGCTATCCCGGCCCTAGTTAATAATATGCTATCATCTAGGTAGAGCCGTGATAGCTCGGGGGGTCGAGCATTCGCCTTCTAATGAGGTGAACCGGGTTCGAATCCCAGCGATGGATGGTCAATACGAATCCGCATCCGGCTTGCACTGGCCACAGTGCTGACGTGAAATATCCTCAGTGGTAGACGGATCATGGGTTAGAGTCCCCTTGCCGTCAGGCTAACCGTGGGAGTTTTTCGTGATCTTCCTCTCCATGTAACGAAAATGCAGGTTAGTTCCACCAAAAATTCCTCCACGAAGGCAAGTTTCTCCCAATACTTGATCCTGGAGTTCTCTTGTCTTCTGAATTGGGTTCAAAATTACAAGACTACGGAGTTGAACATTAATAGTCATAAACCCCAAAAATTCGTTCGGCTGTTCAACGATGGTTATAAAATAAAATAAAATGATCTATGTAGTTTGCAGATTGCCTAAGTAATTTTAGAGATTAAAAATTTTATTTAACACTTGTAACACCCTAGTTATCCTGCCCATTCGTTAGATAATCTGCAGAATATCTGATTTCTAAACTTTATAACATATATATCTTAATATTAAGAAATAGATGCATCTTAGTGAGATAAATATCACAGTAAAGGAAGAAAAAATTCTGGTAAAATTACCGCATTGTATGGTAATGACGTTTCTGTTAAGGAGAATTATAATTTTGGTGTTTAAAACCAAAATATAAAGTCTTTAAATTATACAGTCTATAATTCATTTAGTAATTATTTCATTCATGTGGTAACTGTTACTCGCAAATTCAGATTTTCAAAATTATAGTTCTTAGTACCAAACATTTAGTAAGAAATGCAAAACCGATAAATTAATTTAACCAAAATAAATGGTTTTTATGCCATGCTCTAATGTATTGGGAAAAAATTGCCGAATTTCACCCCATATAACGTATTAAGATAACATATATATCTCAGTATTAAGATAACCCCATGTACCAAATTTTATTTCATATTATTAAGCCATA
Source organism: Parasteatoda lunata (assembly GCA_949128135.1). NCBI lineage: Eukaryota > Metazoa > Arthropoda > Arachnida > Araneae > Theridiidae > Parasteatoda > Parasteatoda lunata. The sequence goes on from OX421977.1 coordinate 84,653,436, forward strand.
TTTTATTGCTTATTTTATCAAAATCGTAACCAAAGCATTTCAGTAAAAATTACAGGGCTTTTTGGTGTTTCTATAAAACCAGAAACATGGTTCCTTTTACCATGTTCTTGTAGTTTTATAATAATATCAGATATATATATAATAATATCTATATCAGATAACATATCTATCTCAGTATTAAGATTCTGCTGTGTCTCAGTATTAAGATAACATATATATCTCAGTATTAAGATAACATATATATCTCAGTATTAATAAACAGCTATATCTCAGTATTAAGATAACAAATATATCACAGCATTAAGAAAAATTTCTACAGTTTAAAATTTTTTATATTTTTTATCAGAGCTTAACTTCTTTTAATATATATATTTTTATAAGTGACATATGAATAAAAGTATTGAAAAGTACATTGGCCACTCAAATGAATTACTCATAAAATTAGAAGAAAAAAAACATATTTTTTTGCAATGATTTAATACATTTTTTTTTATATAATGTATAAAATAAACGTTTTTCTCTATTTTCTCCTCCATTAAAGGAAAACAACCATTATTAAAAAATCAAAATCGTATGTTTTTCAGAAAGAAAAAGAAAAAGATGTGAAAAGCAGAGATTTATGCTGGGGAAAAAGAAAAAAAAAAAAATATGCCACACTAAGTTTTCCGCTTGTTTTGTTAGTGAAGATCCCATCATCAGTCAAAGAAATATACATCCTAAGCTTAAATTAATAACTATTCTAATGTAAAAATCAATTTATTTAATGAACACATCAACTAAAAATATTATTCATAAAAAAAGTGGCAAAATTGAACGGTTGAAGAATAAAGTAAGATATGATAAACAGTTTGTTCTCGAAAGATTAACCATGCGTGATATTTGCGAGAACGAAAATTCGTTCTGGTAACTCCTCTTGACACACCTTTTATTCCTTTATCGAGTTGTCAAAAAGAAAAATAGAAGGTAACAAAGGATACTAAGAGAAGAAAAAAAATTCAAAACACGTTTTTTTATAGTTTAGTTGTCGTGTCCATACAATTTATTTACAATGTTCAGACTACTGTTTTGGCTTTAGATCTTTCGTTTGAGGCTATCTTACATCCGTTGCCATCGGCGAATTCGAAATTTCATTCAGAAGATGTGGATAAAAAAAAAAGTACGAGAGAACTTCCTTTCTCGTAAAATCGTCTGCGTGACTAGAGTCATCAATAGAGCGAAAGGTGAGAATCTTGGCAGGTAAAAGCTACTTGTTGTGATTGGAATATTTAATAAAAAAATTACTTATCGAAACACCGGAACTCATCGAGTTGAGAAGTTCGTCGTACTACATGTTGAAGTTGGGTAAAACGAATCCTTAAGGTTGATTCGAATAAAGTGAATTCGTTATTTAGATGATAATTGATTCAATTTAAAGTTTCGAAGTAATGATAAATAAATTAATATCATATACCTAGATTACTTCAGCGCTTATAGTATTTCGAATAAAAAATCGGAGAATTTTAAAGAAGTCAATCTAAGTACTATGGGAAGATTTTTCTTAAAAAAAAATTTAGAACGGGCATTATCTAATTGAAATAGTATTATATTTTTGTTAATTTATTCATGATTTTAGAAGAGATGCTATATATTTTGTTCAGAAAACGATTTTTAAGTTACTTGTATTCAAAAAAGAAAGCAAACGATATTTAATTGTTAGCATTATAATAAGAGCATGTCATTTCGCGATCGCAACACTCGATACGCCATCTAGCGGGAGACTGTAAATATCGTGCATTAGTTCCCACATAACCATTGGCAATGACGGACGCCATTTTCTTAGCATAAAAAAAGAAGCAAAATTTCCCTAAAGAAAAGGTAAAACTTCTTGAAAAAACTAATCAGAACATGCCAAACATTGAAGCAGAACACGCCAAGCATTTGAAGAACAACTTCTCAATAATTTTTACCTTTCTATTACCAACAACATAACATGATTTCATGATCACTTGCTGTTACAGATGTGTGTATTGCGGTAAAATAATTTTTCTGTCTTCAATTCATTACAAGTTAAAATGAAATAAACATTGCTTTCGTCATTCCAATGAGTAAATGTGTTCCTATGAATTCCATACAGAACTGTAATAGTTATAGAATATTCTTCTTCTTCATAGACTAGTATATATTTCTGTATCTACATAATTCAGAAAACAACAATAAAGAATAATCCGAATTACTTGAAAAAGTATCTTTTGTGATGATTATAAATAAATTTTTTTATCGTTTTCTTGGTAAGTGTTTTTTAGTTTTTAAAGAATTTCAACTAGAATACAGCTATTCTGTTTTTAAGCTACATATTAAAATTCATATCGAGATCTTACAATTATAAAATTTTGATGTGTGGTATGTTACCTAAAAGTAATGAAGGGATAAACTATGTATATATTATTTGAGAATAAAGTTTTCAAACAAAGAACATATCATTTTGGAATTCTCCGGACTTATAAATCAGGTAAGTGTTATGATTTTTATAATAAAAAATTTGCTTGTAAATAATTTTTTTTCTTACTTGATGATCGTTCTCTACAAAATGGTTTTTTTACGTCTGATTAAATACTATAAGAATTAAAAAAAAGAAACAAAACGAAAGTTTTTATTGAAAAATGAGGAAATTTTAAAATCGTTTTTATCCTAAGAATTCTTTATTTTACGTTTTTTAGTTTATAATTTTTTGATGAAATTGTTGTCAAAATACTTTTTTTGAAAAATTAAATGGTATTAAATTATGTGTTTATGTATACTTCTTGCATATTCTAATATTTGAAGTAATATGATTCAGAAAAGTATGGAAGAAAAATTCGGTACTGACGTATTAACCACAGCTACAGATTTGGCAGATTTTTAAGTGCCGCCAATCTACACTTAAAATTTTTGGAAAAAAATTTTAAAATGAAACACTTTGTTTAAAATCAAAGTAGTCAATCGGATTTCGGTGGAAAATGGGCCGATATAGAGTTTAGCATAGATTCAAAACAAACTTTTCTCTCACCTGATTCTATAGCCATTATGAACTCTAATAAATAAGATTCAAAATGAAATAACATTTCCAAAACGGACTTTTACTAAGATAAAGTTTCATGTTATGGACATTGGTACATTTTCGTTATATTTCACTCTATAAAATATTTCGCTCTTAAAAAAATAAAATTGCATCTTGTTTTGTTTTTGGCAAGTCCCAAAGACGCATTTTCGTAACACTAAAAATGGCGACAAAAAAAGAATAGTTCTTTTTTTGTTTTGTTTTTGTTTCGTAAGCATTCTTTATTTTACGTTAAAATTTAAATGGGCATTTCATGTTATACCATTAAATTTAGTAAAACTATTTCTCAGGCATTAGGTTTGAACTTTTATAAGAATATACCTATTTTTTTTCTCTTTATTTACAAATATTTTTCCGATGTGTTCTGGATGTTCCTTCTCTAAAAAAAAAGAGATACCATTTTGTTTTCGTTTGCATAAGAAAGAAAACAAGCATTTTTCTTTTTTAAATTTAATCAGCCACGATAAAGATGGAACGTTACAATGCTACATGTTACATTAAAGACGTCTCCAGTGTAACTGAATGACTGTTCATATGGAAATCGCAGGGATTCGGCACATACAACAACGCCCCCTATAGTTCGTTGCGATCGCGAATTGAAAAGACTGATATTTTTTTTAAATAAATGATAAAAACCTTTTTTTATTGCTTTGCTTCATAAATATTATTCTATCATGTTTGTTTTTAAAAAGAAAATAGATTGATGAGAATTCTGATCAATACTAAACTCGGAATAAAAAAATTGTGTCATATTAACCTTTAGCGAGTGATTCAACCAACTAACAAAATTTGATGTTCTTCTTTTCAAAAGAGATTGTTTACAAAATGGTAAGTAAAATTTAATTTTAATGGAAATTTATTTTTATTTTTATGTTAGTAATCGACTAAAAAGTATTCTAAAAGCCGCTTAATACTTAATTTATGCATCTTTATGATTATGCATTATTTCAGTGTTCGGGTATTCTTTAATGTCAATAAAAATTCTTTAATGACTATTCTTGGATGATGTATATTATTACTGAATAAGAGTTAAAAGTTTTGATACTGAAAAATAGTTCCTTATATATCTCATCTTTTTTTTTTTTTTTTTTTGATAGTTGCATTAGATTATTATGAAAATCAACTAAAATTATATTTAAAGGATAGATTTAGTACTTCAAAAAAGTCATTTAAAATAAAATAAATAAATAAATAAATTAATCATAAAATGAAAATAGTGTTTTAATTTTTTGCGGATTATAAAGTGAATCAGTCAATTCTTTTCAAAAATACCCACATGTGTCAAGAAATAAGTACTCAAAATTTTTAAGAAGCATTTGTTTAGTCTGAACCATGCGACAAGAGCATATATAAGGTTAACATGTTGGAAAACACTTTGCTAATATTTTATAATTATTTGCAATGAAGAGTTCATTTCATACTTGCTTCAGATTAAAAAGTTAGCGTCATTTTTTTCAAACATGCCTATAGTTGTGAAGAAATAAGTATCCAAAAATTTTTAAGAAGCATTTGTTTAGTCCAATCCGTGTTACGTAGAGGGCCATACTATATCATCCCTACTACGAGCTTATCAGTAGAGTTGAAACTTCATTCAAACCGAGGAAGTGGGGTGTAGCGCTCATTTTTCTCCTACTGATCACACTCACAACTATCAAAGATAAGAATGTCCGGGGTTATGTATCTTTCTTCATTCGAAAGGAATTCAGAATGTAGAATATTTGATGTACGGTAACATTAATAAAAAATGGCGGTTAAATTTTTTTAAATTTTTTTATATATTTTTTTTTCGATGAGAGATGAAACCAAAATTTATGCCACTACATTTGAACGCACAGTTCAAATCGAACTTCATATAGGGTATTGAAATAATATAAAATTTATGGAATAAACAAAAGTTCATGTTTAGATCGTTATAATGGGTAATTCGTTGTTATCGGTGATCTTACTAGGAACCGTACACTGTAATTAAACATGGAGTAGTTTATTGTTAGTGCAGAACAAGGATCAGGTGAAATATTTTATAAGAGTCTTAAATATTTACAAATATTGTAATTTCCGAATGTGCCTTCTTTACTAAGTAAATACTGGAAAATGTATTATTTCAAAGATGTAAAAATTATACAGAGATCTTACGAATCACTATTGAGGAAAGCGGACGGATAGCAGTAAAACCCATTTGATTATCGGAGGAAACAGAGAAGAGTTTGAAGCCAATACTACTATTGATCCAAGTGTAGATACTTGAGTAACAGAACAACCTTTAAACAGAAAACTCTTCTAGCGCTTTGTCAACTGATTTTTATGTTGTAATATTTTCATCAGAATGAAAATTCATATAAAATATGTAAAGAAATTGAGAATCCGATAGATGCAATTTAGGTAAAAGGGTTAAACAAAATCCAGCAAAAATGTTTCCTGAGTTTTGAAAACCAAGATTTCAATATCCTCATTTGTTAATATTTTAAATTAATGATTGTTTTTATTACAGAATTATTTGAAGTATTGATAATAAAATTTTTTATTAAATAATAATAAATAAGATATCACGTAAACCGGTTTTACCTGATTGGAAACTTCATTAGCCTTAAAAATATATAAATATGAAAAAACAGTCGACATACTTCAAAGGCTTCAAAAATATATGCTCATTTTTAAGTCTTAAAAATAGGCGAGCTCTATGTCGAGTCTTGAAAATGAGAAATTCTACTAAAAAGCAAAATTTATGAAGAAATGGTACTAATTCGTTTAGGAAAGTTAAATTTCACTAAACAGTTTTATGATACCAATGATTCTTAATTAACTTTAGTAATCGGTGCTAGATGAAATAAAAAATTTTGGTAGTAGCACTACTGGTATTATGGTAATTAGTGCAGTTTTAATAGGCACCAAATATGCCAACGTAGGTACCAAAGTGTTATTTTAGTATGTTTGATACCTACTGAAACTGAATCAATACTGTTAAGTTTTAATGTAGATACTGTGGAAAGAGGTTTGTTTACAACCCCCGCTCTTCCAAACCTGAGTATAGTTGGCCTAAAGTAAGAACTCCCCTAGCCATTCGCCTGAACCAGTGGCGGTGACTATGGTAACGAAGTATAACTATTTCAAGTAGGGGTGTGGGGTCATTGTTTAGGGCAGGTTTTGGCTCGGGTCTGCGAGAGAATCTTTTTCTTCGGTCTACTGTGTAAGTTTGAGTGTGAAGAGAACCTACTCTCTCTGAAATGCGCTATTCTTGCTTCCATAGCAGATGACGGCTTCAGACTTTATGGCGAGGGGAGCTCTTATCGTAGACAAAAAGTATATATTTCTTGATTGTGGTAGATCTTGACTTTTTTCGCCCCGTTGGGTTTTCAGTTGGAGGTAAAGCTGATTCAGAGAACAAACGATTTTGTGCTCAGAAATGAAGAGTTTTTCACCCATACGGACCATCTTCAATGTATAATAACTCTCGAAGAGAACAGATTTCTGATTTGATTGTCAAAACTTAGTAATTCTCAGAATTCCACAAATAATGATCCAATCGTCCTTTTTTTTTTTTTTTTTTTTGAAAAGTGGATTTAGGACTTAAACTGTTCATTCTCCTTGGTCTATAAATACATAAAAACAGGTATATTTTTGATTGAAAACCTAAAAAAATATAAAAAAGACTTATCTTATTTTATTCATTTATTTATTTAAGAGACAGATTATACTTAATTTTTTATACTATTTTAAATACTAAAACCTTTATCTAGACGAGATTTCAATTAAAATATAAATCAACCAACAAATAAATAAACTTCAAAGATTAGCTAGGAAATCTTGCTCCTAAAACTCGTAAACAAAAATGTTTATAACTTCTTTACTCTTTGGATATCAGTTTCTCGGTAAATGGATTGAAGAACATAAACTTTTGCACCGATACTTTGGCTCTGTTAGAAGAAATCAATATATTCTACAAACATTTTGGTAATATATTGAGTTTATTTTTTTAAATTATTAAAGTAAATTTATCGCGGAAACCATAAACGCAACGGTGATTTTTCAAGAGAATTATTTATTCACGTGACCTAATCTGTGATGCGTGGATAACATATAATGCATTTCACGCATTTACAATTTCGGCTACAATACACAAACGGGAAAAATAATCCAGTTTGTGTTATGAATCGAATTTTGCCGACGGCACGATTTATTTAAATTTTTTTTTTTTTTTAATTTTTTTCCTAGGGAAGAAAATTCTTAATTAAGCACGTAATGAAATATTGTGCTATCATGTGGTTTGTCGGCAACAGTTTTAATAATAACATAACATTTTAGAAAGTGCCAAGTCACTCATGCAAAAACTATCATTTAAACTATAAATGAATAGAACTCAGATATTTTTATTGCTAAAGTCTTTTAAACTTGTTTGATTAATCAACCAAAAGTTACAGAAAATTTTAAGTGTTAGCTATTTTTTTCCCTTCAGTATTCTCTAAAACTCTCGTTCGAAAGTACTTCACAAATATTTTTTTTCATTTATAGATTGTTTTTATTATTTGATAATACAGAATGATTGGAAACATTTTTCCGGAAGTGACCAGGACATTTGTTTACATATTGTAGAGACTGTACATTTAGATTTATTTTATTACATTGGTGAATAAAGTATTTTAATTAGAATTTATTAAGATATGATTTTAATCAAAAGTAAGATATGATTCCAATTAAAATCTAATATTAAACACTTCTGTACATAATATGTCAAATAAAGAAAGTTCAAACTTATAAAATATTCATGAAATGCTTAGAATTGAAATTTTAATATTAATTATCCCATTAAAGCGTTCATAAAGTAAATGTTTAAATTAGAATTCATTTTAATTAACTTAACAAATAATAGTGTTATTTCAAAGTATCAAATTATGCGGAAATGACAAAAATTAAACTCAAGTTTTTAACTGCTTGCGGAGCAAAAAACTTCTTTAGTAAGACGATTTAGTCAAAAAATATCCAAAAGAATTGGGGTTATCGCATTGCATGTCCACATTGAAGCTATTTGACTCATATTTGCATTTTATAAATTAAATTGCGCTTGATTAAAATCTGTGTTGTTTATAAGTATATAATCATTCTATTGGTTTATATTATTTTCAAAAATAAGTGGGAAAATTTTTATCCCACCGCCCCTGATTCGATTGTGTAATGTAAAGATAAATATTAATGAATAGCTTAAAATAAAACTTATAGCGTTTAACATCATTTCTACTTACTTATACCATTGAAAATTTTTAAAAAAGGGCTATTATAAATTAAAACATATAAATCAGCTTAATTGAAAAAAGTTAATTCAATTTATATATATATATATATATATATATATATATATATATATATATATATATATATATATATATATATATATATAGATAATACAAAAATTATAAATACTTTCGTATTAATAAAAGCATTAAAACTTTTTCATTTTCATAAAATGTCTTTGTTAAAGAATAAGCGTAGAGATATTCTATTTTGGGAATTCAAGGCTGAAAACACACCATTGAATTATAATTAGATTTATATTTCAAGGGAGGAGTTATTTTTAGAATCTTTCCCTCTTTCACTTCCATATTAGAAAGCATTAAATGATTTTCCTTAATGCGTAAGGATACAAAAAATGCAAAGACTGAGCCTTTTCACCTATCTCTGTGTTAGTATAAAATGCGAGAGCAATGGTTTTCGCATGTCTTTTTCAACATGATGTGTTCCATGTAAGATCTGCCGGAACCATCAGGAAGTTTTGTCCACACCCCTCCCTTGTGGAGTGGGGATGTGAACTGTTATAACCACCAGCCTTCATTTCAATAAACCTTTATAGAGAGTATTATGGCTTACGACTGATTTATTCAAGCTGAATACACCTTCGATATCAGGGATGTTGCCCCGATATTACATATATATATGTATATATATATATATATATATATATATATATATATATATATATATATATATATATATATATATATATATATATATATATATATATATATATATATATAATCAGCTTTATACAAAATCATTAAATAGTAATAATGTTTACTTAAATTTACCTGTCGATAACTGAGATATTTATCTGTCATTCCTCATACCCTGTCGATAACTGAGATATTTATCTGTCATTCCTCATACTCCTTCAAAAAAGGAATCAAAATTGTTTCTGAAACCGAAAAGCTTCTTATAATTTTTAATAATATCATTATTTCAAAGTGATTACAAATAGAACGCCTCAAACTATTTTTATTTATGTGTTAATAATAAAAAAATAAAAAATACATTAGAATTTAAAAAAAAAAAAAATTGAAGCTGATTTTTCAAACAATATCCCGAAAAAGTTCTAAGAAGGGTGAGTGAAGTTTAGCATACGCTATGCCAAAAAAATCTCTGAGGCGTTTTTTCTCGAATGTTTTTTTATACTTTTTTTACCGGTAAAAAAAAAAACGAAAAGAAAAAAAGAATTTTTCATAATGCTCCAAGTTTTTGACTTTGCTCGAGGTTCTATACTTAAAAGTTGATGCAATTCAGACCGGAGCCAAACTAAGCACATACATGCATGCATAAATAAATAGTTTTCATGTGTATGAGGTGGGGGGTGGAGGAGTGTAAAACAAACTCGAAAGAATCAAACCTGCGTAAAGTGAACTGGAAAAAGGCACGAACACTAGCGCAAAACACACTTCTCTTTTATTATGTACGCCTAACGCTTTCCGATGTGCCCTCCAGGAACAAAATGTTCGAAAGACGGGGAAAAGATTCCTGCGAATTTTCGTTTTTATTCATAACTCATCCATGCTGTATTTTAAAGGCCTTTGGTAGGCGATGCATATGCTAGTATTCTTCTCCTGTTTGGGCTCTTTCCTCTTTTCAAATCCTGTTTTTTCCCGTTTTCTTCCCCTTTTCCTGCAGTTATTATGAATGTATTCATTTTTCCATTTATTTGGAAGTTCTGTTCTATTCAACTAAGTGTAAAAGCTTCCATTAGTTTTCAGATGGATCTCTCTGCTATGGCAACTTCCCCCGTTCGAAAAAGGAACGGGGTTTGTATAAATATTACGCGGGAAAAAAAAAATATTTCCTCTCTATTTTTCAATTTGAAGTTTCAGGAGAACTGTTGATAGAATTTAATGACAACTTTATCCAGATAGCAGCGTAAGGTAGATTTTAATGTCAGCAACAACCTTTATCAAAAACCTTATGTAACATAATACTTTTAATTTTCTGATTTAATTTAATATGTTACTTGCAAAGCCAAAATTCCCTCATTCTATATAAAGTGTAAAATCGACAGGGAAAGCAGAAAATAATCAAATCTAGGCATTAAATACAAAATCAAATGATAAACAAGAAAAAATCAAAATCAAAATAATATTTTTAAAAACCGCGTTTTTGTAGTGGAGAATAATAAGTAAAAACCAAAAATTTGAAAATCTAAAAACGTGGGGCGCATGAAATACATAACAGCAACAGTATGTGTGATCATGAGAATATGTGTATGTATATCTGTAATTGTATCTGAATGTGGATGTGGAATGTGTTTGTGTAAATGCATGTGTATGTGGATGTATATGTGGATGTGTATGTGGTTGTGCGTGTGTATGAGTAAGAAATTGTGTATGTGTATATGTACTGATATGTATTTCGTGCGCCCCACGTTTTTCGTTTTTCAAATTTTTGTTTTTTAATTATTATTCTCCACTACAAAAACGTGGTTTTTAAAAATATTATTTTGATTTTGATTTTTTTTTTTTTTTTTTTTTTTTTTTTTTGTACTCATTTCCAAAATCTAAATTTTTTCACTCACTGTACACAAATCTTTTCAACTGACATGTGACACTAATTTGAAATAATCGAATCGACAACAAAAGACAATCGCGGAAATATAAATTTTTCTTTCATTTTAATTTTATTTTACTTTGTATGTCTTTTTTCTCTTCATTTTCATGCATTGTCATCCAATTGTAAACTATGCGCCAAATTTGAAGTCTGTAGCTAGTCGGGAAGTTAGTTTAAAATCGATTACAAAATTCCACCCGAACAGACATTCACGAAGGCAAGTTGATATAAACGTGGTAAAAACAGAAAATATTGCTATGTTATACTTTTAATTAGTTTAATTATGTTTTATTAGTGTCAATTAAAAATAATTACTCGGTAACAGCAATTAAGGTTATATTTTCTTTTGTTTTCTTTAGTATGAAAGGCATAAGTTTCCAGAAATCATCATGCATTATTAATAATAAATGAATTCATTGATATGAAATACCAGCAGAGATGTGTGAGCCAGTGACCAGCTAACAGTTGCCCGGTACTCCTTACACTAATGTGTTTATAAGGTTAAGAACTATTTCTCGGTATTTCCTACTGTGATGCTTTTTTTAGGTTTAAAAGCCAATGTACGGTATTTTTTACACTGATGCTTTGATAAATTTAAGAGCCATTGCTCGGTATTCCCTTAGTGGTTTTTTTATATTTGGATATAATTAATAATAACTAAATAAGTCAATTAAAGTAAAATAAGTGTTTCATAAATAATTAATTTATTGAATAAAGATAATGTTATTTTTCATAAGTCGTAAACTCAGAATGAAAAATCAGGGAAAAAATAATGTTCTGTTTCTTTCTCTGTGTTTTTCATATTTTCTGCATTTTTTTAACAGACATTTGTCATTGTATACAAATCCTAGGTAAAGTATATATTGATTCTCATATTTCTTACTTAGCCTACAAATGCCGAGCATTGCGTGCAATACTGGCTCGATGTTGGAAACAAATATAAATTATTTAAAAAAAATTTTAAAAAAAGCTTTGAAATGAAAATATATCATTGCGCTTTATAAAAATCAACAACATATATACAATATACCATAGCTTGATTTTTTTGTGTGTTTAGAAAAATGAACAACATTTTGAACATTTTCGAAATGACTATAAAGTTTTCAAAACATATTTAAAAAAAGTATTAATACTTATTTTAAGAAAAGAAAATATGATTAAAAAAAAGAAAGAAAATAAGTATTCTCGTTTTTATTTATTCGTTTTTCATATATTTAACACAGTTTCTTAGCTGTTCCTGTACGTATGAAGTGACTGTTAAAAAAATGCATTTACGTCATTGCAAAATAAGTTCAATTTTCAAATATATTTTAAAATTAACAAACCCCATAACCATATTTTGATCGTATTGCTAAAAGAAATATTTGGAACAGTACCTCAGTCCTACAAAACAAAATACCACAAATCTTTATGCCTTAATCCATTTCACGAGATTACTTCTCAAAATACATTATTATTTTCACATGGACTGATTTCAAAAACTAAATTCAATTGCTTTTTCTCAAAACTTTTTCTAAACATTATTCTTTCTTCTAAAATATAAATGCTTTGAAAAGGATTCAATTCAAGCTGTATACTATGGTTTAAAAATAACTTAGTTCTTCTTTTTTGTTAAATTTTTTTTTTAAATGCAATCAATATAATTCTCTCATCAACTATCACAAAAAAGTTGATGAAATTCATAAAAGATACTCATGACTATGATAAGAATGTTTATGGAAAAAAAAGTATGAAAAATGAGTTATTTCGGATGGCTTAATGGGTTTTTCACAAAATTTTAAATAGTTTATTTTTGTTATACATTCCTTATGACGATAGATATTTATTTGTAGCATATATTTATATAGATAGTGACATTTCGTTTCGATTAAATACAGTCTGAATGTAGAATCAATAAAAAAAGAAATCAAATGCAATTCTAAGTAAAATTTCTTAAGTTTCGAAAAGAAATTACGTAAGGGTAAATTTCACGGTGATACGAACAAACGAGTTTCAAATTAGAATGACAATTATGATTCATCACTTGCTGAAGCTTTATATTTTAAGCTTGAGAAACTGAGCTTGAGAAACTGAGTCATTAATACTGTAGAACTTTATGGTTCTAAGAAAAATAATACGGTTTTTATAAGTTTGGAACAAATATTCTGAGCTTTATGTGAGTCGTTCTCACAATAGGAGATCAAATAAATAAATATCAATTAAACGTTAAACTAAAACAAATATTTTAATCTATGTTTAATAAATGTTTCCTTGACAAGGCTTTCTATTTTAAATTTCATGATTAGAGCTTTTTAGACAGAGGAACAAAATATTCCGATCTTTATATATGGGTTGTACTTACTGTAAGAGAACAAATGACTTAGGTAAATAAATAAATGAACAAAAATTAAAATGTAAACAAGAATGTACATTTCAATGTAAGTTTGATAAATGCCTATATGTAATGCATTATATTCATGTTTCGAAAAATTTATTTCAATTAATCCCATAATTTCTTTAAAAGATAATTTAAAATAAATATATAAGACAGAATATTCCAGTCATTCATGGGTTTAGATATTTACATCTTTTTTAACCTTACAACAGAGAGAAACATGCAGTACCGTTTATAAAAGTATGGCCCAGTTCTGCGTGTTAACTCCCATAATTACTTATAAAAGTAATTAGTGAAGTTACGAACCTAAATAACTATAGTTGTAACAATAGAATAGAACTTGTTCCCAGATTTCCTTTCAATCGACTTTATTTTAAATCCACATTTTACTTAAAAGTTAAAAAAAAAAAAAAAAAAAAATCTATAAGATAGTACATTTACGCCATTCGTGGGTTAAGCAGACATCCATATATCTTTTCCATATACCTATATCTTTCTATATATCTGTCATCCATGTATCTCTTCTATATATCTATATCTCTCTATACATCTATCATCTATATATCTTTCTATATATCCATCCTCTTTATATCTATATATCTTATATTTATTGTACCGTTATTTCTACAGTTATGTTTATTTATTTACAGTGATTCAGTGATTTTGCGGTAATTATAACTGTAAAAATTATGGTATAGCAGATTTTTTTTTGTTCCTTAACATGTTCCGGTACAAATGGAGTTTATGGTAAAAAGTACCAGCACCCTCAATGCCAGTACTTTTTACCGTAATTTGATCCGGAATATCTTACACTGTACTTGCTTATTTTCTGACGAGAAGAGTTTATGAAAGTTGAAATATAAATAAGAACTAAAAAAATAACTCAAAATTGTATTTCGTTTTTTTTAATATTTTTTATTTTTTTAAATTATATGCACCCAATCACTGTAAATAAATATATCAATAGAATGGAACTTGTTTCCAGAAGTGTGAATTGTCGAGTTGTAGTCTTAGAAAGGGCGGTGTTCCTTCATTTATGAAATGTGAGGGAGCTATAGCCCCCCCCCCCCGGTTTCGCGGTCCCCCAATCATTTATTTATTTGATGACCCCAATCATCATTTATTTATTTATTATTCCCCCTGTTCATTTATTTATTGTATATTTTTAAGATGCATCGCAAATCTTTTTGTAAGAGTTGAGAAGAAAAAAAAGACACAAAAACATATTATTTTAATAATAAATTCTAGTTTTTTTTAGCAACTGATTTTAAATTAATTTGGTCAGCAAGTTCATTTCTGTTCAAACGTAGAATGACGAACATTTTATTACATACAAAGAAGAAATTCTTTCTAATAATGAAACATAAGAAGCATCAGAAATTTTTCGAAAGAATTCTAAATCGAAAAATATTTTTCTTGTCCAATCTTTTGAAATCGAAGTGTTAGAGTGAAACAAAACAAGAGTACAAACCAAAGAATAAGACTCATAAACGGAGAAAGAAAAGATAACGGAAATCATGCATGTAATCACAGGTTGAGAGAACATAAAAAGAACAGGGGGGGGGGGCTCCGAACTATAACGCTACTCTTGTTTCAAAAGACCTGTAATCAAGTTACCTCTTAAACATCGTTCTCTTTTGTTGAAAAAAAAATGGCGCTTGGATTTAAGTTGAGAAGATGGATGGAAAGTCTTTAATTTGCGATGATAGAAAATTAAAAGTTGTATTAGTTTCGGTAAGATTGAAACATGAGATTCGTGTTTAATAAGAAACAATTACAGACTTGTGGGTTTTTGTTACAGTTAGTAAGTGTCAAACTAGTGGGGAAAAGAATTGAATTTTATGAAATAATCCTGCTAAGCTTCATCAAATTGTTGTATTTGATTGAAAGTCAGGTAAATGCTTTAAACTTTTGTAGTAGTCGACCATTTGATGGTTATTTTTAAAATACGCAAACTCTGGTTTATAATTTTTTTTTACTTGTTTCTATTTTTAAATACTCTCGTTATATAGTGGAAAAAGAAGTAAGAAATGTGATGAAATGAAAGTTATTGTACGTTGTTAAAATTTTCATTATAAAATTACGGTAAAATAACTGATAGCGGTCTGTGCATCTGATTGACCATAAGGTTTATGGTTAGGAGCATTTTTTACCTTTACGTTTTTAAAAACATTACAACTGGTACGGTTAAAAAACTGTGGATACAAAACTTTACGGTTTTGTAATCATTTACAGTAGCATAGTTTCAAAATCATAAAAAGAAACAGGCATTGAAACTATGTGGATGCTGCGCCATTTATGCATGAATGGTAGTTTCGTATTCTAATAGCCCAGGAAAAGCGTAGGACAATGGAAACTCTTCATGTATTGAAGAAATGAAAGAAATATTGGAGTATCAACGCTGGGATTTGAACCCCTGTTCAGCTGGTTAACCGATTAGCCCTCTCAGCTGCAGTATGTACCGAGCTGCACGGAACAAAATGGCTTTGGTCAAGTTGGCGCGGATAGAATTCTTGTTGTCGAACCGTATTAGGAAGAAAAAAAAAATCAATAAGCATTTTTTCTTGCATTTAATAGATTGAATATCATACTTTTATGGTTATCTGACTGTTTTGGTTGAATATGGTAAAATAACGATTGAATAAGTTGCTATTTAAACATTTTTGCCGAGAAATTTCTAACAGTGTTTCTAACAGTGTAACAGTAACTCGAGGGGAAAGAAGTTGACAAGAAAGAAGTGCGATACAACAAAAGTCATTTTAAGTAACAAAAACGATAATGCAGTAGAAATGTGCACTTCTTTGTACAGAATCGAAATCGGCCAGAAAAGAGTGGCAAAAAATAAGTGCGATGCAAAGAAATTCTTTGTAAAATAATAAAAATGATAATGTAAGTTATTCTCGATACATCAAAGAAAAAGAAGTCGTTAAGAAAAAAGAAGGCAATAAATAAGCGTGACATAGCGAAAGGCATTGCAGAATAATAAGAATGATAATGTACAAATAGCATATCCCCTCGTTATATAGGGGGAAAGCAAATCGATTGGAAATAAGTGCGATATAATGAAAGCCACTTTAAATAAGTCGATATTGCAGTACTCTCGTTATATCGATATATATATACTCTCGTTATATCGAGAAAAAAGAAGTCGACTAGCATGAAGTGTGTTAGAATGAAAGTGGAACGAAACAAGAATGTTAGTTGTACAAAATTATTAGTCCCAATTCGTCAGTAAAAATATCGTCAAAATTACCAAACTTAAATTTTTTATAACTTTCCTTGTATGCAATTTTTATAATAATACCGAAAATTAATCATATTGAATAAAAAATTATATGTATTAGAATCTGCCAGAAATATTGTTAAAAACTTCATTGCCAAGCACTGAATTTCCTGAGTGAGGTGACCGGGTTCGTATCCCAGCGATGGCTGGTCGATTCAAATTCCGCACCTGGCTCGCACCAACCACAGTGATGGTGTAAAATATCCTCAGTGGTTGATGGATCATGGGTAAGAATCCCCTTGCAGTCAGACTAAGCATGAAGAGTAATCGGGTTTTTTATTTATTTATTTATTTATTTATTTTACCCTGTAATGCAAATTATGGCTAGTTCCATCAAAAATTCCTCCACAAAGGCAAATTTTTCCCAATACTTGATCCAGAAATTCCCTTTGTCTTCTGGATTGGGTTCAAAATTGCAAGGTGTCGCGGAGTTAAGCATAGGCAGTTGTAAACTCAAAATTGGTTCAGCCGTTCAACGACTGTTTTAAAAATTAAATAAAAATATCGGTACCTTGAAACTTACGTAATACGGGGCAAATTTGATGATATCTCAATAATGTACTTGACTAAGCCACATTGCAAGTCAAAATAAATCATAGAATCATGTGATCTAGTTAAAGAAATACGATAATATGGTTAAATTTAGCATCACATTAAGGTGACAGCAAATTGGAACGATTTTATGGTGCAACGCGCTACAAAATTTTTAACGGTGTATTAAGAAAGGGGGACCACATATTGGGCTGTCCGGAGAAAATCAAAACTGCAATATTTCCCTTTTTTTATTTTTTTATCCTGACTTATGAAATGCTGGAACAAAAAGGAAATAACACCATTTTTTTAATTATTTTAGATATGGTTTGTAGACCATTTCCTTCCCTTTCTTTTTTTTTTTTTTTTTTTCTTTTCTTTTTTTTTTTTTTTTCTAAAAAAGCCACCGGGGAGAAGTTCAAGTTACAAAATGTTCTTTCGTCAAACGGCCTGTAATCGAGTTACCTTTTAAGAATTGCACTCTCTTACTTCTAAAAAATGGCGTTTTGATTTACTTTGGGAAATTAATGGGAAGTCTTTAATTTGTAAAGATCGAAAATTAAAAGCTATCTTATGATGAATAGTTCCGCCAACTTTGAAACTTGAGATTCATAATAAGAGACAACTATGTGTAAATTTTGTAGCAGCCAAAGTTTCAGTTTTAAATTGACGTCCAAAATAATTGAGTTTCAGGAAAACAGTTTTGTAAATTGCGTGGAATTATTATTTTTAATTGAATGGTGAAGTACTTAGAACTTAAATTTTATGCGTCGTAATTCTTTTTTGTTACTAATTTATCTATCGTTTTTTTTCTTTTTCTGAAACTAAAGGGAAATTCCGTAAAATAAAATGAGACATTTCATTCTGCAAAGAAACTGTAGCAAAATAATAACAATAATGGAAAAATAAAGAAAATCGACACTGTTATTCATCAAGTTGTCAATTAATTGTCAGTTGTTATGCGTCAATTAAACGTTTAAAAATTCACCGAAATGTTGTTATTGTGCATTTAATACATAAAAACGCACCGTTTTTCGAGAAGCACTTATTTCTAGAAATTTATTATATGAAAATCGAAGAATGCAGCTGGAACGTTTCATCCATTTCAAAAATTTTATGCTTCTAAGATTATATTATAGAAACGCTTCTATAAACATGCATAAATTACATTGTTTTGGAAAGATTAAAATTTTTTGAAACGTAAATAAATGTGTGTTAATTTGTTCGGATAATATCAAGATAAAAATATATCTGTAAGAATAGATAAGTTATTTTGGAGCGATAAAAAATATTTTTGGAGCAAAAATGATATTTTCTATCGTGTGGACAGTATCTATGCGTAAAAAAATATTTTAAAACTTTTTTTAATTTGGAGTAGTTATAAAACAAATATTTTTTGCAAAGTAGATTAAAAATATTTTTGGAGCAAAAATGATATTTTCTATCTTGTGGACAGTATCTATGCGTAAAAAAATATTTTAAAACTTTTTTTAATTTGGAGTAGTTATAAAATAAATATTTTTTGCAAAGTAGTTATTCATTTTTACCGACCTTCCCAAAAATGAAATGTCAAAAGCATAAACATTAAACAACTCCAATTAATATTTAATCTGGGATAAAACCATTACAGAAATCTATCGAGTCATTACTAGGGAAGGTTTACTGACAACACCAAAACTTGTTTAATTGCAGAAAAAACAGAGAGGATTCAAAGATAGTTCCACGAAACACTTTTCAGTTTTTTCAGGAAATCAAACTAGTTTCGATGGGTTTCGTCAAATTTGTTCACTAATAATTCGATAACGTTTTTGCAACTCCCTCGCTTAAATATTAATTTTGGGATACTTATAAAATGTTTTAGTTCTAATGGCTTCTTTCTTTTCTTTTTTTTTTTTTTTTTTTTTTTTTGGAAGATTCAAAAAATATATGTTAATGGCTGAAAATATCGAAAACCTAGTATAACCTGGTAAATATTTGAAGTCTATTGATTATTTCTGCCGAGTGTGCCAAACATGAATACTGTCAGAAACATAGCATTTCAAACTCAAAATTTATTTCGCATTATAAATGTAGGCGTCGTATTAATTAGAGACGCACGGTAAAAATATAAAGAAAAAACTAAAACAATTATTACATCAAATAAATAAATAAAGTCGAAGATACATAAAAAAAAACTTTGAAAAAAGTTATATGTATATTATAATACACCTGGAACAATTAATTTCAGTTTATTTAATTGACACATTACTCAATCAATCTGGATCAATATCATTAACAAATGTATCTAACAAAGAAGCTTTCCATATTGAAAGTATGAATGTAATCGTTTGATAGTTTTTATGTTATTAATAATAATAAAAAAGGGTCAAGGATGAAGTTAGATAGTGGAATGAGTGAAGGACAATGCATGTTTCTTCATGTTCAAGTCAAATTTTATTTTTAATTGATTAATTGCTTCAAATTTTAAACTCTCCATCAAAGCTCATTTTGTTTCGTTTGAGTACGGAAAACTGGTTCAAAAATAGTATTAGTGGGATTTTTCACCTAAAATATTGGTCACTTGTGTGTAAAAAAACATGTCACAAATCAACGTCTGTTTAAATAAATAATTAAAAGATAATCCCTCGCCCTAGTATTTCGCTCTGAGCCTTTTGTGCCAGGTCAATATGTAATAGGTTACAAAAGTGTGTTAACTTTGAAATAGCATGCATCTTTTACTCTTTATTGAATTTTTTAATATTAAAAATAACAAGAAACTATTACTTTTATTTTTCATTAGATTTCAGATTTCTGCATAGAAAATTATACAAAGTATAACATAAAATAAAAATCTTCATAAAAATACATAACATTGAAAATTTCAATAGTTTTAGTTGTAATTAATATTTAGCAGTTATTAAAACCTATTACCTAGGGGGGTTGAATATATACAGATATATTGCTAATCTAAAGCATGTGTTATCTTGCTAAGTAAGAAAGAATTTATAAAAAAAAATATAAAAAGAGAAAAAAAGAAAATCAAAGTGCATGAAGAAATCTCTCAATGCCATAAGAATCTGTTGGAATTTGAAATTTTTTTTTTAATATTATAAACGAAACTGCGAAAAACGAACGAGATCTGAAATCCCTAAATTACCCATCTTTAATCCTTTCGTCTGTAAACTTTCCAAAACCAATGCATGAAAATGACATTTATTAAAAAATAAATAATACGAATAAAAGATAAGTAGAGAAATATCAAGAAAACCATAAATATCAGTCATTCCGTTTTAAATCTTTAGAATTTAAATAAAAAAATTTGAAAAGGAAATGTTTTAATTTAAAATTAGGGGGATACTTTCGTATCGTGATCTGTCACGCCAACTACAATTGCCAAGGTGCGAAATAGATTTTAAAATAGGAAATTTTTTCAAAGAAAAAAAAAATCTGTAGTTGCTTCTCCAGGGGTGGCTACGTGTTATACCTTTCGACTTGGTCCCTTTCTGTGATTTTTTTCTTTTCTTTCTCTTTTTTTTTTTTTTTTCTCACGGCCGCTGCCCCGAAGTTGCCAAGACTTGCTGATTATTCTACCACAGAACACGATACGGAAATTTCTACCTAAGACCCGATTTCTTCATCTGATAAAAAAAATTAGACCTAACCAATCACGTATATTAATTTTTATCATGCACGCTCTTCAGATACGAAAGAATCATTTCTGAAATCTTTGCTTTACATATCTTTAATCGTTTATTTTGCAAGCTCTTACAAAATCAATACACGAGAACAATATTCATTAAAGAATGGATCAGAAAGAAAAAAAAAATAAATAAAAGAAAGAGAAATATACATCAAGAAATTGCTCAAAGTCAAAATCTCTCTAAATATATTTGTGATAAAAATAGTAAAGAAAAGTTTAATTAGCAGAGATATGAAAATTTTAAAATTACACTCAAAACTTTTAACTGATCAGGAGAAGGCATAGCCTATATTCATCTGATCACCGACACCCTTCCTGCTTCCGAGATGAAAGAATCATCAGATCTGAAATCCTTGCTTTAGATACCTTTAATCGTTTCGTCTGCAAGCTTTTTCAAAATCAATACATGAGTAAACGATTTCCTCAGCACTGGTATGAAGAAGGAAAAGAGGAACATTCCTCACAGAACAGTTAAAGGGGTGTACATTTTCCTTACTACCCCCCCTCCCAAGTCTCCAGTCAACTATAGCTATCGCTAATTGGAAACCGACACCTCGAGCGATTCTGTCAATGGGTACACCGCCTCTTTCTCCCCATATGTCCACCCCCGCCTGAAGACTCCGCCCACGCGTTGCCATCAAAGAGAAGAATGTTTTCACCTTTCATTCCTCCAGATCACCACCCTTCTCCAAGCAATGTTGGAAGAATTTTTCATGTTTTGGAGCAATGGCGCTTTGAATTCGAAACTAATTCGGATGCGTCAGATTAGTGCAAAGATCAAATTTGTTTATTTAAGACTACTAATTTTGCGAGCTCCTTGGCCAAAACGAAACATTTCTTTTTACAATTATTTCTGGTGTCTCATGGAATTTCTTAATTTATATTACTCTATTGTTCATAAATTTCAATACACCATTCTCTTTTTCCAAGAAATACGCAAAGTTACATACAAAGCAAAGATACATATTTGCATAACATAAGATGTCTCAGAACTGTTAAGGCTTACAGATATGCAAAATATTTGATCGAGAGATAGCTTAAAAATAGTATTAGAACCCCATTTCCTTTAAAATGTGTAAAATATGTGAAAGGTTCTTAACCATATTCACAAGTTTGAAAATGTCTCAAAGTTAATTATTGATAGGTTTATTTTCAAAATATCTATTTTTAATTTCTAAATTTATATTTATATTTTCGATGCCTTTGTTCGACGAAATTATTAAATTTTGTGTATTTCGTATAATGCGCATAATTTTTTTAAAAAAATTTTTAAAAACTTTTTTACGACTACTGTTCGATTCAGAAATGAATGAAACGAATTTTATAGGCAATGGCTACTTGCATATTTTATTCAAGTCTTGTATAATGCTTGTGTTTGAAGGGCGGAGGATTACTTTGAAATCAAGGAGCAAATTAAACTTTCGTTTCCCTCAAAAATGTTAATATTGATAAAAAAATACTTTATTACATAGAATATATATATATATATATATATATATATATATATATATATATATATATATATACTGATTAATTTGATTAATAATTTTAAATATACTTAAGTTCAATTCGTTAGATTTCGCAAATTTATTTAATTTTTTAATGAGAAATTTCTTAGGAATAATTGAAAATCAAATACCAAATCCATAAAAATCAATACATTTATTTTAACAGTTTGTTCATACATTGATGGTTTAATATTACTGGTTAATACAGCTTTACAGCAGACTGTACTTTTGAGTCGCCTGACAGGCTTCGCGGTCGGTATAAATTTTTGCAGATAAAATTGAAAATATCTTTAAAATTATCAATGCTTATTTGATAATTATTAACTTGATTATATCTTGAATATCTATCGACATTTTTAAAATTTTGAAAAAACTTAAACCTAAACCCTAAACTAAAAGTTTATTTATTCATTATCTGCTTTATTGTTTCAATGTTTTTTTCCGCTTATGCTACATTATACACAGTACTTTGTTACAACAGCTTTTAAATTTATTTTTAGAATCCTAATGAAAAAAAAGGCAAAGAAAAAGTCCACACAGGATTGCACATTAACACTTAAGAAAAGAAAAATTTAAAAATTCATCAAAAAAATCTGATGAATCACTGTTTAGAAAGACGTTTTTAATATCATCTGAAATGTGATTATTAGAAAGAGCTACCCGTTTCATCAGGCAGTCAAACAAATTTTGATATTTTAAATTCCGTTTCTCTTAATATAATGATTCCTCAGATTGCTAAAAAAATTTTTTTCTCATTTATATATTTTTTGCGATCTCTAATGTGTATACTTTTTTTGCTTCATTTTTGGCAAGAATCTGAAAAATATATATTAAAGGCAGTCAACACCCTTTATAAAATAAAACCACCTGAATCCATTAACATCTATACGAGTCTCCAATAATAATTGGGGGGTTATTTAAACAAATAATAACATTATTGATTGGTTAAATCAGCATTGCCTTGTTTTACTATGCTTTTAACTTGAAAATTTATCTATATTTAAATTAAGAAAACAAATTATTTTTTAATAACTGGGATGACATATAATATAAACACCATTATTTTCTCAGTATCGAAGTCATTTAGTTCCATTGCGCCAACCCCTGTGGTTTCTATATATGATTAGAGCACGAAAATAATAGTAGGTGCTGCCGCACCACACGAAACGAAAACCAATCGACATTCGTTCGATATTCATTCCTCGTATTAATCTCGCATGTGTCACACAAGCTAAACAAAGAAATCCGTTTTGCAACACCAATCCCTTTCATTTCTCTATCATTTTAAGGAACATAAACAAAGACCAAAGAATAACTCATGAGAAAAAGTTATAAAAAAAAAGGCTTCCAGTCAATGTCGCCTTCATCGCCAACATCTAAACTCAACTTGCTACTTTTGACCAACCCCTTTCTGCACGCGGAATATTAATAAGACAGCAAAATATCCCACAGAGAGACAAAAATAAAAGAAAAAAAAAGCTATTCCCGATTTGTAGTCTGATCGAAAACGATGACAAACGTGTGTCCGATTGCTTTGGCGATAGTTGGCTTCTTTTTTTATTTTATTTTGTTCGTTATATGATGCAATCTTCGACGTGTCCCATTGTTCTCTTCTCAAAGTGAATTAATGTCATTTTGCAAGAGCTTTTTCTGGGTTTCTCTTTGGACATGGTCAAGGAAGTAGAAGCCTGCAGCGCACGTGCCCTTAGGGCTAAATGCGCTATTAAACTGGGACACTCCTTCAAATTCGGCAACTAGATTTCAGATTTGATTGTTCCCGAAAAGTGGACACTTGTCTCAAGTTAAAGGTCGGTTTTTATTTTGCGTGCCGCCGAACACTTCGTATCAAAACAAGGAATAAGCATGCGCTAACCACCATTGATGCAAATCGATCATTTGTCGTGTGTTTTAATAATGAAGACTTATGGGCCATAATATGTCTCGGCCCATTAAGAAATAAACTTACCTACAAGTTCTTATTTGCTAATAGAAGGTACATTTATCGAAAATTCTGATATGACATTTTTTGACAATGGAGAGCTATGAAACAGGATTCAATTTATTAATACCTAGGCACGATTTTTAAATCTGAAAGAAATGGAACAATGTTAAATCTACCATGAATTCCATTCGCTAGGTTTAGAACAGATCCAGTCAGAGTTTTAAAAACTGTCCACTTAAATCTAATTAATTTCATTGAAATTCCGATGGAGAAATTTTCAAAAAATATTTTAAATAGTAAGGCGTGAGTTACATTTTATTTTATATCCGTCGCTGAACAGCCGACCCGACCCAATTTTGGGTTTACGACTACCAATGTTCAACTCTTTGTAATTTTGACCAATCCAGAAGACAAGGAAACTCCTGGATCAGTAAGTACCCCCAGGAGTATTGATTTATTATGGGAACATGGAGGACTTTACGACTCGACAGATTTAACGTGCATCAGTCTCCATTTACTACACAAGGAGTCTTCGGCCGGCCTGGAATCGAGCCCACGAACTCTTTGAGATGGGCCCAGTGCCCTACCAGCCAGGCTATCCTGGCCCTAAGGCGTGTGTTTTAATAATGCTGACTTATGGGTTATGAGGTGTCTAAGAAATAAACTAGCAATGATAGCATGATAAGAAATATCCTTTGCCCTAAAAAGACGTATATTTTCATTTGTTGTATTCAACGTTGTATTTTCATTTTCAGTTGGTTAGCATGGAAAGGTTGACTAATTAATCTTTTTTTAAACTTTGTAAAAATAATCGTATGCCAAGCTTGTTTTTTAAAGATTGAATAAAAGCATGCAAAAAAATTTAGAAAAAAAAATCCTATTTTAGATTTTTTTACTGTAAGCCTTTTTTTTCCACTTTAGCTTTATACAGGTTCAAAAATGCAACGTTTTCTTTGTGTTAAAAACTTAATGATCAGGCTAACCTTCATTTTTGAAGTGTTAGAGAGAGTATAGAAAAACCTGCGCAAATAAACCTCGTTTTAGTGATGGTCATAAAATCTAGATCATAAAATCTTGAGAAGGAGAATTTATCCTCGGTTTGGGAACGCATCCTACTCTTGTTTTGCGAATGATGATTCATTCATCCACGATTTCTAAAGGCCTGTTTATACGATCCAAGTTCTTGGAAGAAGATTGATTGAAATTGATGGAAACTTGTTTTACTTAGAGCTTGAATCCTGTAAACGATCATCCACGTTCTTGATCCAAGTCCTTGGATGATAGTAGAGCAATGTTCTAGTTTTTATCCAAGTTTCTCCCACCCCCTTAACTACTCAGCTTCTAAATTTTTGTGAGGTCAACAAGCAGGCATCAGATTATGTCATTTTGTAGTCCGTTTTTATAAATTTGAATCCAAATAAATCAATCTATTCAGGGCTATTTTTGCTATTATGATTTTATAATGTTGAATATGAACAATGCTCAGGTTTTTCATCCCACCAATCAGTGGCAATCAAGAACTTGAATGGTGTCGACTAATCATCCAAGTTCTCGTATTCAAGAACTTAGACAGTGTAAACAGACCTTAAAGGTTTTCCTTGTCTTGTTTTGTAAAGGCAGATTCAATATTGATATAAAAGGGTTGTTTATGCAATCTTAATATAAATCTCACAAACGCACAAACTAACATAGTTAAATTTAACATTGTTCCAAGCTTGCATGGCTTAGTTTGTAATCATTTATAAGCCTTGTTGGGCTTTGTGATAAGGGTTGCTGCTGACATTAAAATCAACCTTGCACATATTTAATAAAAAAAATTCTGATATGGCATTTTTGGACAAAGGAAATTTATGGTTATTCATTGTTCTTATCAGCATCTAAGACCGATCTTTAAATATTTTTTAAAAAAATGTAAAATATTAAATCCTCCATGATTTTTTTAAAGATTTAAAATTTTTCAAGACAAAGTGGACCTCAATACAATTTATATTGTTATTAAAATTCTGCAAAAAAATAAACGTTCAGATATTAGACGGTATCATTTTTCTTACAAGCTTAACGCTGAACCAAGACAACCGGTACTTTGAACCTTAACACCGTACAAATCCACAGCAAATTTATTGAGAAATTATATTGAAAGTCTGTTTAGTTTAATTTGAACTATAGTGTCAAGTATTTAAATGACCTTTTGAATCGTTTAATTTGCAAGATAACGCAACTTGATAGCAAGTTGAGATTGCTTAAAATTTGCTCGATATTGTGATTCAGGTCCCACCCCAATTCATGACAGTATAATAGGCAGATATGTTTCTGAAAATTCTACTAACTTTTCTAGATGTATAAAGACAGCACTACTATAAGCAGTTAAATCGAATTCCTTCGTTACTACACCATAAGTAACTACATTGAATTCTGTTGCTAACATAACGTTTGTCCAAGAATTAAACTGTCTATAAGACATAGATAACCTCGTCATTATTTACTTTTATAGTACATTTATAAAGTACATTTATAAGTACTTTTAAAAGTACTTTTAAGTACTTTTTAAAGTACATTTATAGTATTGTATGATTTAATAAAAATATCTTAATATTTTTTACATATTAGAAACATAATGATGTAAGTTATAAATGAGGCATAATTAATGGCATAATTAAAATTATGATTTAATGATTGTTTTTGCATTTAATAATGCTCAAAAAAATTTATTTGACATATGAACATGAAAGAATTCAAATGTATTTAAAAATATGTATTAATTTTTTCAGCTAGTTAATTAGGTATTGCATATTTCTATAAACAAACTTAAGTTCATTATTTTTCTTCAATTTTTGATGTATATTTTTAAGAAAAACATGTCATTAAATTAATTTTAAACCTTATATTTTCGAATAAAAATAACTAATTAATGCACATATAACTGAATGGGAAATAAAATATTCCCCTGCCTCTAGAAAATAACTTAAAAAATTTTCAAAAACTGAAGTAATTATTTTGCTCACTTCTTATCTTAATAGAACATTTTTGAACTGAATATTTTTAAATTTTTTTTACCCCATTTTCTCATCATTAGGGTTCGTAAAATTAAAAATGCTTCATTTTGAGGAGACTTATTTAAAAAATTATACTAAATTAAGGGAAAAATTGAAATGCAAAATTTAACGAACCTCATACGCTTTATTCTTTTGTGATATTCATTAAAATTAATTACGTATTTATAGAGTTCGTATTTTTAAGTCTTTTGAAACAGTCTCGTCTTTGCGCTCTATTAAAAATTTACAGGAATAGTTTGGAATCTTTTGTGGAAGCGAATTCGAGAGAATTTCTTAAGAATACAATTTGGTGATAAATCCAGCGTTTTCCTTGAAATATTTGTTAAATAATTGATTTTAATTGCATTGTTAGGAATGAATCCGGAATTAGAAAGAAAAAAAATTACATTTTGTGGTCGAAAAAAATCCATTTTCAACGGGTTTGAATTTGCTATCGCCATCATTCCCGCACGTCTTGTTGGAATGTTATTGAACGAATGAACGAATGTAATGAACGATTGTAATGAACGAATTGTTAGGAAAGAATCCAGAATTAGAAAGAAAAAAAAATTACATTTTGTGGTCGAAAAAAATCCACTTTCAACGGGTTTGAATTTGCTATCGCTATCATTCCCGCACGTCTTGTTAGAATGTTATTGAACGAATGTACTTAACGATTGTAATGAACGAATTGTTAGGAATGAATCCGGAATTAGAAAGAAAAAAAATTACATTTTGTGGTCGAAAAAAATCCATTTTCAACGGGTTTGAATTTGCTATCGCTATCGTTCCCGCACGTCTTGTTAGAATGTTATTGAACGAATGTAATAAACGATTGTAATGAACGAATTATTAGGAAAGAATCCGGAATTAGAAAGAAAAAAAAATTACATTTTTTGGTCGACAAAAATCCATTTTCAACGGGTTTGAATTTGCTATCACTATCATTCCCGCACGTCTTGTTAGAATGTTAAAAAGTTTCAACTGTGCTGTAAGGATTTATTGTATAAAAAATCAATCCTAAAAGCAGCACAAATAATATTAGAAGCATAATTGTTTTATCACTTTTGCTTTGTATTTTCTATTCATAAGAACTTCTTAAAGTGCTGTGATAACAAATCTTTTTCTATAACACATGATCAAGGATGGAGAAATTTTACGGTCAAGGCAAAATTTATTTATTAGCCATTCTCAACGCGTTTGTACTCTTACGTCACTAATTTGCTATCTCTTTCATTCCCGTACGACTTATTAGAATGTTTAAGCTTCAATTGTGCTTTTAGGATTGACTGTAAAAGTAAAAATCAATCTTAAAAACAGCACAAATGATACCAGAATTATAATGATTCAATAATTTT
Source organism: Parasteatoda lunata (assembly GCA_949128135.1). Lineage (NCBI taxonomy): Eukaryota > Metazoa > Arthropoda > Arachnida > Araneae > Theridiidae > Parasteatoda > Parasteatoda lunata. Next base: position 84,682,073 of record OX421977.1, read on the forward strand.
TGCTTTGCATAGTTTCTATTTCCAACTCAAATATCGCGAAACTTTCTTCGTTTCTGGCCGAAACCGTTTTCTGGTATATGCTCCGGGCAAAAAAAAAAAAAAAAAAAAAAAAAAAAAAAAAAAAAAACTATTTATACTTCTTTGAGGAAATGAATATCTTCAAAATTTAAAAAATATTTCAGTCATTCTATTTTTCCTAAAAAAAAAAAACTTTTAATGTTTTTACTTTTTCTAATAATCACCATACAAGAAAGACAGATGGAACATAAAACAGAGAGATAAATTACACTCGCGCCCGATGCGAGATTCGAATCCGAAATCTGACGAGTACGAGGCCAACTCCTTGACCACGATTCAAGTCGGTCGGCATATATCTCGTCACTTTGTTTCCGATCGTCTAGTCTTCACTCTAATGTCTCCCACAATGCAACCCGACGAGGTTTCGAGTTGAGGAAACATTTTCGTCACATAAAGAGTTAGCGTTTTGTCACAAATCACGCGATTTTGATACGAAATGATTCTGAAAAATTACAAAATACAGCTTAAGGATTGCTGAATCGTCAAAAGTGAGAATTTTATTTCTGAGAGTGGTGTGCTTTTAGGATAAAAATCAATCCTAGAAGCAGCACAAATGATACCAGAAGCATAATTGTTTTATCATTTTTGTTTCGTATATTTTCTTTTTATAAGAACTTCTTAAATGCCGCTTGTGCTATGACTATAAATCCTTTTCGATAACGCGCGAACAATGATGAAGAGTTTTTAAGGGCAAGACGAAATTTATTGCATTACTATTACCTTTTTCATTAAACAAAAAATCTAATTTTCATATTTCGTAGAATAGTTGAAGAGCTTTTAATCGAAATTGCAGTTTTTATATTTGTTCGGAAAAGACAGTTTCCGAAGGGAGAATGAGGAAAAGAATTTTTCTCCTTGCTCTTGTCCAGCTCATCTTCTTAATCGTATTATTTGTTCGTAAATACCTATATATAAGGTAATCTTATCGTCATTTAAAAAATTACATAAAAGATATTATATTTTTTGTGAGGAATTTTGATCGGGTCCTCCGTTACTGTGATAATTGTCCCTATCTTCCTCTCTTTGAGTACGGCCGTTCACATTCTATAAAAAGGATAACAGTAGCGCAATTGATCACTTTTGTGTTTTATATTTGTAATTTCATTTATATTTGCATTTGTTATGTTTGTAATTTCTCACAAACGTAAAATTTTTCCTAAAAAAAAGCTCAAGAAATTTGTTGGACAAACAAAACAAGCAACAAACAAAAAAAATTTTTTTTTTACTTAATTATGTAAAATTTCTCAAAAAAGTGTAAATTTTTTGAAAATTTTTTTCCTTAAAAATCTTTAGAAATAACTTGAACACAATTAAGTTGATTTTTAAACGTTTTAAAATTTTATGAACTTACATATGGTACGAAAAAATTTCTCACAGGTCGCAAAATCATTTTCCTTTCTTTTAACCTTGAAAGTTAACTTAAGCAAAAAATTGCTATAAATAAGCAATTTCATTAATTTACTCGTGGTATAAAATATTTTTTTTTTTTTACAATTTAAACTGTTCTTGTTTTTGTAAACCGAAAAATTATTTTTTTGCAACGATAATTTATTTTTCAGTTCTTTTAAAACTTCTACATCAGTTTTAAACCTATAAAAACGATAGTCTTAGAATCTATAACTTTTATTGCTCTTTTTTTTTCTCCCCCAGATGTTTAAATTTGACTCCCTTTTTATTTCCTTGTTCAAACTTGTTTCTCTGCCCTTATTGGTTAAACCACTTTACACATGTTTGTCTCTTTACTTCTCTACCATCATTTGACGTTTAACACCGAGGATGGTACTTGTTTATAGAACTGAAAGTACAGTATGACCATTTACGTATTTTTTACTGCGTTCTATTCACGTTTTTTTTTTTTTTTTTTGCTTTAGTCATCATAGCACAAAGTATAACCTACATTTCTTAGATTATATATGTTACACAAAACTTAACTTAGTTTTTCTAAAAAATAATTTAAGGAATATTTAAATTTAAAAAAAAAACTTACGCATAAATAATCTTATATAGCTACATTTTTCAAACTTTTTTTTCATTTTCTCTTTGTTATAAAACTATATTTATGCAAGCTTTTGTTTTATGTTTAGGGTTATGTTTTAAGATTAAAACTATGTTTTAATCTTAAAAAAAAAAATAATTTCTACAGAAAAAAAGTGTTTTTCTTGATTATTTCATATTTTATTAACTTACAAATGGCATATCAATCTTTCTTCCAATTATTAAACCATACTCATTTCTTTTATTTTTTATTGAAATCTTAAATAAATAATTTACTTCAAAAATAACTTTTCTTTCCAATTTCTTTTAAAAAAATTCTAGAGTGGTTTTATACCTGGAAATAAAGTAGTCCTGGAACCTAAAAGTTAAAATTGAAGATCAGAGTATATTTTCCGCCCTCTCTTCAGATATTTCACTTAGAAACTTCTAGAAGAAACAATGAATTTTAGAAGTAGTTTACACAATGTCTTCTATTCAAAAATTGGATCCTTATTCCTTCGAAAATTCCAAATGGAAGTTGAAGGGGAGTTCGAATTCACCCCCCTCGATTTGATCTTTTTCTTATTGCATTTCATAACCTTTCTCCCCCTGATTCTCGAACACTTGAAGAGAATGTAGTGAAAGGGGCGTACACGAATCGATATTAAAGTTTCGGGGCGTTCGATTGAATGAGGCGGAGAGGGCGTTTTCGCTTTTCCTTTCTCTCTCCATTGAAGCCCCGGCGAAAATGAAAAGTGAAATTGATTGGGAAAAGCATATATGTATATTCTTAAGTTCCCTTCGCAATTTTCGGACAAGGAGATATTTGCCGGGGGCACAGTTGTCGTCCTATATTGGAATTCCTATCTCGAATTAAAATAACTTCAAATTCGAGAATGAATTTTATGGTTTGATAAAGTTTTTTTTATTTTTGTTTTTTCGTAGAGGGGAAGAAAATACAATGTATTAGAATAAATAGCAATTTAAAATTCAATATCTGAACTTTGAATAAATGTTTAAAATTTTATTTCGCAGTTTTATTGAAAATGTGCTTGGAAAAAATCATCATCAGAATTTTTAGAATAAACAAAAAATAAAGGCTTGGTAAGAAAATATGATCTTGGAGCTTCTGAAGATAAAAGAAAAAGGTAAATATCTCAGAAAAAGATTTTATATATGAATTTTTTTTTAAAAATAGTTGGCTCTTTGTTGTTATTGCTAATCATAAATAGAAAAGAGTTATGGTATGGAAGCGAACGGATTTTAAACAGGAAACATTTTTTTAATTTGTACCCATTGGTGAACCAAATTCAATTTTTTTAAATACAAAAGAAAATAATAATAATAACAACTACAACAAAAACAACAATATCAATAATAATCAATAATAGTTTATTTTTTAAATTCCACAACCAGTAGCGTCAGGATCGTGAAAGTTGGACGACGGGTGCGAGAGGCAAACCTATTGAAAATATTTTTTTTCTTCTTCCTCTGAATGATGTTCATCTTTGAAGCAAAAGGGCTATTTAATCATACACAAAAAAGCCGGATAGGGTCAATTTGGCCTCTCTCGTTTATTGCTGCTCGGGAATTCAAAAAAATAACTTATTGAAAGTGTTAAGTTTTTCTGTCTTTTCACAATTTGAGACTATTTAACTCTCTCTCTCTCTCTCTTTATATATATATATATATATATATATATATATATATATATATATATATATATATATATATATATATATATATATATATATATATATATATATATATATACATATACATATATATATATATATATACATATATATATACATATACATATATATATATATATATATATATATATATATATATATATATATATATATATATATGCATATATATATATATATATACATATATATATATACATATATGTAATACAAAAAGTATAATACTTTTGTATTAATAAAAGAATTAAATCTCTTTCGTTTTAATAAAATGTCTTTGTTAAAGAATAAGCGTAGAGAGATTCTATTTTGGGAAGTCAAGGCTAATAACATACGACTGAGTTATTTTTAGAATCTCTCCCCCTTTCACTTCCATATAAGGAAGCATGAAATGATTTTCCTTAATGCGTAAGGATACAAGTATGCCAACGATTGTGCCTGTTTACTCAAATCTGTGTTAGTATAAAAGCGAGAGCAATGCTTTTCGCATGGCTTTTCCATCATGTTCAGATCCTGAATAAGTTGTTCCGGAATTGTCCAAAGTCTTGTCCACCCCCTCCCTTGCGGAGAGTGGATGTGGACTGTTATCGATACCAGCCTACTAATATTAATAAATATTTTTTGGAGTGTATCATGGAAACGACTGCAATATTGAAGCACTGTTATTATATATATATACATATACATATATATATATATATATATATATATATATATATATATATATATATATATATATATATATATATATATATATATATATATATATATATATATATATATATATATATATATACACTGAGTGGCCAAATTATTATGACCACCCCTTCAGTACGCTGTTGGCCTATACCCTATACGGCGCAATGTGCGTCGAACAGTCCGTTCAGAGACGTTCACAGTTGCTCCTTGATTAAGATCACTTGCAATTTGTCGCACTGTTGCTCTACTGTTGCGCTGCACAACCCTGGCCAGCCTTCTCTCTGATTGAGCATTCAGTACCCTGTGACGACCACAAATCTGACGTTGAGACCCGGTTTTTTGCTTGATTGTCCATTCTTTGTACACATTAACAACTGCTGCTCTAGAACACTTCACAAGTGCAGCCGTTTTGCTGATACTCGTTCCGACACATCTCGCACCCAAAATCATTCCACGTTGAAATTCAGTTAAATCACTTTTCTTTCCCATATCTGAGCAAGCAACACAGTATAACTGATGACTCATTTGTCCAGTATTCCCGTGTTATAGTTATCTTGCCCTCTAGCGGCAGCGCTGTGACGCAATAACTCATTTGCATAAAACTCTGAGGTGGTCATAATAATTTGGCCACTCAGTGTATATATATATATATATATATATATATATATATATATATATATATATATATATATATATATATATATATATATAAGAATTAAACCAAGAAATTTGTAGTTATAAAACAAAATCCAATGAATGACTAATACTATTCCTCGAATCTCGAAGTTAACCTTCATTTGTTGAACTACGAATAAGAAAACGAAAAGAATGCGACGAAAATTTTTATACTTGTGAATAATTTATTCTAGTTCCGTAAAAAAAATTACGTTCAATTCAAAACATTGTCGTTCGATAACTTCCAAACAATAAATGGAATTTCATGTACTGAGAAACCCACTTTCATTCTTTACGTGCTCTGTAGAAGGTCGATTGTATCCCGTTTCTTTTTACTTAAAATGTCCGGGTAAGGAGAAGTAATTAGGTTTTAAAGTGAGATGGCGGAAATAGTTTTGATGTTAACAAGTAAGCGTCGAAATTAAATTTTTTTTGCTTTACGCAAAATTTTATTTGTAATCATTGCCACTGAAAAATCACAGGTGGAAAATAACTTAGTTTAGATTTAGTAGTAGCTAAAATAATTAGTAAAGATTATAATTAATAATTTTTTGCTTTTCAAATATATATTTGTTTATATGTAACAATAAACTAAATTTATAATAACTATATAAACTGAAAATATAAGTATCTATCAGTTTACAAAATAAGTTCTTAAACACTTTATAGATAATAAATAAATAATCCCAAGAAACTAAAGCGGTAAGATAGTACTTGATTAAAACTTCATTCGCTTCAAAAATATACAATAACCGTCCACAAGCTTCAAACGCTCCAAAATTGGTGACCTTTTCATTTTCAAGAATACTGATTCCCTTGCTAATGGCATTAGTTCCTGAACGTCTAGCAGGCCTTAAAAATGAGCTTCTATTCTTGGTTTCAACTTGTATATTTTTGAGTCGAATGAAATTTTTAATCAAGTAAAACTTTGCAGATTTTTACATACGGTAAAATTACTGTATTGCGTGGTAATGACGTTTCTTCCTGGTAAAGAAGAACTCCTTAATTCTGGTTAATAAAAAACAAAATATACGTTGTTTAAACCATTCATTCGGTAATTTTTCCGTTCATATAGTTACAGTTTTCTGGAAATTCAGGTTTTCAAAATTACAGTTCTTGTGAGCACACAATTATTAAATACAAAATTGAAAAGTAAATTTAACCGAATAAATAGTTTTTATGCTATGCTCTAAGGCATCAAGATAAAATCACAAGATTATACTGCATTCAGTAAATTTTTTTCACACATTTTCGAACTATATTTTTTTGATAATTTTACTATAATCATTACCACAGCCCTTCGGCAAAAATTAGCGATTTTTTGGTGTTCCCATAAAGCCAGAAAACCAGCAAAATAAATATATTCTGGTAGTTTTGATCGTACCTTTTTTTCTCTGTGCACAACAATGACGTTTCACGACGTCATTGTTGTGCACAGACGTGTGTTGACGTTCATGTTTAACTTCATGTTCATGTTAAACGGGGGATGGATTTTAATCATATTTATTCGAAACCCATTTAAACTCTATCTTTTATATCACTTAATTACATGTTTTTATATTAATCATAGATACTATAGTAGAAGAATTTTGGGAATGGAAATTTTTTTGTTTTGCCAAACAATAAAAATCATGTGATCGTGAATAAAAATAAAACTCTATTTCAACAGTGTGAGTAATTTTTATAAAAAAAATTATTTTCAAAAGATTAATTAAAAAAAAATAAAAAATTATAATATTTAAAAAAAAAATTTTTTTTACGTGAACACGTAAAAAAGAATTCTTTTTTTAAGCATATTTTTAGAAACATTGTTTCTATTGGAACTTTATTATTTTTTCTTATTCTTGGTCTTTTGAAAACTTTCATTTATAATATTTATTTTTAATGTATATTCTAAAAAAACTTCCGCGTTTAATGTCCATAGTAATAAAATAGCAAAATTATACACTATTTTATATCATCTCTTAAGTTAAGATTTTAAAAAAAATTATTAGAATTCATGCTATTGTACTTTAACAATATTATTCCTATTTCTATTATTGTTTTTAAAATGAAATGAAATGAAATATTTTCCTTTTGAACAAGAAATGTGTTTAACTTAGCTTTTCATTAATCTTTTTAATAAAATATTACTGAAATATTAAAACTCAAAAGTGTCTTTATAAAGGCTACTTTATTAAAATACAGTATTTTGTGAATGAAAATTTGAAAAATTTGAATAATTTAGTTTATAGGTATTCAATAAAAAATAAGCATACCTTAAAATAATTTTAATGATAATCTGCACCGTTATCTACGTAGTAAAAAATTCCGGATCAAATTACGGTCTTTTTATTGTTAAAATTACAGTATAATATTTCAGGACTAAGTCTATATTGTGAAGGATTCTAACAACGGGTGCGTGTTTCTAACGACAGTAAAAATGGATTTTGCGGTAAAATGGATTTTATGGAGGATACCTAATGTGCTGGTGCTTTATACCGTAATTTGATCCGGAATTTTTTACCATGTACATACTAGATATAAATTAGAATATCAAGGTGTCGGGGGCAATATAATGATAAGTCATATTTTTATGTAGTTCAAGAGAGCTTTTTGGTGAAAAACGTATTCTTTTGTTATCAAGTGAAAATCCGGGAAATTTGTAAAATATTTAAATATATAATATTTAAATATTTACATCTAGTACACTATCCCTAAACATTTAAAAAAATGTCTGATGACTTTTTGCTTAAATTGGCTTATTTTTAAATCGTTTATAAATTCTTCGATTTCAAAATTAATTACTAGGAAGAATAAAGAATTCAATACCTTTAGAAAACAGTCAAGTTTTCAATCGGATTTCGATTCAACCAAAATTGACTGGAAATTTTCGAATATTACTAGATAGAATGCCCTTCCAATCGGGCTAATAATCGGGTTTTTTCGTGGTTTACCTCTCCATGTAACGCAAATGCGGGTTAGCCCCTTCAAAAAGTCTTTCACGAAATAATCTTTGTGAAAGAATATAAGATGTGTCACTTAAGAAAATTGATACTTGATTGGCTTGGATAACTCGAAATAGAATGGAAAGAACAGTTGCTTACGTACACAAATACACGTTTCAACAACCAATCAGGATCGAGATACCCACACTACGTCACTTGCAGGTATTCCATTATCCTTGATTTTTACTGATTTTTCATCTTCAGATGAAAAACTCTCGTCTAATTGGCGATTTTTGAAAATGATTAACTTTTTTTTATATATTAAAAATATTTTTCTATTTTTAAGCTAGATAATTCTTTACGACTAGATGGCATATATAAAGTATAAAACAATTAGATGCTTTGCACTTCAAGCACAAAGCCACTTAAACAATGGCTTTTTTTATTTTCCTAGACGGAAGATATTCGAAAAAAAAAAATTCTTATTGCCCATTGAAATTAATTTTTCAAATAAATATACATAATAATAAAAAAAATTCTATTAACCCTTTGACGCAGATGGAACACCGGTTTCCTTTTTATGTATTTTTTCTGGCACTCGAAGTACAATCAAAAAGATATTTTGGTATTTTTAGTTTTAAAAAACGGTTTAATAATTACTAAAATCTGTTAGATTAGCGGAATGGGATACCAGCAAGTGACATAATGGGGGGGGGGGGTACCTCAATCCTGATTGGTTGTTGAAAAGTGGCGTTTGTTTATGCTTAGAGTAAGCAAAACCTGTCAAGAATCAATTCTCTTAAGTTACACATTCTATATTCGTACGCAAAGATTCTTTCACGAGGATTTCAATTCTTTCCCTATATATTTCTTACTTAACACAAAGACAGGCATGAAGCCATGTAGAACAAACTGATTATGCATCGAAGTCACCTGATACACAATATAATAATCACGGACTGCCTGGACAAAAATATATCACGGTTACAATAAAATACATAAGCAAATAATTAATTTAAGTTAAGTAAAAGACGTAAACGAGAAAGAATTGTATTTCAATAAATTTGATGTGCGATACGGTGCTGTATTTTATTAACTTCACGTTAATAAAATTCACGTTAATAAAAAAGTTGATTTAAGTTTCTCCACATAAGTCATACTAACTTATGTGGATAAACTTAGATCAACTTTAACACGCCATTTTGCTTATAAGCTTTCCTAATTTATTTGCTTTTTTTATTCTAATGTATGTTTATGCTTCTTCTTATTTAATACAGTTGAACCTGTTTATCTCGAACCTGCTTATCTCGAAAACCTGTATTTCTCGAAATTTCTTAGTTTCCCGACATTAACGATTTAATTTTAATGTATTTTTCCAAGTTTATCTCGAAAGAATTTCTTTCAAAACCTGTGTTTCTCGAATTTTGAAGGAGAATGTACATCATCGTAACCGATGCCTGGACAGCAGAACTTGTTCAAACAATCTACATTACAAGAACCGAAAAATTCCCTAGCCCCATGGGAAGTAAGAATGAGCAGATTGGAGGGTCGTTTCTTCGAATTTTCGGTTACTATCCTCACACTCTCCAACCAATTGAGTGTATTCCGACAATGAAAAGTTGACTGATGAGGGAGGCGTCACCACTGGGCATCAGTTTCCACACATGGATAAGAACAACACAAAGAGAAATTCATTTTATCAGTAGAATTTTTTTAGGAGGTCTTTGGTTTGAGCGTCTCAGTTTTTTTTAAACATTGTTCAATTGAATTTTGATTAAGTATGGAAGGGGCTAAACGTAAATTGAATGTTCTCTCCATTGAAGAAAAAATGAAAATTTTAACATTCTTGGACGGAAATCCATTAATGAAAAAAAAACGAAGTTGCAGTGAAGTTCGGTTTACCAGCAAGCACTCTTTCTACAATTATTAAGAATCGAGAAGCTGTGGAGAAAAAATTTCATAGCAGCAACAAGAATGCGAAAAAAAGCCGAAAATGCACTTTTCCGGACGTGGATGAACGTGTTTTAAAATGGTTTACACAATGCAGGAGCAGAATTTCATTTTTTAAACTTACCTGTATATCTCGAAACCTCTCTATCTCAAATTTTTTTCCCTTTCCCGCGAGATTCGAGATAGGCAGGTTCGACTGTAGTATGTTACTTTGTTTTATACTTTTGAATGGCATTTTTCTTTCTTTTCTTCTATATTTGTCTTGTCTTTATTCTACTGTTTTTGCTTGTTTTTCTTGTATTCCTAGACTGGTGCAAAACTTTTGGGGTACAGAGAAAGTGATTTTTTGACTTTTTGTCAAACTTTCTCGATAGAAAAGTTTTGCTTTTTATGACAATTCTGGGCTGATGACGTCAGCCTTGATTGTCATATATTTCTTTCAATGTTTTTTCAATTTTTTACTAATTTTTCTTTTTTATCTTGTTTGCTTATAAGCGATCAGCTGGCGCTGATGTTATGGGGTGTGGGTATCTGTGATGTTCTTTTTCTTGAAGTGCAAATACCCAATTCTATTTCTATTAAAATATAAAATCCAAAAAAAAAAAGAGAAAAAAGTAGTATGAAATTTCTTTTTTTTTCTCGTTCATACTCAAAAACTTATCAGTAATTGATCTGGTAAATTACCGAAATTTCAACGATGAAAAATTTTCTCTTATAAACCATAAATTATTAAAATGTTATGACGTAATATTTTTCTCTCGTTTTGATCTGAGAAACCGTAGAAAACCTTACAAAATAATGAATAATAACCATGATAAATAATCATGAATAATGAGAGAAAAATGAAAAAAAGTATACAAATATGCTTAATAAAAATTCTGCGTCAAGGGGTAAATTGTGCCAAATGAATATGCATTTAAGGAAGAAAAAAATATTCCCAAAATAAGGAAGACTTGAAATGAGAAAGAACACAGAGCAAAGAGTTCGGCGACAGATGCGAGTGATACAACACTTTTCCGGCAAATATCCCTACCAAAGATTTTTACTTGATTTTTCTCTCCAAGTACAGATAAAATTGAAACAAAGAGCACCCTGTTCGAACCGGATGTTGTTGGCGGATAAAAATTTTCCCTTTGCGGTAATTCGATTCTTTTTAGCCCTCTTATAGTCGTCGGAACTAAAAAGTCTTATTTTTTTTAAAAAAGTCGTACATTAAAGGAAAGTTTCTGAATATTTTATTTTATTTTAGTATAATGAATTATTGTGAATTTTAAAACTTTCAATTGGCATTTATTTCGACATTTTTTTCAAAAAGTAGAAGGAAGGTATCAAAGCCTTACACGGAGAAGAAAAATTCTGGTAAAAGTACCGTACTGTAGAGACATATCTGGTAAAAAAAATATATTAATTCTGATATTAAAAATCAATATATATGGTATTTAAACCATTCATTTGGTAATTTTTCTATCCATATGGTAACGGTTTACCGGAAATTCTGGTTTTACAAAATTTTACTTCTTATTACCGCACATTTAGTAAATTTATTGTTAACATTTATTATATACCAAAGCACATTGGTAAAAGTTATTGAGCTTTTTGGTGCACCCATAGGGTCGGAAGCTCGGTAAATTTTACCATTCTGGTAGTTTTTCTCAGCAATTTCTTCTTAGTATAGAAATCCAGCCACATCATGTTTAATTTATATTTGAGGGGTCTTGACGCTCATCTTGTGGCCCTCAGAAGATACCTTAATAGGCCACCATATCATGTCATTTCAATCTATTATAGAAAGTGAAAAGGGCCGTAAAGTGAAAACTATTCCAAATGATTACTAATAGTGGGAAATTCTTGGTAGACACTTATATAAGATTAGAGAATTGATGAATTGCTGTCATCAATTGTCATTGTCAATTGTCATCAATTTGCCATTTTATTATTTTATTGAAATAAATAGTGAAGCATTTAATAGACTAATTGAGTACTGACACTCCAAGAAAACCTCCCATACACTCACATGTGATCTATGACGTCAGCGCCAGCTAATCTTTATCAACAAAATGGCGTATTAAAGTTGAGCTATGTTTCTCTAGAAAAGTTAGAATGCCAATTAACGATAAGTAAACTAAATACAGAGCCGTATCGCAGATCGAATTTGTTAAAATATAATTCTTTCTCGTCTACTTCTTTTACTCAACTTGGATTTATAATTTGTAATATGTATTTTATTGCGGCTGTGATATATTTTTGTTTTGCTTGCCTGGCAACTTCGATGCATAATTAGTTTGTTTATGCTCTACATGGCTTTGTGTAGTTGTGTTAAGTCTCTGGGTAAGTGAAAGAATTGAAATCTTTGAGAAAGAATTTAGAATGTGCATACTTGACTGCTACGCTTATTCAAAATAGAATGGAAAGAACAGTTGCAAACGTAAACAAATGCAACGTTTCAACAACCAATCGGGATCAAGATACCCTTACTACGTCACTTGCAGGCATCCCATTCTGCCAATGAATAGAAAGATAGAAACAAGAACGCGTTTGACAGTTCAGCATTTGGAGGAAATTTTGAAAATACTAAGAATAACTATATCACATATATTGCGTCAGTTAAGCAGAAATAATGTCAAATTACACATTTAGTTTGAAATGATCAACATTTCTTTCACAGTGTTTTTTTTTTTTTTCACTATAGTATGTAAAGTATCTCATTATTTGTTTGAGAAAGTCTATATAAAAATAAGTTAAAGCAATTCTACGACAATATCATTACAAATTTTAAGAAAATGCGAAGATGTAAGAAATCAAAAATCTTAGTAAACTTCCCTGAAAAAAAATTCTGGATCAAATTTGGATCAAAGTATTGACACCCTGAGTGCAACATTCGAAAACATTCTATTTCACTCTAAAATACATTTTTACCGTAAAATCTATATTTTTACCGTATTAATTTCACGAATTAAAAAATCTGAATTACCGTAATTTTTCAGTAAAATTTATCTAATTGCAATGATTTCACGGGAAATATTACTGTAAAACTTGCCGCAGGTATATCAGGTTATTTAATTCGTGAAATTTTACCATAAAAATGAATTACAAGAACCCGGTGTGTCGATACTTTTTACAGTAATTTTATTCGGAATTTTTTACAGTGTATGGTAATGTTTTTTTTTTTTTTTTTTTTTTTTTTTTGACAAAATTATATTATTTAGCAGATGAGTAGCCCACAGAACATATCGAATTTATTACTCTGACTCTCTGGCGTAAGAAGTTGAAGACTCTATTGAATAGAATTAAAAAATAATTTTAATTTCAATGCCCAATCATTTCAAAACTGTTGCTTTCGGACAATTAAATGAATTATGATTTCCTAGAATGTGAATCACATAAAAATTTTAGTGAAGTACGTCATTATTTCATTTTAAGAACACACATCATTTCCATAATATCTTGAATTCTTATTGCTTGAATTCTTATTGCTCGAAACTTTTGATTCGTAAAATTCGCATCCATTGCGACTTATGCTTAGAAAATAGAGCATACCCAAGCTTTAGAAAAGCCGTTTTATTTTTTAAGAAATTAAAAAAGAACCATTGTGACTTTCAAAGTCTGAAATTTTGTTGTTGGAAAAAAAAAAAAAAAAAAAAAAACCGTGACCGTTTAGGCTTCTGAAACAGTGTGCAAAGATGAAATCCAAATGGCTCAAAGGTCTAGCCTTAAATATGCCAATTAATTCATAACGACACAAGGACTCAAAAACATACTTTCTTTAAATAAAAATGCTTTTTTTAGGATGAATTTGGATACTTGACGTTAAAAATATAGAAGGAGGTAACTAAAAATAGGCAAAGACCGTTGAATAGGCATAGAACAGTTGACCGTTTCTTTCCTTACATGTTAATTTCTTTGCTTATTTCGCCATACCTCTGAAGTTATCTAAGGGAATTTAAACGTAAGCAATAATACACGGAGAAAAAAAATTAAAAAAATTACAGTACTGTAAAGTAATGATATCTTAGCAAAAAAAAAAACAAAAAAAAAAAACTAAATAAATAAAATGATTCTGGTAATAAAAAGAGGAAATATACGGTATTTAAATAATTAATTAGAATTTTTCTGTTCATATGGTAATGGTTTACCGGCAATTCTGGTTTTCAAACTTATAGTTCTTGTTAGCACACATTTACTAAAAAATATAAACCTGACGCATGATAAAATTAATGGTAATATAATGCATGGTTTTTATACCATGCTCTAAGGCATCATGATAAAATTACCAAATTTTAGCACATTTATTAAACACATATTTATCACATATTTTAAGACTATATCTTATTGTTTATTTTGCCGAAATGATTACATAAGCACTCTGGTTAAAATTACCGAGTTTTTTTGTAGTTTTATCCATACTTTTTTCTCTGCGTAAAATTCATTTATCCAAAGATAACATCAAGAGAATTACAACTTTCAAGTAATTCTCATGATGTTTTTATTTTTATTTTTTTTTTTATTTTATTAATTAATAGTAATTGGATTATAAGTTATACAAAATGTTACCTGATTTTAAATTATGTAATTTTATTTGACAAAATACCAAGTTTGAACAAATTTGACGGAATGGTTAGAATTACAAAATGATTCTATTTTCAAATTTTTATTTCTAAAAACCTTTTAACCAATTCCGTCCAATTTTTTTTTCAGTTAAAATTAGATAATTTATATTTATGTATGAATATTTTCCCTCAAAGTACATGATAGTTTCAGGGCAATCTTGTTTCAATTCTCAATGTCTTAAAAATGCTCGGTTTTTAATATGTTTTTTTAAATCACGCCAAATCTAGTCTTAAAATGTATTTATTGTAGTCTAATTGTCTCTTTCCAAACAGTCATCTTTATTTATTTGAATGTGCTAGGCTAATTGAAAAAATCTACAGTATTTTCTAACTGAACAAACATTTTTTTAGGTTTATTGCATTGATCCCACAAACATTCATGCTAATTAGAAATTGTATCATCCAGAACTCAATCAGCCTACATAAATTTTATAAGGAACCTAGAGTAGTGAAGGCTTATTATAAAGAGCCATAAATGATATTGTAATAAGCCTATGCAAACTCAGTTTTATTGAGTAATTTTTCGCACATCACTTCATCAGCATAAGGGTATCTATAGTGAAGTTGATTGTAATAAGCCTAAAAGTATCAGGCAGATTAGAAAATTCTGGAGATTTTTATAATTATTTAAAAATGGCAGGGACATTTGGCGAAAACACATCCGATCCAAATTCCACTGAAATCTACTTTCCCTACAGAAGTGATCCGGGGTCTTTTACCTTTGTGCGGTATTATAAATTATTATTCAATTAACTATTGTTTAAAGTGAAACAACTTTCGTTTAAAAGTGCTTTTTTGATTCATTATAAATAACTTTTATATCAGTATTTCTCTTTTTAAAAATGACATTCATTGCTTTTCAACTCATTTATTCGCCAAGCACTTAATTCGAATGACTTGCTCAGTCATATTAAGAAAAACCCTTTAAAAAAACTCGCCAGTAAAATAATAACTGAAACAGCCAATAATTGCGGTGGTTTTTTGTTATACACGCCAACTTCTGTTCGTCATTTAGCGTGACGGTCATATAACCGTAGCCAAGAGAACAAAAAAGGGTTCTGAAGGAAAAAAAAAAAAAAAACTATCAACTAAATGCTACAAACGCTTAAACCCATTGTTCTTTCGAGATCGATTGCATGATGAGAAATCAAGCGGGATCGAAGCTGCCATGTGTTTAAACGCTTCGCTGACCAGAGGGGTCACGATGTCTTGTATTCGAACTGCGGCCCGTCTTTAGAACGGATTAGCTATGCATCACTCCGCCAAAGAGGTGCTTGATTTTTTTTCTTTTCTTTCATCGGGTGGTGTTAAAACCGAGTTAAAAATAGCTGAAAGATATTTAAAAAAGGGTTCATCACTTGGTTGTAATAGCTGCTTACGAGATAATTGCGTATAAATTGATGGCATGGTTTGTTAGAAGTTGTCTATGATACATAACATTAAGAAAACTTTTATAAGGACCTAGCTTTAAAATGACTAGAACAATTAAGCCTAACTACTTTATCGAACGACTAGATAAAGTAATGTCATGATTCAAGAAATGGGATTGTGAATAGTCTATTTATTGCAAACAAAATACAAAAACACTGTAACAGCGCATTGAAAAATAAAAATTTTTTATGAACTTTAAAATGATAATTTTTGTTAAAATTCTTAATGCACATGTTTCTCAATCGAAAACTGAAGTGAAGCAGCATTAGCTTTGGTCAGGAAAAGGGTGGGTGACCACTTTGATCAGTCTGCGTAGGAACCGCGAGTGTGCGGTATATCTTCCTCTTTAAACTGTTATACCGTAAAGTGCTCGACTTCGCGCTCAGGACGTCTAGCTATCAAAGTGGGGGAGTCATCCCCTCTGCGAAGTATTGAAATTGTGATAGGATCATCCTCAGGTATGTTTCCCAGACCGTCTTCAATAACCCATTGCGCAGTTCTAGTGCGACGTAAATAAAATATCTTTCTACCTACTGGTACATATCTAATTCTCAATAAAAATTTTAATTAATACACTTTAAAAACAAATTAAGTTCCTTAATATTTTGGGTGTGGAAAATTCTTTTTGCGAATCTTATGTTTCATAATTAAAAGTTTATTATTTTCAGCATCTAATTACAAGCAAATCAAATAAATTGTCCCGTTTATAATGTGCAGTACTTTCAATATGTTATGCAACTTCGGTATAATATTTACTGTACTACCGTGCAATAAAAAAAATAAACGTAAAAGACATAAAAATTCATTATTGAGATTTTTATCTATACATATACGCTTCGTATTGCAATTTTTTTTTTTTTTTTTCCAAAATAAATTATTTGTAAGTTTTTTGAAATTTTTTTTAGCGTTATTAGCATTAGCAAGGGAAGGGAAATAGTTATCAATCCGCTTTTCTTTTTCAAATATATACCGTGAATAACGTACGTTGTTTTTTTCGATTGGACAACAGTGTGTAAACTGTTCAATTTTTTTAATAATATTAATCTTATCGTAAAAAGTAAACATTTTATAATCCAGATGAGAAATTTCTTGTTTCATTAATTAAAGAAAGTACAATATTTGAGAGCTTAAAAAATTATTATATGCCTTTTAATAGACCATAAAAGATGTACTCCCAAATTTTTTAAGTATATTTTTATTACTACTACGACGATTAGCTGATTCGGCAGTTAAGAAATTTGTTAATTTACTAATACACCTGTCTGCTGAGTCACCCATTACAGAGAAAAATGCTGAAAAAATTACCATACTCTATAGTAATAATATTTCAATTTTTTCTTCTTCTTTCTTTAAAAAAAAAATTTTGAAAAAAACAACAACAACATAATTCTAGTAATGAAACCAAATTTTACGGTATTTAAATCTTTCAATTTGGTAATTTTTTCGTTCATGAGGTTTACCAGTCTAAGTTTACCGGTTATTTGGTTTACCGGAAATTCTGGTTTTCAAAATTATAGTTCTTATTATCACACATTTAATAACAATTACAATACTAAAAAGTAAATTTAATCGAAGGAATGTTTTATCTCTATGGCCTCATCATAAAATTACCAAATTATACCACATTTACCAAAATTTATCTCAGTTTATATAATCGTATTTTATTGTTATCTTTAAAAAATTCGTTACCAAAGTGATTCGGTAAAAAGTGACGTGCTTTTCAGTTACATATTTGTATTTGTAGTGGTACAAAAAACATTAAAAAAAAAAAAAAAAAAAAAAAAAAAAAAAAAAACGCGTCTAAAACGAATTAAATAAATAAATCTGTGAATAAGTTTAGGAAACGGGAATCATTATAAAGAAAAATATTTATTGAATCAAGCTATCATGGCATTTGCAAAACTCAGGATTAATATAACTCTCTTTAAAATAATTAAACTCTCTTTAAAATAATTAAAAAAACCTAAATATAATTATAACCTAGTAATTAAGAAATAAGTCATTACATTAATGCCTAATTAAAAATAATTAAAACTAAATAATTAGATTATAAATATACTTCAAGTAAAATGTTCTTAAAAAGAGTATTATGAATCTAGAATGGATGAAAGTCGCAAATACCTCAAAAGTTCGCCAATAACATGAAAATAATATGTGAAGTAGAATTTGTTCATGCAAGTCCTACTTGAAAAATATGTTTTTTGCAAAAGTAGAAAAAAACCAAAAATCGTGGTCAAAGACTATCCATTCAAAATATTAAGAATATATTAGCTCATTCATTTTTCAATTTCAATCAAATTTCTTTCTTACCTCGTTTTTCTTAGATTTTTTTTTTTATCAAAAATTGTTTAGTAGTGATTACAAACGTTTATAGAGACATATTGAAAGAATTAAAATTTTATATGTTATTCAAAAGAATATAAAATATAGCTTTATTTCATACAAAGTTTTCCCAGACAAGCATAGATTTATAAATCTATAAAAAAAAATTATCCCCTTCTACCCATAAGAACGAATATTACTGCATACAAATAAATTGAGAATATTAATCCAACTTGTGTGTTTAATAATAAATTCGCTATAAAATTAATGAATTTTCAAAGATACGAAAAGACAAGCATCTTTTTTATTAATCAAAACTACATCATTTTTTTTCATTCCAAAATTTCACCAATAACTAATATCGTAATAGTTTAGAATCTTAAATAATTGCATTTTTCTCCTTTTGACATGTAAATAAAATTTTTGTTTTGATTGTTAGATCGCAACAATGCGAGAATATCATATGCTTTTCTTTTCTTTTTTTAATCATTTAGACTCTTCAGCAAAGTAATTTGTGCTTTTCAAACTAAGCAGAAAGCCGTGATGGCTCAGACGACAGAGCGTTCGCCTTCCAATGAGGTGAACTGGGTTCAAATCCCAGCGATGACAGGTCGATACGAATTCCGCACTTGCACCGACCACAGGGCTGACGTAAAATACCCTCAGTGGTAGACGGATCATGGGCTAGAGTCCCCTTGACTTCAGACTAATCGTGATTTTCCTCCCCATGTAATGCGAATGCGGGTAAGTTCAATCAAAAAGCCCTCCACGAAGGTAAATTTCTCCCAATACTTGATCCACGAGCTCCCTTGTCTTCTGGATTGGGTTCAAAATTGCAAGGTTACGGATTTGATCATAAGCAGTCGTAACCTCCCCCTCCCCCCCCCAAAAAAAAAGAAAAAAAAATTATTGGGTCGGCGGTTTAACGACGGTTATAAAATAAAATTAAAAAAACTAAGCAGAAAACAATACATTTTTTATTTATGTTGAAAACAGATAAGTGGGCATTTTGATAATATTTCTGGAGATGAACAGGGTTTTATCTCCGATATATTTACCAGAGTATTAATAAAAACGCGGCTCAGTTTTTTGACTTTTATTTAAAAACGTTGAAGTCTCTATGTTTTTGCCAGTCTCTATTGCGTCGATGATTCTGTATGTCTTTGTTTAGTCAAGAAATGAAACTTGATGAAAGTTGTGAACGATACTGATAATTGCACTGATGCCTCAAAAGATTGTTCAGGAAAAAAAAATTTGAAACTGAAGAACTTGCTGATGTGAAAATAAAAATCAAAGAAGATGCTTGTAGTGTCGGCAAAAAAAAAAAAAAAAAAAGCAAAATAAATCCAGCCGAAGATTTAGAAATTAATCTAATATCAGGTATAAAATCCAGATTGTTGAATACCTGCTACCAATGGTTTTGTTCAGAGAGAGCTTGGTAAGAGATTTACCAATCGAACAACTTTCAGATAAATGCTCTACGTTAAGTATTTCTTACTTCTATTACACTGATTTCAAGACTGATTTCGTGATTGGGTGATTTGATTGTGTAGACATGAGAAGCAGAAAAGATAATAGTATTATTTTTTTTTTGTGCAGTAATACTTTTATTTTCTGTACAGTTATATTATCTTCTGTATAGTAATTATATATCGAATTGTGCGACATCCTTTTGACGCAGACGGGACACCGTTGTCCCTTTTATATATTTTTTTCTGGTTCTTTAATTACAAGCAGAAATATATTTTGGTATTTTTTAATTATAAAATACAGTCTAATAGTTACTAAAAAAATCTGTTAGGTTACTGGAATTATAATAGTACTAAAATATAAAATCCAAAAAATGTAATTTGAAAAAAAAAAAAAAAAAAAAACTTTTTCATTCTGATTCAAAAATTTATCATTAATTGATATTGTAAATTAAAGAGATATCAATGATGGATAACTGTTTCTCTTAAATCTAAATAAGTGAAAATTTGAAAAATAAATTATTATTTGAAAGGGAACCGTGCTTGGAAGATTTTACTTTTAACGCAAAAAAAAACAAAAAAAAAAAAAGATATCGGTGTTTTAAGCTGTATGTCATAACCATAAATTATTGAAATGCTAGACATAATATTTTTCACTTTTTTTTAAAACAAAATTAATACAAAATAATAATAAAGTACTTAAAATATGTTTAATAAAAATTCTGCATCAAAAGGTTCTACAATTATCTTCTGCGAAGTTCTGATCATTGATACGTGAATGTCAGTGGTGAACGAAGAATCTGAACGTGTAGATTTCTAACCTTACAACTATTTAATGCCGAAGAAGTGAAAGAAAAATAAGAATGAGCCGAAAATAAGAAATACTTTTACACATCAGAGAATCGTCTATGAATTACAAAGAAGAATTACATGGCAAATATCACATTTCGTTGAAGATGTGTCAATCTAGGCCTAAACAAGATCTAATTCTTTTCTATTTACCTTATTTTGTATCTAAGTGTCTTCGAACTCTTGAGAATCATAATTAAAAGTATTTAATTCAATAAGAAAATTGTGTGTGTGATGGATTAGATTTATAAATGGATACGGAATGCAAGTTTTTAGAAAGAAATGCGAGTAGAAAGTTTTATATTGAAATGAGTGAATTACTTTGATTTGTTAAGAAAGAGTTTTTTTTTAGATAAAAATTGGAGTAGTGATTTTAAAGTACAATTTTCAAAGAAATTCGTCTTATTTAGTCTTATTATCTTCGTCTTATCCGATTACTTCGTCTTATTCGATTACTATAGGTTAAAACTGATGTCATACTTGATTTTAGTATAATTGGATGATTACTTATTTAGAGGCTCTTTGGCTCTTTAGGATGATTGTTTTTGTTCGCAAAGATAACGGGTCAAAAGAAAGTTTTGATAATTAAAATGGTGTTGGACTCCGACTCGAAAATGATATCAAAAATGGCACCGCACAATCTAAAACAGTGGTTACCAACTGGCGGCCCGCGGGTCGCACCCTGCCCACGAGGCATTTGTTTTGTGGCCCGCGAACTACAATATATTAGTTGCCCTTTTTTGCGGACAATTGAATTCATAAAAAATCTATATGGATTTAAAATACTTTTCTTTCGTTAAAAAAAAAATAAATAAAAAAAAAAAAAAAACTAATTCTTCATTTCAGTGAAATTTAACATACCAACGGTGCAAAAAAAATTATTTAATTATTTCTCAGGTTTTGTATCCAAGAAAATATTTAATCAAATACAAAAATAATCGTGTATGTTGCTCTTTTTTCTTTTCTTTTTTTTCGTATTTTGTGAATATAATTTAGCATGTGCGTGCCTGACAGTAATATTTAATGTTCCTTCAAACATATAAAAGTCCAGCATAAAATTTTGAAAAAGTTGCGGGCCCACCATTTGACTGGTGCTTTTAATTGCTGTCCTCGGCTTCATGTAAGTTGGAAACCCCTGATCTAGAACATAGAATGTTATCCCAACATAGAATGTTATCTACTGTTATTACGAGATAAGAATTTTTTCTTTTTCTTTTTAGTTAAGCTCTTGTGGTTTCAAAGTTGGTTTATATGAGTCAAATTTTGATTCTAAATTCATTTTGAAATAATACCTATTTCTTAAATTACACATAGAATATTTGGCAAATAAATAAGTTACTTAAAACGAATCTTCTTATTATCATAAAAGCAACAAAAATAACCTGATCAAAAATTTGCATTGTCAAATTGCAAAAATAAATAAATTTATTAAAAAAATAAATACATTATCCGAGCAATAACGATATTTCATTTGAAAAATATTGTATTTATATTCTGGTAGCGAATCAAATATCTTAATAATTAAATTTATTCTTATTCAAGAGATAACGTTTTTTTTTCGCATTTCGTCTATTATAGGCTTATCAAAATTACGCTTAACATATAGATTATTTTGTTAATATCACGAAATTTTATTGCAGTAATATTTAAGGGGAGGGCACTAAGAATAAATACTTTACTTAGACATATTTATTTAAATCCAATTATATGAATAAATAAGATAAATAAACCCTTAACGGTTGGCCAAACGGCAAGCTCTAACAATTTATGATATTTTTACTCTACTGAAGATTTTTTTGCGTCAACCCTATGGTTAGCGCATAGCAGGTTTATTAATGAAATAAATTATTTTTATCTAGATTTTGCTGCTATCTATTTTTTTTTTTTTTTTTAAATTAAAAAATAAACAATTTGTAACGTTGCTATTTTCTTAACAGCGCATTTTTACCTATTTGTGTGTGAATCAATAAACCTAAGAGAATGAAAAAAATTTAAAACAATTCGCAAAAAAAATTGCAGTTTGTGCAAAAAAAAAAAAAAAAAAAAAAAAAAAAAATCATGTCAATAGAGAAAGTTTATGCAAAAGTCGTTAAAGAAATTCTATTCCGCCACAATGGGCTTAAACAATAAATTTTCGTTATTGACTGAGAATGCTTCAATTTAGGCTGAAAATGCTTAAATTAATCCAAGGAAATTCCAATCAGCAACTAACAGGTGCTATTTGTGGCTCATTGAAGCTCTAGTGCGTTTAGAGGATTAAAAAGTTTTTAATTCTGAATCATAATTGTGAAGACAGATTGAAAACTTGATTGTTTGATCTAACTTGAGTTTTTTTTTCTTCTTGAAACACGCCCCCCGAAACATGAGTCAGGTAACATTTCAACAAAATATAAAAAATATAAAGTCTTATCGGCCTGGAAGAAAACGATGAGTTGTAATACGTAAAGTAAAATATCGAGTTATAAAAGGAAAGATAAACGGTAACCATCAATCCCTTCCTTAAAATAAATAAAATAAAATAAAAAAAAATAAATAAATAATTAAAAAAAACACAATCATTTAATAAAATTTGTAAGCACATATTTCTCGTGAGTTCTTAAATTCAAATCCTTTTTAAACTTCTATTTAAAATCATTTTATCGTTTTTTCCCATTTTCTTTGAGAAATCAGCAGCGATTTATCTTCCATTCTTACTTTTAAGAATATTTTACTACCCTTTATACAAATTTAAAACTTAACAAAATATAAAATGAATACAAACTAAGCACATACACATTACAAAAACTAAAAATAACAGTTTCAAAATTGACCTTTATTATTGTTTATTATGAAACGAATTTTGTCACCCTCTAATTTAAATATTTAGCATTTAAAACTAATTTGAATAAAGATAATTAGCATTTAAACCACAGCGGAAATTATTTATACACATATAACTTAAAATAAGAGTTAATTTGTTGAACTTTTAACGATATAAATTAATTTACCAAGTCTTCCTAGTATGACCCTTTGGGGGTAAAACGAAGAATTTCTTTTAAAAAAGTATTTTTTTTTTTTTTTAATTATGCATAAAATTATGATTAGTGTTAATGTCGGGCAATAATTTTACAGCAAACATTTCTTTTCTTCCGAAAATTACAAAAGGATTTGAAAACTGCAATAAATTTTGTAAGGCTAAGTCATATATAATATAAACAGAAGCGTTAAAAAAAAAATAGATATTTGCAGGCTTTACCTGTAATAGTCTTCTTTACAGTAGATGTTCCCGTCTCTAGCAAAACACGTGAGTTCGGAATCTAGTTGAACCTTGCACTCACAGCAAGTGAGGCAACGGACGTGCCACTGTCGATCCACGGCCAGCAGGTAGTATCGGTCCGCAATCTTTCCCCCGCACCCTCCGCACAGGTGGGGCACCGGGGGTTGGTATTCCCCCACGCTGATCACCGGCATTACCCCCTCCGTCGCCTCACCTCACATTAACCGCAATCACTTTCTCCACTAGAGGATCAAGAAGCTCTGATTCCCTTTTTTGAGTTTCACTAGTCCCTCATTAGATATCTTCTTAGCTTCAGTTCTGGCTTTGAAGAATTTTTATAGATGCCATCTTATTAACATTTATACCGTCTGCTTTTGCTCGTGAAATAATACTTGATTTTTATCGTCTGCTTTTACACGAGAAATAATACTTGATTTTCGTATTATACTCCCTTTTCTTTATCTAAGTTGATCTTATTTATTTATTTGTATGCGAAGTTAGCTGATTTTACGATTCTACTTTTACTTCATTGCACTGATTTTATCAACTACCTGCAAATAAATTTCACGTCTTTGTTTTCCTTTCTTATGGATTTAATCTATTTCATCTGATTTTTCTTAGTTAAAGTAGAAGTAATCGTTAGTTTTTTTACATATTGTTCCTTTAGACATAACTATAAAAAGATTAAAGTGTTTAGGACAGAACACTTAAATGGTTTTTATTTTTAATATTTTTGAAAAGTAACTTTATATAAAGACGTTTTTCAGATACTTGTATTTTTTTTTTTATGAATTTCGTTTTTGTATTTGCAGTTTGTTTTCTAAGGAACTGAAACCACTGAATCGTTGGTATCAAGAAAAATGAAATATAAATTATCACTTATATTTTCTAAAATCATGGCCCAAGTCAATCTTCTAAATGTCTTTTCTATAGGCAGATGTTTCTTCCTTTAAATAAATTGACTTTTAGAAGTTATGAAACATTTCTGTAATCTGTTAGCTACTTGAAAAATATAACAATCTGTCATACTTCAGGAAACTTGTAATTTACAAAAACATAATAAGCCTCCAACACACAGCTGCAGCACACAAATCTTAAAATCACAATTTTCTGAAGATAATAAAAAATCCCATGACAATAATTAAATCTATATTTTCAATCTCTCATCAGTCGTGCAAGCGATTGTTTTCAAACGAAGCATATTCCTGATATTCTATAAATTATTTCTATGTACTGACACAAAAATTATTAGGAACAAACATTTGAACTAATTAGATTATCCACACGATTTTTGCAGTCTTGCAATTCAATTTTGCATAATGTATGTTGGACAGCGACTTTTAAAGTCTATTAAAAATCAGTAACACAGGAACAAAACAAAAACAACACAGCCATTGAACAAAACACTGATTGATGGAGAGTCACTTATAGATCCACTTGTTCGCATTGAACACCTGTATATAGCTTTCTGATGATGCCAGGGATGCAGATCAAGTCGCTCTTGCTACTCCATTCAAGGACTGGTGAGATTGGAAAATAAAGCTCCGCCTCCTCAACCAATAGCAGAAGTTTAAGGCGTAACCAGATGTTGTGATTGACATTTATGAACGGATGCTAGAAATGAAGTGATGCTGGAAGGGATGCGTGCAGGCACGTGGTTGGCACGTGTAATTCTTTCCGCTTTGTTTTGCAAGAGGAGTCACCACGCTTGGGTGCTGAGAGCTCTTCCTATTCATTCTCATTTGAGGTCAAATGTCAACTCGTGATGATACAGTTTTTTTTTCTTCCTTTTGGAGAATTTAGCTCCAATGATCTCTAGGTAGAAACACGCTTGTTTCTTTTTTGTTATTGAGGGAACAGTTATTAAAGCATTGATTTGTTTATTGCAAACACGCGCTAAATGAGGAAAAAAAAGAAATCGATGTGAATGACATGTTTGGTCTTGTAAAGCTCATCGAAAATCTGCGATAAAAAATGGATCATTGGAATAAAAACGCTTTTTGTTATTAAAAAGGCTCTTAGTTTTATTATTTTTTTTCAAACTAGCATCTCCTTTTAATTATTTATTTACTTTATCTTTCCAAACACCAAAATAACATGCAGCCAAAGCGATATGCAAGGGACAAAATAATACTTTTTATGTTTTCACAAAAAATTAGCTGAGTTATTATAGTTTAAAAACTGATAAGAAAGTATTTTTAAAAAAGATTTATAATTTCTTGGCCATAAGAAAAAGCGGTTAACCGATTATCGAGCCATTTATTTAATTGATAATTTATAGACTGTAGATCAGTGCTCCCCAATTTTTTTTTATCACCACGGTCCGGTCAACATTTTATAATTTAATAGCGGTCTGCTAAGTGGGGGAGGGGGGGGGTAGTGATCTTGATTGTTTTTATTTCAGATTATTAAAATTTAAAATTTTTAATTTAATAGTATTTAAATATGCCTTCAAAATAAAATACAATTGCATGCATGGTATGCTGCTGTATGCACCAATGGTAGTGCTGTAGCACAATGTAGTGCAGAATGGTAGTGCAATGGTGACTGCTGTAGTTACTGCCGTAGGTGACGTTTCTCGGCTTGCGTTTAACCTCTCCTCCATGGAGAGTTGCACAAATCCGAGATAAATATACCACAGCTAATAAAATGGAAATAATTTAAAGTTCTTAAGGTTACCCGGTACCACTTGATCCACGGACCGGTACCGGTCCGTGGATCAAACTGCTGTAGATCATAGTTTGTTTTTAAATGGATATTTTATTAGTGTAACTATCTCTATCATAATACTTTATGCCTATTAGATTAGACATAGAGATGTGATATACACGAACAGCAAGAAGCCGATTCTGTTATATTTTTCTTTATCTCCTTATGTTAAACATCAGAGTTCCGCCTGTCACGTGATCCCTCTCTTCAGGCGATTTTGGCGGGAAAAGATGGGCGTCGTTTTACGCATAAGATGAGATCTCTTTTATGGTAGATTTGTGTTTAAAAGCAAGGGAGAAAAGTTCAGAGCTTTATGTTTAAGACTTACGGAACAATAAGACTTTTTTCAGCAAAATTAAAAGCTATTTTAGATTAATTGGGTTAAAAGTTATCTTAGAATTCCAAGTAATTATGTACAAACTGTACAAAATTGATTATATTTTACCAAAATTAAAAAAAAATTCAATTTCTGAATGGTTTTTGAAACAGTGAAAATGCATCCTATGCAGGCTTAGCCTACATGGGGCCCTGGGTAAAAACTTCTTTAGCCCCCCCCCCTGTTTCACTACTTCAGTAATGAAGAATTGAACTTTATGGGGATAAATTTTTTACCTTATTATACATATACAGCAAGAAAATTGACAAGAACCTAAAATAACTATAAAGTCCTTCCTCATCTCCAATGATAAGACGAAACATCGTTCTGTTCATTTTATTGATTTTCAGACAATTCTATGTCCATTATGCCGAATGCAGCCTCCTGTTTGTTAACTTTGTCATCTATCTGTGAAACATATCGTATTTTGTGATATGTAAAAATACAGTCTTTTGATTAGTCAAAATTTTTCCATTGTAATTGCGAAAATTTAGCTGAATTCCGCACTCGAAAGCCATGGATTTACGGAATATAGCTTTTTTGTGTTCATACGATAGATTAATGAAGAAGCTAACATAAAACTGACGGATTTTACCCAGTACAGATATTTTGTTTAAAAAAAATTTCATTAATGAAGGAAACCTAATATAAACTTTCAATTCCATTTGGGGGCCTGGGGCAACTGCCCCGTAGGCCCCTGCCTTTGTCAGGCTCTGATCCTATGATAAGAGCTATTACAATTTGATTCAGTATTTTTTAGAAACACCTGAAGTTTTTTTTTTTTTGTTTCTAAAGTATATGAATTTTTTAAAATTGGTTTATTGATATTGAAGTTTATAAAAAACGCGTTTAAATTTTTATCGAGCACAAATTTTACAACAGTCACCTTTACTTCTTGTAAAAACAAGAACAACATCTTTCCAGGTAATCGAAATTTTTAAAAATAGTTGCATGAAATTAATATAGACATGTCAAGGAGTCGAAAATAAAAATGGGAAATAATAAAGAGCTGCATGAAAAAAAAAAAAAAAATCTGCTTACTTTTTTTAAATTTTCGTCAAAACTTCACAACTGCGATGAAAAGGTTAATCAGCTACCACTGATAGTATTCTCAGTTTCTTTTCATGCATTATCGCAATTAAAAAAGAGCTGCCGATTTCATCGAGGAGCTAATTATTAAATGTTTAACAAATTTGCCCAATTTAACTATTAGTTTCGCATAATCTTTAATAACTCTCGCTTTAAACAAGCACATTTTATAAACTAAAGCAACTGAAAACAAGCAAGTAATGGAAAATTGTCAAAATTTCGATCGGAATTAAAGAGGTACAAATTTCGATCGAAACATTTCGATAACAATCATAATTTGAATTGTCAAGAAGTAAAGAACTGTCAATTGAACACTGTAACTGTAACTTGAACTGTTAAGACGTACTGTCAATTGAAATTTGAGCACTCGAGATCGGATCACCAAGTGATATTGGATAAGGTATATTGATCATCCCATCAATATAATATTTTCATTTTTTGTATTCTAAGAGAAGGCGTGATCTAAAATAGAAGTGATGCGACCCACCATTAAGGAATTTTTGTGAAAAAAAAAAAACGTTGCCGACTGCTCTAGATAATCGGAAAACCTATTTACATAGATGTGCATGAATAATCAGTCGATTAATTTATGAGGATCGGTGATAAATTCTATTTGTCCCAACAATTGCGATAAATTCTGCTTGTAACAATCTGCTCTGACAGCAGGACCATTATGCAGTGACAACTGGAAATAACCATGCATTCTGCCTTATTGCTGTCAGGCATTAAGAAAATAAAATAATCACGCATTCATTTGCATGTCTTATTACCGTCATGCATCGACAGAATGAAATAATTATGTATTCTTTATTACCTTATGCATTCACAAAATAAAATAATCATGCATTCTGTCTCATTGTCCTCATTCATTGGTAAAATGAAATAATCATGCATTATGTCTTATTGCCTCCATGCATTAACAAAATGAAATAATAATGCGTTGTGTCTTATTTTCCTCCTGCGTTGACAAAATTAAATAATTAAGCATTCTGTCTCATTTCCCTCACGTATTTACAAGAAGAAAAACTCATGCATTCTGTCTTGTTGCCCTAATGCGCATGGATGAAAATAAATAATCATGCATTCTGTCTTATTGCATTCATACACGGACAAAATGAAATAATTATGCATTCTATCTTATTGCCCTTATCTATCGACAAAATAAAATAATAATGCCTTTCGTCCTATTGCCCTCATGTATTGACAAAATGAAATAATTATGTATCCTTTATTATCACCCTCATGCATTGAAAAATAAAATAATCATGCATTCTGTTTTATTGTCCTCAAGCATAAAAGGAAAAAATCATGCATATTATCATGCATTGATAAAATGAAATAATCAGGCATTTTGTCTTATTGCCCTCATGCATTGACAGAATTAAATAATCATGCATATCTTATTGCTCGTATGTATTGACAAAATGAAATAATTATGTATTCTTTATTATCACCCTCATGCATTGAAAAATAAAATGATCATGCATTCTGTTTTATTGTCCTCGAGCATGAAATGAAATAATCATGCATATTATCATGCATTGATAAAATGAAATAATCATGCATTTTATCTTATTGCCCTCATGCATTGACAGAATGAAATAATTATGTATTCTGTCTTATCTCCTCATGCATTAACGAAATGAAATAATCATGCATTTTGTCTTATTGTTCTCATGCATTGACAAAATTAAATAATCATGCATAACTTATTGCCCGTATGCATTGATAAAATGAAATAATTATGCATTCTGTCTTATCCCACTCGTGAATTAACGAAATGAAATAATCCTGCATTTTGGCTTATTGTCCTCATGCATGGACAAAATAAAATAATCATGCATTCTGTCTTATCCCCCTTATGCATTGACAAAATGAAATAATCATGCATCTGCCTTATTGTCCTCATGCATTCACCACGTTAAATAGTTATGCATTCTATTTTATTATTCTCATTCATTATTATTCTATAATAACTATAAAATCTGCTTCATCAGATGAAGATAATATAATCATTGATATGCTTTATTATGGAAATTTAATGAGCATTGAAATTAACGCAATATTATTTATTTATTTAAATTGTTGGGAAGTAATCAAGTTCACTATTTTATTGTTCTTAAAAAATATTACTTAAAAATTGATATAAATAAGATAAGAAATTTTTTATATATTTCTAAAAAAAATAACAACTCAACTTCAAAGTCCTATCTCACTAATCATTTACGTCAATAATCGATTACTAGCAGATTATTTTATTTTATTTTATTTTTTTTAAAATTATATTTTATGTATAGATATTAAAGTTGGAGATTATATCATAAACAGCGAAGAGTGAATAACCCATCAGATGTCGATTACCGCCGATAAAATAGCCGCTGGATGGGAAGTAAATAGCATTTTGCGAAGAACAAAAATATTGTTTAGACTTTCAAACGCTGACACTTTTGAACATTTAAATAATAATAATTTATATATTTTTTTCAAATCAAATAATTATCCTCTAAACATACTAGTTCTGAGATTTGTTTACAGCAAAAAAAGTAAAAAAAAAAAACAAGAAAAAGATATTACTCGTTTTTTTTTTATAAATTCTTTCTGAATATGATTTTCACCATCACGATTTGAAAGAAAACATAATTTAAACTTTTTTTTAAAGACAAATGGTAAATAAATAAAAAAAAATAATAATTCTGCCATTGTCTAAATCTGTGTTATCGTTCTCCCAACTTTTAGTTACTACTAAAGTAATTTTCAGAAATATAATGGGAACCTTAAAGAATCTTATTTAAATTAATCGTTCAGTATAAAATATCCAATATGATGTCATAAAGACATAAAGTCACGTGGTATAATAATACATAACACAGTTTTCACAAAATCCAGAATAGAGATGGCTTATTGTTAATATCTTTATTAAACGTGCATTGCTATAACCCTAAGCAAATTAAGCGCGCTTTAGTAACTCTTCGCATAATTCTTAATCAGCTTAAAGACACATGATTTCAATTTAATAGGCCTAAAAATTATCAGGCAACTTACAATATACTGAAGATTCCTCCAATTAGCCTAAGGAGTTGCAAAATGCCGGCAACATTTGTAAACAAATAGTTTTTTTTTTTTTTTCAATTAGTTTACGACATACAACTAACTCTGTTGTTGACCTATCTGTAGACCACAGCATATACAGATATGATGTGGTCAAGTAAGTCAAATGTTTAAGTAACTAATGCTCAGTCACTCGAAGGATAAAAACGCTCGTCCCGAAATAAGGTGATCCAGGTTCGAATACCAGCGATTTCTGTATAATTCGAATTCCGCACTCGGCTTGCACGAACAGACGAAAAGTATCTGCAGTGATGGCTGGACGGGATACAATCCCCTGGCCGTCGAGCTAACTTTGGGTGGTTTTCGTTGCTTTTATCTCCATTTTATACAATTAAGAGTTAGTTTGTCACAGTGGCCCCCTTTACGAAGGTTAGTTTATCTCATTGCTTGATACAAGGGTTCCCTTGTCGTCTGGGTTAGGTTCTAAATTAAAAGGCTAAGAGAATTCAGCTTTAAAAGCCACTAACCAAAAAATGGATCGGCTGTTTAAATCCGATTTTAAAATTTAAAATATTAGAAGTATCTAATACAAAGCTATTACACAAATAAATATTATAACTGAAGCGTTCGAATTTCTTGAAATATTTTTGGTTCGGATCCCAGCGATGGCTGGTCGATATTCCGCTCCCGGCTCGCACTGGCTACAAAACTGTCGTAAAATATCATCAGTGGAAGACGGATCATGGGTTAAAGTCCTCTTACCGTCAGGCTAACCGTTGGAGGTTTTCGTGGTTTCAATCTTCTTGTAACGCAAATGCTTGTTCGTTCCATCATAAAGTCTTCCATGAAGACGAATTTCTTCCAATGCTTGATATTTTCTTGAATCTTTAAGAAATGCTGAAGGAAAAGCTTTTTCAATAATAAAAAAGTTTAGGTTAATAATCTCTTAAAGGCCAAACTAAACGTGCGAAAAGGGAAATCAACTACAACGTTTTCGTCTCAGTAAGACCGTATAATCTTATTGAATTCTGCGATGATCTTCGAAATTACATTAAAAAATAGACAAGGAAAAATGATGAACCCCACTGATAACCGAAACCCAGTACTTACACACATGAATATTTCTTTTTCTTATTTTCATAATGTAGACATCACAAAATCGCGAGTTTAAAGTTGGCGATTACCTCTCACCTACAGCCAAATTACTTTCTTTTAACTACTGATTTGGCGACATAATATTTTTTTATTCTTCTTTGTTAATGTTCAATTCGTGTTCAGCTACCTCTATTACGGAAAGAAACGGAACTTGATTCTTTTCTTATTGCAACTAATGATTTAGAAGGAAAACGCGATTCTTCGATACTAGAATAAACAGGCGAGAATAAAAAAAAAAATCAGTCTAAATCTGTGTTATCGTTCTCCCAACTTTTAGTTACTACTAAAGTAATTTTCAGAAATATAATGGGAACCTTAAAGAATCTTATTTAAATTAATCGTTCAGTATAAAATATCCAATATGATGTCATAAAGACATAAAGTCACGTGGTATAATAATACATAACACAGTTTTCACAAAATCCAGAATAGAGATGGCTTATTGTTAATATCTTTATTAAACGTGCATTGCTATAACCCTAAGCAAATTAAGCGCGCTTTAGTAACTCTTCGCATAATTCTTAATCAGCTTAAAGACACATGATTTCAATTTAATAGGCCTAAAAATTATCAGGCAACTTACAATATACTGAAGATTCCTTCAATTAGCCTAAGGAGTTGCAAAATGCCGGCAACATTTGTAAACAAATAGTTTTTTTTTTTTTTCAATTAGTTTACGACATACAACTAACTCTGTTGTTGACCTATCTGTAGACCACAGCATATACAGATATGATGTGGTCAAGTAAGTCAAATGTTTAAGTAACTAATGCTCAGTCACTCGAAGGATAAAAACGCTCGTCCCGAAATAAGGTGATCCAGGTTCGAATACCAGCGATTTCTGTATAATTCGAATTCCGCACTCGGCTTGCACGAACAGACGAAAAGTATCTGCAGTGATGGCTGGACGGGATACAATCCCCTGGCCGTCGAGCTAACTTTGGGTGGTTTTCGTTGCTTTTATCTCCATTTTATACAATTAAGAGTTAGTTTGTCACAGTGGCCCCCTTTACGAAGGTTAGTTTATCTCATTGCTTGATACAAGGGTTCCCTTGTCGTCTGGGTTAGGTTCTAAATTAAAAGGCTAAGAGAATTCAGCTTTAAAAGCCACTAACCAAAAAATGGATCGGCTGTTTAAATCCGATTTTAAAATTTAAAATATTAGAAGTATCTAATACAAAGCTATTACACAAATAAATATTATAACTGAAGCGTTCGAATTTCTTGAAATATTTTTGGTTCGGATCCCAGCGATGGCTGGTCGATATTCCGCTCCCGGCTCGCACTGGCTACAAAACTGTCGTAAAATATCATCAGTGGAAGACGGATCATGGGTTAAAGTCCTCTTACCGTCAGGCTAACCGTTGGAGGTTTTCGTGGTTTCAATCTTCTTGTAACGCAAATGCTTGTTCGTTCCATCATACAGTCTTCCATGAAGACGAATTTCTTCCAATGCTTGATATTTTCTTGAATCTTTAAGAAATGCTGAAGGAAAAGCTTTTTCAATAATAAAAAAGTTTAGGTTAATAATCTCTTAAAGGCCAAACTAAACGTGCGAAAAGGGAAATCAACTACAACGTTTTCGTCTCAGTAAGACCGTATAATCTTATTGAATTCTGCGATGATCTTCGAAATTACATTAAAAAATAGACAAGGAAAAATGATGAACCCCACTGATAACCGAAACCCAGTACTTACACACATGAATATTTCTTTTTCTTATTTTCATAATGTAGACATCACAAAATCGCGAGTTTAAAGTTGGCGATTACCTCTCACCTACAGCCAAATTACTTTCTTTTAACTACTGATTTGGCGACATAATATTTTTTTATTCTTCTTTGTTAATGTTCAATTCGTGTTCAGCTACCTCTATTACGGAAAGAAACGGAACTTGATTCTTTTCTTATTGCAACTAATGATTTAGAAGGAAAACGCGATTCTTCGATACTAGAATAAACAGGCGAGAATAAAAAAAAAAATCAGTCTAAATCTGTGTTATCGTTCTCCCAACTTTTAGTTACTACTAAAGTAATTTTCAGAAATATAATGGGAACCTTAAAGAATCTTATTTAAATTAATCGTTCAGTATAAAATATCCAATATGATGTCATAAAGACATAAAGTCACGTGGTATAATAATACATAACACAGTTTTCACAAAATCCAGAATAGAGATGGCTTATTGTTAATATCTTTATTAAACGTGCATTGCTATAACCCTAAGCAAATTAAGCGCGCTTTAGTAACTCTTCGCATAATTCTTAATCAGCTTAAAGACACATGATTTCAATTTAATAGGCCTAAAAATTATCAGGCAACTTACAATATACTGAAGATTCCTCCAATTAGCCTAAGGAGTTGCAAAATGCCGGCAACATTTGTAAACAAATAGTTTTTTTTTTTTTTCAATTAGTTTACGACATACAACTAACTCTGTTGTTGACCTATCTGTAGACCACAGCATATACAGATATGATGTGGTCAAGTAAGTCAAATGTTTAAGTAACTAATGCTCAGTCACTCGAAGGATAAAAACGCTCGTCCCGAAATAAGGTGATCCAGGTTCGAATACCAGCGATTTCTGTATAATTCGAATTCCGCACTCGGCTTGCACGAACAGACGAAAAGTATCTGCAGTGATGGCTGGACGGGATACAATCCCCTGGCCGTCGAGCTAACTTTGGGTGGTTTTCGTTGCTTTTATCTCCATTTTATACAATTAAGAGTTAGTTTGTCACAGTGGCCCCCTTTACGAAGGTTAGTTTATCTCATTGCTTGATACAAGGGTTCCCTTGTCGTCTGGGTTAGGTTCTAAATTAAAAGGCTAAGAGAATTCAGCTTTAAAAGCCACTAACCAAAAAATGGATCGGCTGTTTAAATCCGATTTTAAAATTTAAAATATTAGAAGTATCTAATACAAAGCTATTACACAAATAAATATTATAACTGAAGCGTTCGAATTTCTTGAAATATTTTTGGTTCGGATCCCAGCGATGGCTGGTCGATATTCCGCTCCCGGCTCGCACTGGCTACAAAACTGTCGTAAAATATCATCAGTGGAAGACGGATCATGGGTTAAAGTCCTCTTACCGTCAGGCTAACCGTTGGAGGTTTTCGTGGTTTCAATCTTCTTGTAACGCAAATGCTTGTTCGTTCCATCATACAGTCTTCCATGAAGACGAATTTCTTCCAATGCTTGATATTTTCTTGAATCTTTAAGAAATGCTGAAGGAAAAGCTTTTTCAATAATAAAAAAGTTTAGGTTAATAATCTCTTAAAGGCCAAACTAAACGTGCGAAAAGGGAAATCAACTACAACGTTTTCGTCTCAGTAAGACCGTATAATCTTATTGAATTCTGCGATGATCTTCGAAATTACATTAAAAAATAGACAAGGAAAAATGATGAACCCCACTGATAACCGAAACCCAGTACTTACACACATGAATATTTCTTTTTCTTATTTTCATAATGTAGACATCACAAAATCGCGAGTTTAAAGTTGGCGATTACCTCTCACCTACAGCCAAATTACTTTCTTTTAACTACTGATTTGGCGACATAATATTTTTTTATTCTTCTTTGTTAATGTTCAATTCGTGTTCAGCTACCTCTATTACGGAAAGAAACGGAACTTGATTCTTTTCTTATTGCAACTAATGATTTAGAAGGAAAACGCGATTCTTCGATACTAGAATAAACAGGCGAGAATAAAAAAAAAAATCAGTCTAAATCTGTGTTATCGTTCTCCCAACTTTTAGTTACTACTAAAGTAATTTTCAGAAATATAATGGGAACCTTAAAGAATCTTATTTAAATTAATCGTTCAGTATAAAATATCCAATATGATGTCATAAAGACATAAAGTCACGTGGTATAATAATACATAACACAGTTTTCACAAAATCCAGAATAGAGATGGCTTATTGTTAATATCTTTATTAAACGTGCATTGCTATAACCCTAAGCAAATTAAGCGCGCTTTAGTAACTCTTCGCATAATTCTTAATCAGCTTAAAGACACATGATTTCAATTTAATAGGCCTAAAAATTATCAGGCAACTTACAATATACTGAAGATTCCTCCAATTAGCCTAAGGAGTTGCAAAATGCCGGCAACATTTGTAAACAAATAGTTTTTTTTTTTTTTCAATTAGTTTACGACATACAACTAACTCTGTTGTTGACCTATCTGTAGACCACAGCATATACAGATATGATGTGGTCAAGTAAGTCAAATGTTTAAGTAACTAATGCTCAGTCACTCGAAGGATAAAAACGCTCGTCCCGAAATAAGGTGATCCAGGTTCGAATACCAGCGATTTCTGTATAATTCGAATTCCGCACTCGGCTTGCACGAACAGACGAAAAGTATCTGCAGTGATGGCTGGACGGGATACAATCCCCTGGCCGTCGAGCTAACTTTGGGTGG
Organism: Parasteatoda lunata; assembly: GCA_949128135.1. Classification (NCBI taxonomy): domain Eukaryota; kingdom Metazoa; phylum Arthropoda; class Arachnida; order Araneae; family Theridiidae; genus Parasteatoda; species Parasteatoda lunata. Next base: position 84,718,830 of record OX421977.1, read on the forward strand.
TTTTCGTTGCTTTTATCTCCATTTTATACAATTAAGAGTTAGTTTGTCACAGTGGCCCCCTTTACGAAGGTTAGTTTATCTCATTGCTTGATACAAGGGTTCCCTTGTCGTCTGGGTTAGGTTCTAAATTAAAAGGCTAAGAGAATTCAGCTTTAAAAGCCACTAACCAAAAAATGGATCGGCTGTTTAAATCCGATTTTAAAATTTAAAATATTAGAAGTATCTAATACAAAGCTATTACACAAATAAATATTATAACTGAAGCGTTCGAATTTCTTGAAATATTTTTGGTTCGGATCCCAGCGATGGCTGGTCGATATTCCGCTCCCGGCTCGCACTGGCTACAAAACTGTCGTAAAATATCATCAGTGGAAGACGGATCATGGGTTAAAGTCCTCTTACCGTCAGGCTAACCGTTGGAGGTTTTCGTGGTTTCAATCTTCTTGTAACGCAAATGCTTGTTCGTTCCATCATACAGTCTTCCATGAAGACGAATTTCTTCCAATGCTTGATATTTTCTTGAATCTTTAAGAAATGCTGAAGGAAAAGCTTTTTCAATAATAAAAAAGTTTAGGTTAATAATCTCTTAAAGGCCAAACTAAACGTGCGAAAAGGGAAATCAACTACAACGTTTTCGTCTCAGTAAGACCGTATAATCTTATTGAATTCTGCGATGATCTTCGAAATTACATTAAAAAATAGACAAGGAAAAATGATGAACCCCACTGATAACCGAAACCCAGTACTTACACACATGAATATTTCTTTTTCTTATTTTCATAATGTAGACATCACAAAATCGCGAGTTTAAAGTTGGCGATTACCTCTCACCTACAGCCAAATTACTTTCTTTTAACTACTGATTTGGCGACATAATATTTTTTTATTCTTCTTTGTTAATGTTCAATTCGTGTTCAGCTACCTCTATTACGGAAAGAAACGGAACTTGATTCTTTTCTTATTGCAACTAATGATTTAGAAGGAAAACGCGATTCTTCGATACTAGAATAAACAGGCGAGAATAAAAAAAAAAATCAGTCTAAATCTGTGTTATCGTTCTCCCAACTTTTAGTTACTACTAAAGTAATTTTCAGAAATATAATGGGAACCTTAAAGAATCTTATTTAAATTAATCGTTCAGTATAAAATATCCAATATGATGTCATAAAGACATAAAGTCACGTGGTATAATAATACATAACACAGTTTTCACAAAATCCAGAATAGAGATGGCTTATTGTTAATATCTTTATTAAACGTGCATTGCTATAACCCTAAGCAAATTAAGCGCGCTTTAGTAACTCTTCGCATAATTCTTAATCAGCTTAAAGACACATGATTTCAATTTAATAGGCCTAAAAATTATCAGGCAACTTACAATATACTGAAGATTCCTCCAATTAGCCTAAGGAGTTGCAAAATGCCGGCAACATTTGTAAACAAATAGTTTTTTTTTTTTTTTCAATTAGTTTACGACATACAACTAACTCTGTTGTTGACCTATCTGTAGACCACAGCATATACAGATATGATGTGGTCAAGTAAGTCAAATGTTTAAGTAACTAATGCTCAGTCACTCGAAGGATAAAAACGCTCGTCCCGAAATAAGGTGATCCAGGTTCGAATACCAGCGATTTCTGTATAATTCGAATTCCGCACTCGGCTTGCACGAACAGACGAAAAGTATCTGCAGTGATGGCTGGACGGGATACAATCCCCTGGCCGTCGAGCTAACTTTGGGTGGTTTTCGTTGCTTTTATCTCCATTTTATACAATTAAGAGTTAGTTTGTCACAGTGGCCCCCTTTACGAAGGTTAGTTTATCTCATTGCTTGATACAAGGGTTCCCTTGTCGTCTGGGTTAGGTTCTAAATTAAAAGGCTAAGAGAATTCAGCTTTAAAAGCCACTAACCAAAAAATGGATCGGCTGTTTAAATCCGATTTTAAAATTTAAAATATTAGAAGTATCTAATACAAAGCTATTACACAAATAAATATTATAACTGAAGCGTTCGAATTTCTTGAAATATTTTTGGTTCGGATCCCAGCGATGGCTGGTCGATATTCCGCTCCCGGCTCGCACTGGCTACAAAACTGTCGTAAAATATCATCAGTGGAAGACGGATCATGGGTTAAAGTCCTCTTACCGTCAGGCTAACCGTTGGAGGTTTTCGTGGTTTCAATCTTCTTGTAACGCAAATGCTTGTTCGTTCCATCATACAGTCTTCCATGAAGACGAATTTCTTCCAATGCTTGATATTTTCTTGAATCTTTAAGAAATGCTGAAGGAAAAGCTTTTTCAATAATAAAAAAGTTTAGGTTAATAATCTCTTAAAGGCCAAACTAAACGTGCGAAAAGGGAAATCAACTACAACGTTTTCGTCTCAGTAAGACCGTATAATCTTATTGAATTCTGCGATGATCTTCGAAATTACATTAAAAAATAGACAAGGAAAAATGATGAACCCCACTGATAACCGAAACCCAGTACTTACACACATGAATATTTCTTTTTCTTATTTTCATAATGTAGACATCACAAAATCGCGAGTTTAAAGTTGGCGATTACCTCTCACCTACAGCCAAATTACTTTCTTTTAACTACTGATTTGGCGACATAATATTTTTTTATTCTTCTTTGTTAATGTTCAATTCGTGTTCAGCTACCTCTATTACGGAAAGAAACGGAACTTGATTCTTTTCTTATTGCAACTAATGATTTAGAAGGAAAACGCGATTCTTCGATACTAGAATAAACAGGCGAGAATAAAAAAAAAAATCAGTCTAAATCTGTGTTATCGTTCTCCCAACTTTTAGTTACTACTAAAGTAATTTTCAGAAATATAATGGGAACCTTAAAGAATCTTATTTAAATTAATCGTTCAGTATAAAATATCCAATATGATGTCATAAAGACATAAAGTCACGTGGTATAATAATACATAACACAGTTTTCACAAAATCCAGAATAGAGATGGCTTATTGTTAATATCTTTATTAAACGTGCATTGCTATAACCCTAAGCAAATTAAGCGCGCTTTAGTAACTCTTCGCATAATTCTTAATCAGCTTAAAGACACATGATTTCAATTTAATAGGCCTAAAAATTATCAGGCAACTTACAATATACTGAAGATTCCTCCAATTAGCCTAAGGAGTTGCAAAATGCCGGCAACATTTGTAAACAAATAGTTTTTTTTTTTTTCAATTAGTTTACGACATACAACTAACTCTGTTGTTGACCTATCTGTAGACCACAGCATATACAGATATGATGTGGTCAAGTAAGTCAAATGTTTAAGTAACTAATGCTCAGTCACTCGAAGGATAAAAACGCTCGTCCCGAAATAAGGTGATCCAGGTTCGAATACCAGCGATTTCTGTATAATTCGAATTCCGCACTCGGCTTGCACGAACAGACGAAAAGTATCTGCAGTGATGGCTGGACGGGATACAATCCCCTGGCCGTCGAGCTAACTTTGGGTGGTTTTCGTTGCTTTTATCTCCATTTTATACAATTAAGAGTTAGTTTGTCACAGTGGCCCCCTTTACGAAGGTTAGTTTATCTCATTGCTTGATACAAGGGTTCCCTTGTCGTCTGGGTTAGGTTCTAAATTAAAAGGCTAAGAGAATTCAGCTTTAAAAGCCACTAACCAAAAAATGGATCGGCTGTTTAAATCCGATTTTAAAATTTAAAATATTAGAAGTATCTAATACAAAGCTATTACACAAATAAATATTATAACTGAAGCGTTCGAATTTCTTGAAATATTTTTGGTTCGGATCCCAGCGATGGCTGGTCGATATTCCGCTCCCGGCTCGCACTGGCTACAAAACTGTCGTAAAATATCATCAGTGGAAGACGGATCATGGGTTAAAGTCCTCTTACCGTCAGGCTAACCGTTGGAGGTTTTCGTGGTTTCAATCTTCTTGTAACGCAAATGCTTGTTCGTTCCATCATACAGTCTTCCATGAAGACGAATTTCTTCCAATGCTTGATATTTTCTTGAATCTTTAAGAAATGCTGAAGGAAAAGCTTTTTCAATAATAAAAAAGTTTAGGTTAATAATCTCTTAAAGGCCAAACTAAACGTGCGAAAAGGGAAATCAACTACAACGTTTTCGTCTCAGTAAGACCGTATAATCTTATTGAATTCTGCGATGATCTTCGAAATTACATTAAAAAATAGACAAGGAAAAATGATGAACCCCACTGATAACCGAAACCCAGTACTTACACACATGAATATTTCTTTTTCTTATTTTCATAATGTAGACATCACAAAATCGCGAGTTTAAAGTTGGCGATTACCTCTCACCTACAGCCAAATTACTTTCTTTTAACTACTGATTTGGCGACATAATATTTTTTTATTCTTCTTTGTTAATGTTCAATTCGTGTTCAGCTACCTCTATTACGGAAAGAAACGGAACTTGATTCTTTTCTTATTGCAACTAATGATTTAGAAGGAAAACGCGATTCTTCGATACTAGAATAAACAGGCGAGAATAAAAAAAAAAATCAGTCTAAATCTGTGTTATCGTTCTCCCAACTTTTAGTTACTACTAAAGTAATTTTCAGAAATATAATGGGAACCTTAAAGAATCTTATTTAAATTAATCGTTCAGTATAAAATATCCAATATGATGTCATAAAGACATAAAGTCACGTGGTATAATAATACATAACACAGTTTTCACAAAATCCAGAATAGAGATGGCTTATTGTTAATATCTTTATTAAACGTGCATTGCTATAACCCTAAGCAAATTAAGCGCGCTTTAGTAACTCTTCGCATAATTCTTAATCAGCTTAAAGACACATGATTTCAATTTAATAGGCCTAAAAATTATCAGGCAACTTACAATATACTGAAGATTCCTCCAATTAGCCTAAGGAGTTGCAAAATGCCGGCAACATTTGTAAACAAATAGTTTTTTTTTTTTTTCAATTAGTTTACGACATACAACTAACTCTGTTGTTGACCTATCTGTAGACCACAGCATATACAGATATGATGTGGTCAAGTAAGTCAAATGTTTAAGTAACTAATGCTCAGTCACTCGAAGGATAAAAACGCTCGTCCCGAAATAAGGTGATCCAGGTTCGAATACCAGCGATTTCTGTATAATTCGAATTCCGCACTCGGCTTGCACGAACAGACGAAAAGTATCTGCAGTGATGGCTGGACGGGATACAATCCCCTGGCCGTCGAGCTAACTTTGGGTGGTTTTCGTTGCTTTTATCTCCATTTTATACAATTAAGAGTTAGTTTGTCACAGTGGCCCCCTTTACGAAGGTTAGTTTATCTCATTGCTTGATACAAGGGTTCCCTTGTCGTCTGGGTTAGGTTCTAAATTAAAAGGCTAAGAGAATTCAGCTTTAAAAGCCACTAACCAAAAAATGGATCGGCTGTTTAAATCCGATTTTAAAATTTAAAATATTAGAAGTATCTAATACAAAGCTATTACACAAATAAATATTATAACTGAAGCGTTCGAATTTCTTGAAATATTTTTGGTTCGGATCCCAGCGATGGCTGGTCGATATTCCGCTCCCGGCTCGCACTGGCTACAAAACTGTCGTAAAATATCATCAGTGGAAGACGGATCATGGGTTAAAGTCCTCTTACCGTCAGGCTAACCGTTGGAGGTTTTCGTGGTTTCAATCTTCTTGTAACGCAAATGCTTGTTCGTTCCATCATACAGTCTTCCATGAAGACGAATTTCTTCCAATGCTTGATATTTTCTTGAATCTTTAAGAAATGCTGAAGGAAAAGCTTTTTCAATAATAAAAAAGTTTAGGTTAATAATCTCTTAAAGGCCAAACTAAACGTGCGAAAAGGGAAATCAACTACAACGTTTTCGTCTCAGTAAGACCGTATAATCTTATTGAATTCTGCGATGATCTTCGAAATTACATTAAAAAATAGACAAGGAAAAATGATGAACCCCACTGATAACCGAAACCCAGTACTTACACACATGAATATTTCTTTTTCTTATTTTCATAATGTAGACATCACAAAATCGCGAGTTTAAAGTTGGCGATTACCTCTCACCTACAGCCAAATTACTTTCTTTTAACTACTGATTTGGCGACATAATATTTTTTTATTCTTCTTTGTTAATGTTCAATTCGTGTTCAGCTACCTCTATTACGGAAAGAAACGGAACTTGATTCTTTTCTTATTGCAACTAATGATTTAGAAGGAAAACGCGATTCTTCGATACTAGAATAAACAGGCGAGAATAAAAAAAAAAATCAGTCTAAATCTGTGTTATCGTTCTCCCAACTTTTAGTTACTACTAAAGTAATTTTCAGAAATATAATGGGAACCTTAAAGAATCTTATTTAAATTAATCGTTCAGTATAAAATATCCAATATGATGTCATAAAGACATAAAGTCACGTGGTATAATAATACATAACACAGTTTTCACAAAATCCAGAATAGAGATGGCTTATTGTTAATATCTTTATTAAACGTGCATTGCTATAACCCTAAGCAAATTAAGCGCGCTTTAGTAACTCTTCGCATAATTCTTAATCAGCTTAAAGACACATGATTTCAATTTAATAGGCCTAAAAATTATCAGGCAACTTACAATATACTGAAGATTCCTCCAATTAGCCTAAGGAGTTGCAAAATGCCGGCAACATTTGTAAACAAATAGTTTTTTTTTTTTTTCAATTAGTTTACGACATACAACTAACTCTGTTGTTGACCTATCTGTAGACCACAGCATATACAGATATGATGTGGTCAAGTAAGTCAAATGTTTAAGTAACTAATGCTCAGTCACTCGAAGGATAAAAACGCTCGTCCCGAAATAAGGTGATCCAGGTTCGAATACCAGCGATTTCTGTATAATTCGAATTCCGCACTCGGCTTGCACGAACAGACGAAAAGTATCTGCAGTGATGGCTGGACGGGATACAATCCCCTGGCCGTCGAGCTAACTTTGGGTGGTTTTCGTTGCTTTTATCTCCATTTTATACAATTAAGAGTTAGTTTGTCACAGTGGCCCCCTTTACGAAGGTTAGTTTATCTCATTGCTTGATACAAGGGTTCCCTTGTCGTCTGGGTTAGGTTCTAAATTAAAAGGCTAAGAGAATTCAGCTTTAAAAGCCACTAACCAAAAAATGGATCGGCTGTTTAAATCCGATTTTAAAATTTAAAATATTAGAAGTATCTAATACAAAGCTATTACACAAATAAATATTATAACTGAAGCGTTCGAATTTCTTGAAATATTTTTGGTTCGGATCCCAGCGATGGCTGGTCGATATTCCGCTCCCGGCTCGCACTGGCTACAAAACTGTCGTAAAATATCATCAGTGGAAGACGGATCATGGGTTAAAGTCCTCTTACCGTCAGGCTAACCGTTGGAGGTTTTCGTGGTTTCAATCTTCTTGTAACGCAAATGCTTGTTCGTTCCATCATACAGTCTTCCATGAAGACGAATTTCTTCCAATGCTTGATATTTTCTTGAATCTTTAAGAAATGCTGAAGGAAAAGCTTTTTCAATAATAAAAAAGTTTAGGTTAATAATCTCTTAAAGGCCAAACTAAACGTGCGAAAAGGGAAATCAACTACAACGTTTTCGTCTCAGTAAGACCGTATAATCTTATTGAATTCTGCGATGATCTTCGAAATTACATTAAAAAATAGACAAGGAAAAATGATGAACCCCACTGATAACCGAAACCCAGTACTTACACACATGAATATTTCTTTTTCTTATTTTCATAATGTAGACATCACAAAATCGCGAGTTTAAAGTTGGCGATTACCTCTCACCTACAGCCAAATTACTTTCTTTTAACTACTGATTTGGCGACATAATATTTTTTTATTCTTCTTTGTTAATGTTCAATTCGTGTTCAGCTACCTCTATTACGGAAAGAAACGGAACTTGATTCTTTTCTTATTGCAACTAATGATTTAGAAGGAAAACGCGATTCTTCGATACTAGAATAAACAGGCGAGAATAAAAAAAAAAATCAGTCTAAATCTGTGTTATCGTTCTCCCAACTTTTAGTTACTACTAAAGTAATTTTCAGAAATATAATGGGAACCTTAAAGAATCTTATTTAAATTAATCGTTCAGTATAAAATATCCAATATGATGTCATAAAGACATAAAGTCACGTGGTATAATAATACATAACACAGTTTTCACAAAATCCAGAATAGAGATGGCTTATTGTTAATATCTTTATTAAACGTGCATTGCTATAACCCTAAGCAAATTAAGCGCGCTTTAGTAACTCTTCGCATAATTCTTAATCAGCTTAAAGACACATGATTTCAATTTAATAGGCCTAAAAATTATCAGGCAACTTACAATATACTGAAGATTCCTCCAATTAGCCTAAGGAGTTGCAAAATGCCGGCAACATTTGTAAACAAATAGTTTTTTTTTTTTTTCAATTAGTTTACGACATACAACTAACTCTGTTGTTGACCTATCTGTAGACCACAGCATATACAGATATGATGTGGTCAAGTAAGTCAAATGTTTAAGTAACTAATGCTCAGTCACTCGAAGGATAAAAACGCTCGTCCCGAAATAAGGTGATCCAGGTTCGAATACCAGCGATTTCTGTATAATTCGAATTCCGCACTCGGCTTGCACGAACAGACGAAAAGTATCTGCAGTGATGGCTGGACGGGATACAATCCCCTGGCCGTCGAGCTAACTTTGGGTGGTTTTCGTTGCTTTTATCTCCATTTTATACAATTAAGAGTTAGTTTGTCACAGTGGCCCCCTTTACGAAGGTTAGTTTATCTCATTGCTTGATACAAGGGTTCCCTTGTCGTCTGGGTTAGGTTCTAAATTAAAAGGCTAAGAGAATTCAGCTTTAAAAGCCACTAACCAAAAAATGGATCGGCTGTTTAAATCCGATTTTAAAATTTAAAATATTAGAAGTATCTAATACAAAGCTATTACACAAATAAATATTATAACTGAAGCGTTCGAATTTCTTGAAATATTTTTGGTTCGGATCCCAGCGATGGCTGGTCGATATTCCGCTCCCGGCTCGCACTGGCTACAAAACTGTCGTAAAATATCATCAGTGGAAGACGGATCATGGGTTAAAGTCCTCTTACCGTCAGGCTAACCGTTGGAGGTTTTCGTGGTTTCAATCTTCTTGTAACGCAAATGCTTGTTCGTTCCATCATACAGTCTTCCATGAAGACGAATTTCTTCCAATGCTTGATATTTTCTTGAATCTTTAAGAAATGCTGAAGGAAAAGCTTTTTCAATAATAAAAAAGTTTAGGTTAATAATCTCTTAGAGGCCAAACTAAACGTGCGAAAAGGGAAATCAACTACAACGTTTTCGTCTCAGTAAGACCGTATAATCTTATTGAATTCTGCGATGATCTTCGAAATTACATTAAAAAATAGACAAGGAAAAATGATGAACCCCACTGATAACCGAAACCCAGTACTTACACACATGAATATTTCTTTTTCTTATTTTCATAATGTAGACATCACAAAATCGCGAGTTTAAAGTTGGCGATTACCTCTCACCTACAGCCAAATTACTTTCTTTTAACTACTGATTTGGCGACATAATATTTTTTTATTCTTCTTTGTTAATGTTCAATTCGTGTTCAGCTACCTCTATTACGGAAAGAAACGGAACTTGATTCTTTTCTTATTGCAACTAATGATTTAGAAGGAAAACGCGATTCTTCGATACTAGAATAAACAGGCGAGAATAAAAAAAAAAATCAGTCTAAATCTGTGTTATCGTTCTCCCAACTTTTAGTTACTACTAAAGTAATTTTCAGAAATATAATGGGAACCTTAAAGAATCTTATTTAAATTAATCGTTCAGTATAAAATATCCAATATGATGTCATAAAGACATAAAGTCACGTGGTATAATAATACATAACACAGTTTTCACAAAATCCAGAATAGAGATGGCTTATTGTTAATATCTTTATTAAACGTGCATTGCTATAACCCTAAGCAAATTAAGCGCGCTTTAGTAACTCTTCGCATAATTCTTAATCAGCTTAAAGACACATGATTTCAATTTAATAGGCCTAAAAATTATCAGGCAACTTACAATATACTGAAGATTCCTCCAATTAGCCTAAGGAGTTGCAAAATGCCGGCAACATTTGTAAACAAATAGTTTTTTTTTTTTTTCAATTAGTTTACGACATACAACTAACTCTGTTGTTGACCTATCTGTAGACCACAGCATATACAGATATGATGTGGTCAAGTAAGTCAAATGTTTAAGTAACTAATGCTCAGTCACTCGAAGGATAAAAACGCTCGTCCCGAAATAAGGTGATCCAGGTTCGAATACCAGCGATTTCTGTATAATTCGAATTCCGCACTCGGCTTGCACGAACAGACGAAAAGTATCTGCAGTGATGGCTGGACGGGATACAATCCCCTGGCCGTCGAGCTAACTTTGGGTGGTTTTCGTTGCTTTTATCTCCATTTTATACAATTAAGAGTTAGTTTGTCACAGTGGCCCCCTTTACGAAGGTTAGTTTATCTCATTGCTTGATACAAGGGTTCCCTTGTCGTCTGGGTTAGGTTCTAAATTAAAAGGCTAAGAGAATTCAGCTTTAAAAGCCACTAACCAAAAAATGGATCGGCTGTTTAAATCCGATTTTAAAATTTAAAATATTAGAAGTATCTAATACAAAGCTATTACACAAATAAATATTATAACTGAAGCGTTCGAATTTCTTGAAATATTTTTGGTTCGGATCCCAGCGATGGCTGGTCGATATTCCGCTCCCGGCTCGCACTGGCTACAAAACTGTCGTAAAATATCATCAGTGGAAGACGGATCATGGGTTAAAGTCCTCTTACCGTCAGGCTAACCGTTGGAGGTTTTCGTGGTTTCAATCTTCTTGTAACGCAAATGCTTGTTCGTTCCATCATACAGTCTTCCATGAAGACGAATTTCTTCCAATGCTTGATATTTTCTTGAATCTTTAAGAAATGCTGAAGGAAAAGCTTTTTCAATAATAAAAAAGTTTAGGTTAATAATCTCTTAAAGGCCAAACTAAACGTGCGAAAAGGGAAATCAACTACAACGTTTTCGTCTCAGTAAGACCGTATAATCTTATTGAATTCTGCGATGATCTTCGAAATTACATTAAAAAATAGACAAGGAAAAATGATGAACCCCACTGATAACCGAAACCCAGTACTTACACACATGAATATTTCTTTTTCTTATTTTCATAATGTAGACATCACAAAATCGCGAGTTTAAAGTTGGCGATTACCTCTCACCTACAGCCAAATTACTTTCTTTTAACTACTGATTTGGCGACATAATATTTTTTTATTCTTCTTTGTTAATGTTCAATTCGTGTTCAGCTACCTCTATTACGGAAAGAAACGGAACTTGATTCTTTTTTTATTGCAACTAATGATTTAGAAGGAAAACGCGATTCTTCGATACTAGAATAAACAGGCGAGAATAAAAAAAAAATCAGATGTAGTTTTGTATTATTACGAAGTCTGCTATTGTCCAACAACCTTTTTTTTTTAATTTTTTTTTTTTTACTCTTGATTGTTTACTACTTTTTTTCCCTTTGCTATTGAAGATTGAAATCATATGAGTTTTAAAGAATAATTATCTGTGATCAGAGGAAAATCGAAGCAAATATATGCAGAAGTGAAATATTTTGTCCATTTTCTGGATACGAAAAAAATTGAATGTTTTAAATTGTCTATTAAAAAAGTTATCACTAAAGTATGACTTTAAATATATTAATATATATATAAGAGTACAGTGGCGGGAAAAAAAACGAGAGAAAAAGACTGATCAACCTGAACAACTTTTGTTCTAATGATTAGATTTTCACGACGTGATATTTAATGGTTCAAAGGATAAACTTCAATAATGCCAGTTAACTTGTGCGAACTGCGAATCAAATTGCAAGAATCAACCACAAAAACGTACTTTAACGAAATAAACGAAAAAAACTGAATTTTTGACAGTTAAAATATTGGAGAGTCGTTGTAGCTCAGGGGATAGAGCGATTGCCTCCCAATGGAGGTGATCCGTGCTCGAATCCCAGCGATGGCTGGTCGAAGCGAATTTCACACACGGATCGCACCAACCACCGTGCTGACGTAAAAATATCCTTAGTGGTAGACGGATCATGAGTTAGAGTGCCCTTGCTGCCAGGCTAACCGCGGGAGGTTTTCGTGGTTTTCCTCTCTAAGTAACGCAAATGCTGGTTTGTTCCCTCAAAAAGTTCTCCACGAAGGGTAATTTCTCTCAATACTTGCTCCTGGAGTTCCCTTATTTTCTGGATTAGGTTCAAAATTACAAGGCTACGGAGTTCAAACTTGGAATCAAATACTGTATAAAAATTTGGGTCGACTGTTCAACGTTGGTTATAAAATAAAATTAAAATATTGGTGGGGGGAGTAGCAGCAATCTTGAAATTGTGATCCCAGTAGTTTAGTCAGGAGTTGGAAGTGTGGACTACTTAAAGTCTAATTCGCTTTCTACATGTATAATCATATATGCTGGAAAACTTTTAAGTAAATCAAAAACAATTTGCACACAATTATAGAATTTATTTATCGAAGGATAATTCTATGCTAAAATTAATTTTTAATAATTATTTATTATTACAAAGTGGCCATCTCTCCTTAATGTCGAGGACAGTTGGCCATCAAATATAGTAAAGGAAATGTGAAGTTAAAATATTGACAAGCTTAATTCTGTTAACCATGATTAGCTTACGATTAGTTATTAAGAATGAATTTTATCATAGAAACTAAGTGAAAATGGTACAATAAACAAAATCTAACAACATACTTAAACCGTTGCTTTCGAAAGATTTTTACAACCTTTTTGGCAAAGGTTTGCAAAGTTTGTATAAGTTTCATGGAGCATTACGTGCACCTTAAGCATTTTTTATTTTATTTATTAAACGACTTAAAACTCCTCATGCACCACAAAGTATAGCATGAGGCTTACAGTTGTAAGTATAAAACAAAAGAAGAAAAATTTAAAAAAAAATTTCTTCTTTCGTTTTCTACTTACAACTGTAAGCATTTAACTGTAAGCAATTTTAATGAGTTCATTTTCAGATCGTTTTTGGTTGTGCTATTGCACTTTTCCAAACAGCCAATACACTCAATTTCCTCAAATTTTGAGTCTATCTTTAGAATCATATAAATTGAAATCTATTTATTCTTCTTCGCTGCAGGAAATTTCAAGTTTTTATTTTATTCTCGAGTTTAGACTATTTAATGGTTTTAGACTTACTCGTTGCTTTCTTCTGTTACTGTAATGATAATTTACTCTTTTTTTTTCAAAATTTTTTGGCCATGTTAACACTGCAGAACCTATTTGGCACGTATTCTTACCACTTTAAAGTTTCTTTAAGGCCATACAATACCTGGCTTGTATTGATGAAAAGTGGTCACCGTTCCTCGATTTCATGTGGTCATCTCTTCTGAAGTTTAGAGCTGTTTTTCGAATGCTCCGTCGTCATATGAAATGATGTTTTTTTTTGCGAATAATATGCTATTTTTATAACTGCTGTGAGTTTCAAACAGTTACTCAAGACTTTTATGTCAAGTTTAACCTATCTAAAGTCAACGCCCTCTATGCTTATTTTGAAAATGGCGCAAAACGCCAATATGGAGAAAAGCCACAGTTTTGTGATTAATGAAAATTGTTTGAGGTCTAATTTTTTAATATTTAAAAACTTACTCCAATGCTGCATTAGCTGGGCTCATAAAAAATTGTGAAAACTGAGAATAAGGCTGTGATTTTGATAATTTTCATCTAGGTCGAAAAATGTCACCAAATTGGCGATTTTTAAAAAAGTTTAATAACTTTTGAAATACTTAAGTTATTTGTCCGTTCTAAAGCCCAGATAATTCTTCATGACAAAAAGATATAGATTATTTAAAATCATCGCACTGCTTTAAGTGTAAGGCACTTAAACTGTGTCTTTTTTTTTTTTTTCCCTTGGTGACAGAACTTCGAAAAACAATGGCGATTCAAAGATGAGATGGCCACTGAATTTATAACGTCACTCTGATATTATATTCTTTTGATTTTTTTTTTCTTCACAGAAACAAATATTGGACAAAAATTAAGCAAGTATTAAAATTTTCTTATTTTTTGTTGTCACGGAAAACAACGCTTTGTCCAAATTAACAAACAAGTTAAACTAATTCTTGTGAAATTTCATCTGCTGCAATCTATTAACAAATATCCAAAATATTTAGATAGGCCATCTCTCCTCTTAGGCCATCTATCCTAGACTTATCCTAACTTTCTCTGCAGATTGGACTTATTAATGAGCTGATTGGATGAATGATAAAAGTGACATTTTATAGAATTAGAAAAAATTTAGCTTTAAAGTTTATACCCTTTTCGTTTTGTGGTACATCTCTCAATCTCTATGTTTTTAGTGCATTTTTAAAGGTATAATATACAAAGTATTTGGTACAACATACAAGGTTTAAAGGTATAGCATACAAGAGTTTTAGTATAGTATAGTTTTCTCTTCTTAGCGTAGAATTTTTTAAGCGTTTTTCAAAGCTTTTTCGCCAAGGAATATTAAAAAGCCACAGTTTAAGTGGCTTACATTCGATACAAAGCTATAATTTTAAACTATATTTAACATCTTGCGCAGAAAATGATTATCTGGGCTTTAGAAAGGACAAATAACTTAAATATCTTAAGAGTTATGAAACATTTTTAAAAATTTGGTAAGGTTTTTTCATCTAGAAGAAAATTAGCCAAATCAATGAATAACATTGCGGATTTTTTTTTTTTTTTTTTTTTTTTCGTTTGCATGTTTTTTTTTTGTTTTTTTTTTTTTAACGGATTTAGGATATGTTCACATAACTGATTTCAAATCTGTGCAATCAATTTCTCTCTAAGCTTCAACTTTTTTTTAAATGACATTTTTAGTCATTTAAAAAAAAGAAGTCAATGACATTTTTTTTTGTTGAAATTTGCTAGTTTAAAAACATTATATGCAACAGGGGGTCATAAAAATGTCACAATAAAACTTTTAGGGGAATTGAGGCACATTATAAAAATTAAAACTGGTTAGGAATGAATGTCTTGAAATGTCGTCATACGCTGCTATGGGTGCTTATCTGTTATGATTTGTTTATGAATTGCTCTGAGGCAGGCTTAATAGGAAACCCCAACATCTATGCTGCAATAAGAAATTAGATTATGCCTGCTCTTAATTTAGATTATGCATTTTGCACAACTTGCAATCGATTCCCTAAAATGATTTATTACCCAAAAATATTTTCAAATATTTTGTTTTAAGTTGCATTACATTAATTTTTAAAAAAATAAGCCACATTGATAATTTTGAATGAGAAAAAAAATTATATTTGAATAAAAAAAAAACGAAACGAATAAGATATATTAAATTTGAATAAAAAAAGCAAAATAAATAAGGCATTGCATTTAATTTGACTGGGAAAAATAAAAAAACAAATAAGACATGGCATTAAATTTGAATGAAAAAAGACAAAAAAGTCATTAAGTTAATGAAGATTGAAATAAGGCCTTACGTAGATTTAATGAAATGAGACAAAATATTACGTTACATATGAATAAAATAGCACAAATAAAACATTACTTTAATTTTTATTGAGCTAAAGCATATTAACATATTTTTAAATTACAAATTTATCTATGGCAATAGTTTAAAAATTGTGAAAATTTTGAAAATCAATTTTAACGTATATTTCTTATAAGATACTATTATATACGTTAATATATATGTTATAAAGCATGCCATCCTTCAAATCTATTTCTAATTTTATTTACAAACTGAGAGGATTAATATAAGAAAGTTTTATAATCATTTATTTTTTTAACAATTTTATGTATAGAATCACAGTTTTAAATTTAAACATTTCAGCAATAATGTATATGCAGAGTTTGAAATCCGGCAATCTACAGAATGCCTAGGCATTGTATATAAGGCCTAAAACTAGCCGGCAATGCATGAAACTATTTATATTTCACACATTTCCATGGCATTCTATAGAATGCCAAACGAGAAACCGGCAAAATTTTAAAATACATCTCCGATTCGTTTCGAATATCACGTGGCAAGACATTAGCAAGGCAAATAGCATTTGTCATTCTATAGAATGCCTAGGTATTGTACACAATGGCTAGGGAAAGTAAGTAATACTTCTCATATTTCATTCCTTGCCTAAAAACATCATATATGCAAGGCCGGCGTTTCATATTTTGCCGGTAACATATACAATAAGGGCATTTAACATTTTAAATGAGAGATGCAAATGTTTGAAATAAAAGGCTTCTGTTAAAACGGTTACTCTCTGTAGATAAAGGAAGAAAAAAAAATTTTTTTTTTTTGAAGTTATACTTCTTATGCGACTTGCAACAAGAAAGCGTTAAACGTTTAACGCTTCATTTTTATTGGCCGGGAAATCACGTGGTAGGATCCAGTTTTCCCTCATTCATTTCCATATTGTTTTGGTTCTGACTAGCATAAAAGTCATAAAGCTTTTGTTTTTCCATAAATATTTTAGTTTGATTTGATACACATATAATTTAATACGGTAGTATTTTTTATTTTCAAACTTAGTGGATAACAATTGTAAAAAATGGGTGAAAACAATCCCACGGACACTGCGACGGATTTAAGGTTATATCAAGATACGCCTCTTGTGAATATCAATTGATTGTTAGGTTTTCTCTTTTCTAATTGCCATTTATATTTCACAAAATGCAGCCATGAGGGATATTAAATTATTTATTGCAAAATCTTTATTGCTACTATCCACTGCAGGTTCACAAGCTCTGGCAGACGTTACTGGTGAAGAAATTGATTATTGTAACCAGCCTGTGATCCTTGCAGGAGATTTTAATATGAATTTCTCGTTACCTGAAGCTGAAACATTATTAACCTTCCTTAAAGACAAATTTGGATTGGAAATGATAAATGGTGGGAATGATCCAACAACCAAAGGGGGAACTACCATTGATGCAGTTTTTGCAAGAAATATTGAAAAAATAGAACTCAAACATTTCGTATCTTACTTTAGTTATCATAATACCATTGTAAATTTTATAGATTTTGATATTTCTCCACTCGAAAATAATAATTAAATGATGCGATCAATTGTGAATTGTAAGCAATGTTAATAATTAACGTCGCAGGTTACGAAGGTTACCACGCACTATTTTTTTTTTTTTTTTTACTTTCCGAAAATGTTAACATTTCATAGGGCAGTATTTTCTACAATATGCGAATTTTCCTTATTGTCCTTTTTTAAAATCTCACTTTCTTCTTTCGTATCTTTTTCGTTGTTCTCATTTTTGTTCACATCCTTGCTGTCGTTGTTCTTATCCTCCTTCTCCTTTTCAGTGTTTTCATCCTCATCTTTTTCATCCTTACTTTTGAAACATTCCACAATCATCATAATCACAAATAAGAAACCACCCCCTCCAAGCGTAATATATGTGAATATTGAATCATCACTATTGGAATGTATGGGTCTTACCGGTCTATATACTGAAATACTACCACCACCACCACCTTTGCGGCCATCTCTATTATTTGTTACTTTATTGGAGCCTCCGCCACCTGTTATCTTGTTTTTCCAAGATTTAACTTTACCAACAATTTTCTTAAAGGTAGACTTTCCGTGTAGAACCAATGGTAAGTCGCCGTTGGTCAAATTGTTCATCCAGTCATCTTTAGAAACATTATATGTTGTTACATTGTCCGATATTACGGATACTTCTGATCGAAAATCTTCATATTTGTTTGATGCGTTCGTAGTTTTCAATAAGCCTGTAACGAAAAAGATATTTATTTAACACTATGTATCAGTAAGAATACATGATTTAAAAGCTGAAAATTAATTCAATTTGTATGTACACTGTGAATTATTTCTGTTATGAAACATAATAATTCTGTAGTTTTTTCACCGGAAATTTCTGTTCTGCAAAACAACAGAAATTTTCTCTTAAGCTACATAGCAATCTGTCAGTATTTTGTATTTTTCTGTTAACAAATAATATCTGTAACCACGGATGTAGATCGTATCTGTTGGGTGCAGATTTTTTTTTCAGTTTTGAATATGAAAAACTTTGTTATCAAAGCGGCAAGAAGTAATTTGCTGTTGTTGTTGTCACTTATGCCACTTACCAATACCAGCAAGCCTGCTTGAAATCAAGCGGAATTTTAAGGCAGAGGGTGCGTTTCTTGTTTTTTTTTCTCAGTGGCGCCATTTATGGCCAAGAATACGACTTCTACCACACACACACACGTTCCAGCCCGTTTAACAGGGAGGACACTATAATACTCTATTCATTCATAAACAGGTAGTAATTTTGATTTGAACCTGTGAACGATAAATATCCGATTCAGTACCCCCATAAGTATTTATTTGTTATGGGATCTTGGACCCCGACAGATTTAACATGCACTAGTCACCCTTTAATACTATTCTAAACAGTATATAAGTTAACCGGAAAAAAAAAATTTCAAAAAATTTTCTCTATACTTGTGTTTTAAATTAAAATTTCACCAAATTATTAGCGAAATAAAATTAAAAGCTAACCTTAATATCTTTATAATTTGAAACTAATAAAGTCTTTTGTAACAAATAGATTTGTAATTAAAATAAAATAAATTATGAAGTGGTGAAAGGAATATTTTTAATAAATTTTTTTTAATTAATATTTTCTGTATAAATGTTCTTGTTTTTTTAGATCAAAAATGCAAGTATAAAACTGCAACTATATAATAATCTGATAGTATAATAGCTTTACCATAAAACGGTTCCCCACTAAAACACATTGTCTTTAATATATTTATAAAATTTTTAGAACACATTTTTTTCTCTTTTTAAATAGTTTTTATATTTTGTGGGACAGTATTTTCTATAATATACATATTTTCATTAATTTCCTGCCCGTTATTTATTATAAATATTTGGAAAAATTCTTTATAATGAATAGCAGGCAGGCACGACTAACAAATTTGCACACCTAAACTAATATTTTAAACTGATCAGTTTAATATTAAATTTATGTAACAAACTGTAATTCATTTTATAAATAATCTCATTTGTTTAAGGTATTTGCTAAATAAAATGTTAAAGCTTTGTTAAAAAAACAAAACTGGGTTACATTTATCTTTATTTCCTTTTGTAATATGTAAAGAATGTACACTGAGGAAAAAAAGTATGGTCAAAACTACCAGAATATGGTGAAATTGGTCACGTTTCTGGCTCTATGGAAATACTAAGAAACTCGGTGATTTTTACCGAAGCGCTTTGGTAATGATTTTGGTAAAATTAGCAATAAAATATGGTTTTATAATGAGTGATAAAATTTGGTAAATATGGTGAAGTTTTTAATTTTATCATGATACCCTAGAGCGGAGCATAAAAACAATTTATTCGATTGAATTCACTTTTCAGTTATGAATTTTTTTTATTAAATGTGTGATAAGAAATATTGCTTTGAAAACATGGTAACCGGTAAACCATTACCAAACGAATAGTTTTTATTAACCATAATTTTTTTCTTTACCTGAAATGTTTTTATCATACAATACATTAATTTTACCAGACAATTTTCTTTTCTGTGTAACTTGAGCATTATAAATAACATGGTATTTATAAACAAAATATAATAATAAAAAATGAAATGAAAAAAAAAAAAAAAATGGTACATCTCTTTGTATAAGATGATCACTAAAGTAATGCAAGTGGTCAACTTAAACTGGTTTCCCTCTATTTTTTTATTCAACTTTATATAGTAATAGTTTATGCAATATATATTATGATCACTAAGATTTCCGTTGAAAAACATTAATTAACAGCATAAAGAACAATAATTGTAATTATTGTTCATTATGTTAGCGAAAAAAAAAAATATTTTTTTTTTTTGTTGCTCTTTTTTTTTTTTTTTTTGTCTATTCATTATTTTGTACAATGTTCGTTATTATGATTCTTTTATGCAATATTTAATGAATTACTTAAATAAATAGTATCAATAGTTACGTAGATAAGCTTGAGATTTATTTATCAACCATGCCAACCTTCATCTATCAAACGGTACCTCAAGATAGACTCAAGTTAACATGTCTTATATACTAGGGAATTGGTATTTAATATTTATAGTGGTAGTTAAGCCACTTTACTCCCCTTCTAGAATTTTATCTGTGATAGAATTCGATGAACGAATACCACTAGTTGATTCATGCTGTTTTTTTAATTTTTATTTATTCAATTTATATAATTATTATTATTTTTATTTATTTATATAATTTTCCTCGTTATATTTTTTCTTCATTTTTGCTTATTTATATCATTATTTTTATCAGAATTCTGGTAATTTCAATGCCCTGTTAAACAATTTATATTATAAATATATTTTAGAAATAAGTTTCTATTTGAATTCTGGTTAATTCAAAAAGTTGTTAAAGAAACTTATGTTATTAAAATAACGTAGAAGTTAGTTTTTACCGCAATAAAGGTTAATTTACTGCTCTGTTAAATAACTTATATTATTAATGTAACTTAGAAATAAGTTT
Organism: Parasteatoda lunata; assembly: GCA_949128135.1. NCBI lineage: Eukaryota > Metazoa > Arthropoda > Arachnida > Araneae > Theridiidae > Parasteatoda > Parasteatoda lunata. The sequence continues at coordinate 84,739,424 of OX421977.1, forward strand.
CTATTGGAATACTGATAGATTCAATGCGTTGTTAAATAAATTATGTTATTAAAATAATTTGGAATTAATTTTCTATCGTATATAATATACTTTTTTTAAGAAGTAACATTATGTTTTACTTAGTTAAAACAATACACAATAGTAACATTTAGTTTGCACTTAGTTAAAACAATATATAGCAAGCATAGCATAATATAGCAAGCATAACATAAAGCATATCGAGCCAGCATATGGCATAACTTAGCATATCGGACCAAAAAATGTAAGCTTACCATTGAAAACTGGCGCACTATCGGACAGATCAAAACAAAACAACGCCAAGGTGAATAAGAAAATTTTTTGCGTATCCATTTGTTTTATTTAGAAAAGATAATAACCGCTGTTTAGTTCCAAGAAACGGAAAGAAATGAACGATTAAAAAAGATCAATAGATGTTATACTTTGTGATAATTTTCAATGAGTGTGGGCGATAAAAGTATGACAGCTCTGATAAGAAATCAAAAGAAGAGATAAAAACAATGTAAAGTATTACAATAAAGAGGTAATGTTTATGAAATGATTATGACACTCATTTTTAAGATAAGTGCTATTTTTAAAATTCACTAACTTAAGTTAGTCATCACTCCCCAGCGAAGGAAGATAAAAGATTTCATTGATTTTTTGTTAGTGATACTATCATTAAAAACACGACTTGTGGATCAGTGGGATAAAGATGAGTTAGGCAAACATTTGAAGTTCAACCCACGGAAAGATTTTTAAATCGAGCCTGCAATAAAACACGATCACTAAAAACATGAATGAGTCTGATCTGTAAATCTGCTGGATAGAGATGAATTAGGCAAATCATTTGGAGTACAACATCTACAGAATTAAATCGAGCCTGCAATAAAACACGATCACTAAAAAGAACGAGTCTGACCTGTGGGATAAAGTTGCGTTAGGCCACTCCATAAAGAACCACTCATAAATACCTAAATCGAACCAGCAAAAAAACATAATTACTCAAAGCACGAATGGGTCATTTAGGATCTGTTGGATAGAGATGGATTTGGCAAATCATTAGGAGTACAACACCTACAGAATTAAATCGAGCCTGCAATAAAACACGATTACTAAAAACATGAACGAGTCTGACCTGTGGGATAAAGTTGCGTTAGGCCACTCCATAGAGAACCACTCATAAATACCACTTAGAGAGGTTCTCCACTTAAAGAACCACTCATAAATACCTAAATCGAACCTGCAAAAAAACATAATTACTAATAGCACGAATGGGTCATTTAGGATCTGTTGGATAGAGATGGATTTGGCAAATCATTAGGAGTACAACACCTACAGAATTAAATCGAGCCTGCAATAAAACACGATTACTAAAAACATGAACGAGTCTGACCTGTGGGATAAAGTTGCGTTAGGCCACTCCATAAAGAACCACTCATAAATACCTAAATCGAACCAGCAAAAAAACATAATTACTCAAAGCACGAATGGGTCATTTAGGATCTGTTGGATAGAGATGGATTTGGCAAATCATTAGGAGTACAACACCTACAGAATTAAATCGAGCCTGCAATAAAACACGATTACTAAAAACATGAACGAGTCTGACCTGTGGGATAAAGTTGCGTTAGGCCACTCCATAGAGAACCACTCATAAATACCACTTAGAGAGGTTCTCCACTTAAAGAACCACTCATAAATACCTAAATCGAACCTGCAAAAAAACATAATTACTAATAGCACGAATGGGTCATTTAGGATCTGTTGGATAGAGATGGATTTGGCAAATCATTAGGAGTACAACACCTACAGAATTAAATCGAGCCTGCAATAAAACACGATTACTAAAAACATGAACGAGTCTGACCTGTGGGATAAAGTTGCGTTAGGCCACTCCATAGAGAACCACTCATAAATACCACTTAGAGTGGTTCTCCACTTAAAGAACCACTCATAAATACCTAAATCGAACCTGCAAAAAAACATAATTACTAATAGCACGAATGGGTCATTTAGGATTTGTTGGATAGAGATGGATTTGGCAAATCATTAGGAGTACAACACCTACAGAATTAAATCGAGCCTGCAATACCAGACAAGGTGTACACACACTTAAAATCGCAAATTAATGAAACGATTAAAAAAATTCGATCGAAATCTAACGAAACACCACTGAGAAAGGCGAATCTGAAAACATCAACTCCTGCGTTATTTCTGGTAGAAACAGAGAGAGAGGCTCAAATTTGATTATTAGAAACACTTTTTAAAAAACAACATTTCATCACTTTGCCGGACAAGATGTCTTGTGTTGAGAATGACCAAAACATTCGTTGAATTAAATTTTAGAGAAAATCGTCAAACGCAAAGATACCTGGAATTAACTCTCTGAAGAAGGCCAGGGCCCATTCAGGGCTGTCGAGCCCCCTGAAGAAGAAAGTGGTCTTGACTTCCGTTTTGATAAGGATTCTAAAACTATTTATATCGAAGGTGGTCATTGCCAAGCATCTTGTGTATTTTCTACATAGTTTTGGTCTAAATATAACATAAAGTATGTAACTAAATGGGTATATTGTTTCTACAGTTTTCGATTATCTCTGGAAGCAGGTCTTTAAAAGCACTATATATACATCTATATCCACAAAGTGTTCTAGTCATTGCGCTCAAAATTTTTTACAATTTTACAGATAAGGTAAAATTGAAGGAATTGGAGCAGTATAATGCAAAGTCACATTTTTAATTGCTCAGGAGGGTAAATGAGCATTTACGTTTTCACGTAAGCAATAATTACGTTACGTTTCCACGTAAGCAATAATTATTATAATAAACTATTATCTAGTGGAAACAGTTGTAAAGTATCTAACGGAAAACAATGTTAAGCAACAGTCTGATAAAAAATTTCGACTTTTGAAAAAGTGAAGCTACTTATATGGTCTTCAGCCATTCTATTGTAATTGTTTTAAGATATTTTATTTTATAACCGTCGTTGAGCAGCCGACCCAACTTAATGGGTTTAAGGCTACTAGTGTTCAACTCCGTAGCCTTGTAATTTTGAACCCAATCCAGAAGACAAGGGAACTCCTGGATCGAGTATTGGGTGAAATTTGCCTTCGTGGAGGACTTTTTGATGGAGCTAACCCGCATTTGCGTTACATGGAGAGGAAGACCACGAGAACCTCCCACGGTTAGCCTGACGGAAAGGGGACTCTAACCCATGATCCGTCTTCCACTGAGGATATTTCACGTCAGCACTGTGGTCAGTGCAAGCCGGATGCGGAATTCGTATCGACTGGGATTCGAACCCGGTTCGCCTCATTGGAAGGCGAACGCTCTATCCCCTGAGCCATCGCGGCTTGTTTTAAGATATTGGATAATTTGGCTTTAATAAATACAGTCGAACCTCTTTAACGAAGTCACAAAATCTCGATAATAAGTTCGTTATATGGAAAATTCGCTAAATAGAAAATCACCTTTAAAAATACTTAAGCAACACAAAACAGGTTTTAAATTCATAAACACTAGACATACTTACAATAGAAATTGATGCACTTTTATCTTGTAAACTAGTATCTACTATTTATTTTATAAATCTTAACCATAAAAGAAATCTGCATGGAAAACAAGAATAGAGCAAAACATTATCCAGTGTTTCACTATCATGCTATATACATTTTCAACTAAAAACAGCTAAATTTATGCATAAAATTTTAACTGTATTTATTTGCTGTATAAAATTATTGCTGCAAAGTAATTTTAAATAGGGAAAGTGGAAGTTAAATAGGGAAGTGGAAAATGGGGAAAGTGGATCTCAAAGAAAAATTCGTTAAATAGAAAATTCACTTCGCTATTTGGAAGTTATTTTACGAAGAAATTTCCAAAATGTTCTTGGTTCCTCAAAAAATTCGCAAAATAGAGAAATTTGCAAAATGGAAGATCGTTAAATAGAAGTCCGACTGTACTAGGCATTTTTTTTATGTCTTCAAATCAAAGAAATATAAACAGTTGTTGCCTTATTTTATAGTTTAAACGGCTGCAAGCAAAATTAAATAAATAAATAAAAATAAGGATTAGCATATGAGATCCTCCATTAAATGCTTCCTCTCCCTCCAAAAAAAAAAAAAGTGAATTACAGACAACAATTATTTGAAGCATTCAAACTGTAAATTTTGTCATTTAAAATTACATAGTTCAAAACGATGTGAAATTTTTTTCAATAAACAAGTAAAAACTCACAATTCAAAATTTCTACAACCTTATTAAATATGATAATACATAGTTATTAAAATGTATTTTTATAATTACTTATTTAAAGAGAAAATGACTATAAGGTGAGTACATGATGTGTCATGGTGGCGGCCACAATATAAAGCTTCCAAACTCACCCTGGACGGTACAGTGCGCAAAAAAAAACAAAGAAAAAAAAAGATATCACACTCAATAACTTTCGTTCTAATGATCGGATTTTTACATACTTGATTTTTACATAGTGCCAAATTTAATGGTTTCTGGGGGTGACCTCAAATATGCTAATTATTTAGTGTTGACAGTTAGTTACGAAATCAGACACAAAAACAAGCTTTCTCTGAATGAACATAAATTCTTTTTATATATTTGGATTTTAAACCTTCAAAATAAAGGGGGTAGCCACAATCTGGAAAATATGGTCCGTATAGTTTGGTCAGGAGAGCGATACAAAGTTCGAAACCCTTATTATTAATTTAGCTTTTTGCGTTTTTAATTATATCTTTAAAACTAATTAAGCTATTCTAAAAAAAATTTGCACCCACCCATAAAGCCCGTTTGCCCAAAAAATAATTTCTAATTAAAATTCATGCAAAAAATAATTTCTCATTATGTCTAATTATTATTTTCTATTATTTAATTTAATTGTGGATGAAAAAAATTTGAATTGTGAGGTATAAATTTTTTATACAATATTAATCTACATTCTTTTTAATTGAAAAATCTAAAGTTTCAATTGTTTTTATTTAGTAGAAGACGTAAAAATTTAAAAAATTAATTGTTTCTTAAATAATTAATTTAGCAATAATGAAGAAATATTTAAATAGGCCGATTAATATTTAAATGTGGTTAACTAACAAGGGACTTGATACGCGCGTAGCATAAAATTTCATTCTTATTTTTTTTCACTAATAACCGATTTCTAATTCCTTTTTTTTTTAATTATAAAATACGATGTTTCTTTTTTAGTCGTCTAAAATTTTATTCGTACTTTAGTACAGAAATTTGAAAAAAGTATTCTGTTTAATAAAAAGCATTGTCGAGTTTTATAAAAACATATTTCTGATTGAATGTAATTATACTTCAGCTTTTTTTCATTTTATTTTTTAGTTTGCTTTTTAAATAATTGATACAATTGCAATAATATACATACGTAAGCATAGATTTGGAATAATATATTCATCAATTTCTTCAACATATATTTTGTAATTATTAATACGAATACGTGATCAAAATTTTTAAAGTATCTTAAAATTTCTCAACATCTTATATATCGTCTTAATCTTAAAATAAATTTTTTAATTACCTATCAGCGCGTGTTTCGCAGAACTGTTTTACCAATTATATAATTAAATTTTAGCATTTCCTTTAAAGTAAAATTCCTTTTGGAATTATTGTCAAACTTTTATTAAAAGAAAGCTTAAAATTATTGCTAGTTAGCTGAAAATTAAATCTTGATAAGAAATTAAAAACATTCTGCTGTTTAAAAGTATTTGATGCAAAACAACTGTTTATTTACTAAGCATATTATTTTTTCGAAAAATTATAATATAGTTAAAGTAAATGCATATATATGTGCACAGCAAAAAATGCAACAGATTGTTTTATTTTTTTTTTAAATGAACAAAAAATTATGGAGATACAATTTTATTTTGATGTTCAAACTTATTCTTGCTCGCTAACTTTAAGAAAGTTGCCCTTTTAAAAAAGTTAATGTTGAAAAAATTTCCTTAAAGAAGTTTTTTTATATCATTTCTCAACTTTAACACGGTTCAAAAAAATATTGTTATATCAGGTAAATACTACAACAAATACTAAAAATTTAAAATTATAAAAAGATTCTAAAACCATGCCATTTTTAGAATCATCATCTCAAATTGTTGTTTTGAAGTGAAACTTCTTATGCGACTTCCAACAAGGTTGCGTTAAACGTTTAACGCTACCGTTGTCATGGAAACTAGATTTCTCTTTACGTTCGTTGAGCGCACGAGGTAAGAGAAAAACATAGTAGGTAATATTGGCGTTAAAGAAAACAAAGCGATATTTTTTTTAAAATTCTCCAAGAATACCTCACTGAAATTTAGAACATTTAGAAATAAGCTGATTTCTTATTATAATTTTTTTTAAAAATATATTTTATTATTAATATTTTTTAACTAAGCGAAAATTTTAAATTTTTTTAAATGAAACAAAATATTGTATTTTAAAAATTAATAAGTATGTTTTTTTTTATTAAATACAATTTAAAAAATACTTTGATGCACATAGATACTCTGCTTTAGATACTTATTTTTCTATGTTTTTTATTTTTATTTTTGCCGGTTATTATTTTATAAGTGAAACTTCTAATACGACTTCCAACAAGGTTGCGTTAAACGTTTAACGCTTCCATGTAAGAGGTATGAAAGCACTGTTGCGTTAAACGTTCAACGCTCCTGGGGAGGGGGAATAGAAAGAGCGAGAGTGAATGCGTGGCACTCGAACGCATGCGCGTAGATAATGATAATTAAAAGATGCGATCAATTGTGAATTGTAAACAATGTTAATAAAGTTTGTCTTAAAGAAACAATATGATTTCACTAAAAATCAATTTCTACCCCTTCCTATTTTCATTTCCACATTACGAAGTTTCACTTCTTCCGCGCGGAGGGACTCCCCGCACTATTTTTTTTTCTTTCTAACTTTAGAATTTCCTTAATACTGAAATAAGATATATTAGGAGATTTTTGGATAACAAATTATTTTTAAAGTAGTAAATAATATGTTCAGCAAAAAGTTTTATTTATTATTATTATTATTATTATAATTTTTTTTTTTTTTTTTAAATTATAAATAAAAATCGTTCTTGTATTTCACCGCGAAAAGTGAACAATGTTAATGTTTCATTTATGCTCAATTGAAACGTGACGATGACTTAATTAACCCCAGAATTGAATTCTGTTTGGACATTTAATTACTTGAAACAGTTAAAAACAATTAAAGTTATAAAAATTATTAGAAATTAAACTTATTCCTTTATTTTGTTCAGAGCGGGAGGAAAGATGAAGGAATAGCAGTAAAAATCCCCGTTTACCGTCATACTTACTATTCATACACATAATCATGTAACTTTAGTAATTCGAGCAAAAACTAATAAAGGCTAAAATGTAAACCCTTTGGAAATATGTCCTTAAGTACATACTAAAACATATCTAGAATAAATTTTGGATCGATGGATAAAAATATATTTTCCAAAAATTTCGAATAGGGCGGGGACGTTAACTTGTTCGAAATAATTGACTTAGTAACTACTTAACTTTGAATCCAGAGGAGAGAGGTCATTCCATTGTCTCATTCGACTTTTGAAATTTAAATTGTAGATGGAATTGTTTAACATCCTAAAAAAATGTTTTTCAGAGCAACAGTCAAAAAATAAATCAATCAATCAAATTAAATAAAAAAATAAATGAATGAATAAATAAATTAAAATGTATAGCTTTAAATTTTTTAGAAAGTTTTTCAAATTACATATTGTGTTTTTTTTCTTCCTTCCAATCTAAGAGCCATAATCATTATAACGTAAAACTAATTTTAATATCGCGTTAAGTATTTTAATTCAATATACTGCGTTACTATATGAATAATCCCCAGAAACTGTAGCGGAAAGATTAAAAAAATTTCATTATCTTCATAAATATGAAAATAAAAGTCAACATGTTTTGAGCGCTCAAAAATTACGTCAAGAGCTATTAACGTCTAGCGCGCCCTGAGAATGGCAACCTTCGAACCAAATGTTTGTCGAGCTCAAAAATAGGCACCGATTTTTAAGACTCGACAGACGTGTATGAAAAAAACTAAAGTGATTTGAAATAATAAATGTAGGGTTGCCAACGAAAAATGGAAAATAAAAGTGAAAAAAATAAATAAATAAATAAATAGAAAAGCCACGATAGTCGAGAGTGAAACGGAGAATGAATTCCTTGCCAGTACAACTTTGGCTATATTGTATAAACCAGACGGGTTTTAAAATTTAGACTAAAGGAACACGGTAGATAATTCCCTTTTCAAGAAAGCGATAAATCCATTGCTACACATTCTTTGCATCTTTGGGATACATTTAATCTCGATAATGCCGAAATTCTAACCACATCAGCTCATCTTGATTACCCGGGAATCTTGTTTTATTCATATGGATGCCAATTCCCTTGCTAACGATATTAGGCATGTAGAAATGGCACGTGGAAATGTATTTTGCCTCGATTTGACTTTCCCGGCTATTGCGTTTTTTCTAATTTTGTCTTTATTTAATTTTTATTTTCTATTTCACTCTCGTGTACAGCGGTTTTGCCAGTTTTATTTTCCCCCTTTATTTATATTTCTCGTTGGGAACTTCACATTTCTGTTTCAAATCGCTTTTTTTTACTTCATTTACATCATACGAGTCTTAAGAATGGGTGTTTATTTTCTTTATATTTTTTGAAGCCAATGAAGTTTTTACCATCAAGTATGATGTATTTACATTTGAATCTTTCTTGATCATTATTTTGATCAGAATCTTATACTAAAAGAATCAAATATCTGTAAATTATTTTTTCAACAGGGTTACTGAGGTCCTTAAAACATTTTTTTAAAAAAAACTGTGGCACCTCCATTAAAATAAAGAAGATATTTAAAATTAAAATTTTGTAATCAGATATTTTAAGTTCTATACATTGAAATTGATGCTGTGGTGAATATAAGCGCGTAGTAAAATATATCTATCTTCTTAATTTTGCTGCCTCTATTACAGTTTCTTAAGGATCTTACGAATTCTGTTTAAAAGGTGACTATCGTATCAGATAAATGTATGTCAAGATGGTAAGAATCTTAAAATAAGTTAGTAATAAAAGGAATAAAGCAAAGAAATTATGGTGGTAATATTTGGTGATCGTTAACTGTTGAACATGCTGAGTGACATTTCAGGGTGAATTTACGAAAATCCGTTTTAGAATGTATGAAAACATCGGAATGTTATTTCAATTATCTTTATCTAAAGAAAGCCACGTAAGTCACATATTTGGTAGAATGAAACGATTTCTTAAAAAATGAATCGTACAATAGTCTTAAACATACATATTTCAATCTTTTTTAAAATGTCATGTAATATTAAAAATAAAGTAATATATTTTACAGATATTTTACAGTTTTTTTCGGGATCTTTTTCATGATTTACCCTACAACTCAGTATACAATAAAAATTACGCAAATTTGGTTTTAGAATAAAATATTCATATTTAAAGGTATTAAAAACAACTTCAAATATAAATAATGCTTCATAAAAAGTTCATGTGTTCAAATACTTGGAAAATTATATCTATAATATATTATATAAAAAAATATCTTGGAAAATTATCAAAACTTGATTCAAATTTTATTTTTAAAGGAGATGAAAACGAGAGCAATCTTTACTTTTTGGGACTAATTTGCAGACTACAAACTTCAAGATATTTTTTTATTAACTATTTAAAAAAAAAAAAGCCTTTCTGACCCGAGTTAACACAAAAACGATAAATGGCTTCATAATTTATTTCGTTCTTTTTTATTCTTTGAGTATGGTTACATTAAATCTCTCCTCCTTCTTTGGCTTCTTTTTGGGACGACGCTAAATATATATAACTTCCTAGCACCTCAATTTTGGATCAAATTTGTCTCCCCCTATTTTGAGGAGCAGGAATCCAAATATGTAAATATATATATATATATATATGTTTATTCAGAGAAATTGTGTTTTTGTGTCTAATTTCGAAACTTATTTAATATTTAGCACTAATTAATTAATATTTGAAGTCACCCCCAGAAACCATTAAAATTGACATACGTGGAAATTCGACCATTAGGACTAAAGTTATTCAGGGGGATATATTTTTTTTCTTTCTTGCGCACTGTACACTTATATATTCTTTGGTACAACTAGGATGAATAGAGCATCCTACTACGAATCCGGAGGTCCTTGTCTGAAATCCTACCGGTAGCTAACGGACATCTGTTTCACACATTTATCCGTCCACAACATTCTTGAGATTATGCTCAAAAAATGAGTATATGCTGTTTCAAATTTGAGCAACTCACTACACACAATAATGAATACATGGGTTTTCCAATTTGAGTATCTCACTGTACTCAATAATGAATACATGGGGTTTTCAAATTTGACTATATTTGCTTCAGAGCTATTTCAACACATTTTTACTCAATTTCATATTCTACATTATTAATTTGAACAACCTTTTTTTTTTCCAGTGCAGTGTTATTTTAATCTTATTAAAGGAAGAATACTTTCTTCCTCCGAAAAAAAAGCCGAACAAAAAAACAGTGTCGTAAATTTCTCAAGTACACGGGCTATTTTCTACGAAACTGGGGGGCTTTTTGAGGGGTTTTCTTTTCGTTCGGATTATGTTTCTTTCTAACTGATTTTTTACAGTTTAATTATCCCTCTGTTTTCACCAAGGAATATGCATAAAGAAAACGGTTCTGTATACATTAAAAAATTATTTGTTTTCATTTATCATTTTAACTTAAGTCTCCGGTTTTAGCATAATAAATAACATATCCATGGAAATTTTTTTTAAAAGAAAAATTTGCAATTGATGAAATATTTCCATACTCAAAAAGGTTCAGCAAATAAAAAAATTGAAGGTTGAGCACATGAAATTGTTGTCAAATGACGTGGCATGACCTTTAAATAATAAAAATAAAAGAAATGTAATGGAATTTATTCAAACAATAGCAGAAGAAATAGAAAACTGAAGAAGTTTGAGATGGTTCGATTGTTATTAATTGCGGATTTAAGCATCCGGTATTAATGCATTCTATTGCTTAAAAAAGACAACAAAAAAAAAATAATAATAATATTAATAAATAATAAATAAATAAATAAATAAATAAAATAAATAAATAAAAAAAAATTAAAAGCAAAATTTCGTCCAAAAAACAAATGAATTATTTTCATGTACAGATTTTAATAATTTTTTCAATGTGGATATTTTATGTGTTTTAATATGAAAAAGTTCGAATCTCAAACGCTTTAAAATTATTCACTCTAAAATACTAAACATTTTTCATAATTTACATAATTATTATATATTGAACATTAATGATACGTAAAGTGATGAATATTTTGAATACATGTTTGATACATAAAGCATTATATATATTTCATACATATTTTGTGTCACATATAACGTTACTTATTTCATATGTGTTACATTTTGAGGTGCCCGGGTTCGAATCCCAGCGATTCTGGTCAATACTAATTCCGCACCCGACTGGCACCGACCACAGTGCTGATATAAAATATCCCCAGTGTGAAAGACAGACAGAATCCTTTTGCCATCGGGCTAACCATGGGAAGTTAAAAGATTTTCATTTCCATATAATACAACTGTGGATGAGTGCTCCACGATGGCTATTTCGTGATGGCTCCAGACCGGGATAGCCTGGTCGGTAGGGCGCTGGGCCCGTGTCCAAGAGGTCGTGGGTTCGATCCTCGCCGGCCGAAGACTCCCCGTGTAGTAAATGGTGACTGATGCACGTTAAATCTGTCGAGTCTCAAAGTCCTCCATGTTACCATAAAAAATCAATACCTCTGGGGGTACTGATCCAGGAGTTTCCTTGTCTTCAGGATTGGTTCAAAATTACAAGGCTACGGAATTGAACATAAGTAATCGTAAACCCATGAAATTGGGTCGGCTGTTCAACGACGGTTATAAAATAAAATATTTAACACAAAGGCCGGGATAGCCTGGTCGGTAGGGTGCTGGGCCCATGTCCAAGAGGTCGTGGGTTCGATCCTCGCCGGGCGAAAATTCCCCGTGTAGTAAATGGTGACTGATGCACGTTAAATCTGTCGAGTCTCAAAGTCCTCCAAGTTCCCATAACAAATCAATACCTCTGGGGGTACTGATCCAGGAGTTTCCTTGTCTTCTGGATTAGTTCAAAATTACAAGGCTACGGAGTTGAACATTAGAAGTCGTAAACCCATGAAATTGGGTCGGCTGTTCAACGACGGTTATAAAATAAAATCTTTAACACAGGGGGCGGGATAGCCTGGTCGGTAGGGCACTGGGCCCATGTCCAAGAGGTCGTGGGTTCGATCCTCGCCGGCCGAAGACTCCTCGTGTAGTAAATGGTGACTGATGCACGTTAAATCTGTCGAGTCTCAAAGTGTTCCATGTTCCCATAACAAATCAATACCTCTGGGGGTACTGATCCAGGAGTTTCCTTGTCTTCTGGATTGGTTCAAAATTACAAGGCTACGGAGTTGAGCATTAGTAGTCGTAAACCCATGAAATTGGGTCGGCTGTTCAACGACGGTTATAAAATAAAATCTTTAACACAGGGGGCGGGATAGCCTGTTCGGTAGGGCACTGGGCCCATGTCCAAGAGGTCGTGGGTTCGATCCTCGCCGGCCGAAGACTCCTCGTGTAGTAAATGGTGACTGATGCACGTTAAATCTGTCGAGTCTCAAAGTGTTCCATGTTCCCATAACAAATCAATACCTCTGGGGGTACTGATCCAGGAGTTTCCTTGTCTTCTGGATTGGTTCAAAATTACAAGGTTACGGAGTTGAGCATCAGTTGTCGTAAACCCATGAAATTGGGTCGGCTGTTCAACGACGGTTATAAAAAAAAAATATTTAACACAGGGCCGGGATAGCCTGGTTGGTAGGGCGCTGGGCCCATGTCCAAAAGGTCGTGGGTTCGATCCTCGCCGGCCGAAGACTCCTCGTGTAGTAAATGGTGACTGATGCACGTTAAATCTGTCGAGTCTCAAAGTCCTCCATGTTACCATAACAAATCAATACCTCTGGGGGTACTGATCCAGGAGTTTCCTTGTCTTCTGGATTGGTTCAAAATTACAAGGCTACGGAGTTGAGCATTAGTAGTCGTAAACCCATGAAATTGGGTCGGCTGTTCAACGACGGTTATAAAATAAAATAAAATATTTAACACAGGAGTTCTTTTGTATTTTGTTCAAAAGCTACGTTAAGTTACAATATTAGAACAGCTTCTCTTCTGAGACTTTTTGGAGGTTTCTATACTCGCGGATTTGATCAAATCCATTAATAGATCGACTCATTCCGATATCAGAAACAACAACAGCAATTCAAAGCAGGGCTCGAAAAAACTGTTGGACGGCTTGTCCAACAATGTACCCGTCCTCCTTTGAAACTAACCCGTAGCTTCTAAATAGATAACTTATTTATTACAAACATTTATATAAATTGCACAATGAATTAGTAGTTGCTAGGATTACAAATACTAGGATTACATTATACAGTAATAAAAGAAATACTAGATTACTAATCTTAACCTAGTACTTCTATTATGAAATAATTTATTTCTTTTATGAAATAATTTAAATGACAAAGGTAAAGTTATCTGGAATGTAAATTTATCCGAGGGTACTGCGTTTTTTAAATGGATCAAATAAGTATGTTGCTGTATTGAGGGTCATTTTGCTGCATTAGGTCTTTATAAATAGCTTGGGCTCGGAGGACTGAAGTTTTCTGGTGTTTAACGATGTTATGTATCTTACATTTTAATGACACCCATTCTTGAGAAAATTTTCTTTATCTACTCCTTCAAAAAAGATTGTAAGATAACAAAAATTGAAAATGTATCACGAACATTAACGGGAAAATGGTCGTCCGCGCGGACGTCGGATTCGAGAAATTCCTTGTCCGCTGGGAATGTTTGACCGCCGAGGACAGACGGACGGGTGGTTTTTCGAGCCCTGATTCCAAGCCTTTTTTTTTTTTACTTAAATTTTTAATTCGAATAAAAAAAAAACTTTTAAAAAATTGCACTTAAATAATTTTTAAAAGCGTTTCCACTCTTCTAAAGCTCACAGCATATTCTAGGAAACATTATTTTCAACCCCTCCCCCCAAAGAAAGACAAGAAGATCTTAACGGATCCCTCCCCCCTCTTTTTCACTCTAAAACGAAAGACAAGAATTTTCTTAAAATTTCTTTATAAGAATGCATTATTAATATTTTAAACAAAAAAAAAAAATTATGCTTACAATAATTTTTTTAAGAACGCTTCCAGTCTAAAAGAAATATCAGCATATTCCAGAAAATATTACTGCACCCTCCCCCCCCCCCCCAAACAAAAGCACAAGGAAATCTGAAAGACACAGCTGACGATATCATGTCGGTAGTCGAACGTATCTGCAGAGGAAGCTTCTTGAGGGGGGGGGGGAGTGAAGAAAGAAAGAGAATCAGGAGAAAACCTCGTTCCGGCCACTTTGTTCGAACTGCGGGATCATCATTAGACGGAACCAACTGCTATTCTACAATAGAAACTCAGACCCAATTACTGCTAATGGCCGCCACGATAGTGAAAGCACCCCCTTTACATCCCCTTCACCCCCTCTGCTCCTTTTCACTGTCAAAAGACAACCCCTCCCAAACCCCTCTATTTTTAGTTTTTACTAGTCTAGGTACAAAAAGAAACAAATAATAAAAAAAGAGAAATTTGTTTTATTATTTTTATATTCTTTTTCTGAAGACTTTAAAAATTTGATGTTTTTATTTATTTTTTATTCTTTAGTTTTGCTATCGCCACGAGCGGAAGAACTGAAATATTTCTCGAATATTTCGCTTTGTATATTTTATTTCGTGCTTCTTTATTTTATTATTTCGTTCTCTTTTCAGTTTTTTTTTTTTCCAGTTTTTTTTTTCCTTCCTTCCATAAAGTTTCTCTCTCTCTCTCTTAGAAAAAAGGAACGGGTATCCGAACTCAAAACAAGAAAAACGCATTTATCCGTGATAGAAATTTCTTGTAGATGAAAAAAGGGATTTTCTGGAACCCTTCTTTTCTGAAAAGCAGGAGCGAACTTAGCCTATAAAAATATCCAGCAAAAATTTTAAAAGTTCATTTTCTAACTCCAACTAGTTCGAGATGTGTGCATTAGTTTTTACTTTTGTGTTAGTTCGAATAGAAAGCGGGGAGGGTTTCAAAAACGAGATGGAAGGTTTACTTAGCTGGAAATCAAAATTATTTCAATATATGAAATGTTAAGAATACTGGTATTCGTTACTATAAATATAGAAAAAATGGGCATGATAAATACATAATATGAATTAGAATAGATATTTCTTCTAATGATAATATGGCTCAGTTGGTTAAGGCACTGAACTGTCATTGTGAAGAAATGGGGTTCGAATTACAGGGGCGGCTTGAATCTGATCTAGCTTCCGATCAATGGAAACCAGCTTGTTTCGGAAGTAAAGGCGGTCTGTGCGCAGTGCTGATCACATTTCTATCATCCGTGAGGGCCGGTGTAGCCTGTTTGGTAGGACACTGGGTCCATGTCCAAGAGGTCGTGGGTTCGATTCCACCCGGCCGAGGACTGATGCACGTTAAATCTGTCGAGTCACAAAGCCCTCCATGTTCCCATAACAAATCATACCTCTGAGGGTACTGATTCAGTTTCCTTGTCTTCTGGATTGGTTCGAAATTACAAGGCTACGGAGTTGAACATTAGTAGTCGTAAATCCAAAAAATTGGTACAGCAAAGACGATTATAGCTTATAGCTATGACCCGTGATGGCTCAAGGGATAGAGCGTTCGCCTTCCAATGGGGTGAACCGGGTTCGAATCCCAGGGAAGACTGGTCGATACGAATTCCGCATCCTGCTTGCACCGACCACTATGCTGACGTAAAAAATCCTCAATGTTGACGGATCATGGGTTAGAGTCTCCTTGTCTTCAGGTTAATAGTGGTCTTCTTCTCTATGTAACGCAAATAAGGGTTAGTTCTATCAAAAAGTCCTCCACGAAGGCAATTTTTGTCCCAATTCCTGATCCAGGAGTTCCCTTGTCTTCCGGATTGGTTTACAAATTACAAGGTTACGGAGTTGAATGTTAGTTGTCGTAAACCCAAAATTGGGTTGGCTGCTCAACGACGGTTATAAAATAAAATAATCATGTCGCCGGTCACGAAATTATGGAGCTTTAACCTCTATGGCCCTCCTGACAGGTTGTTGCGGCTGTGCTTTTTACTAAAGTTAATAAATTTTACTAAAACTTGTATTCCATTATTTATATTAAATAATAAATTAAATCTCATTGATTTTGGTATTTAGGATACGTTTATTTTGGAAAATTATTTTAACAATTAGCCTGGAGTAATTCAGCCACCCATGTAAGTCTTTGGTTTGACAATTGCACGATGCTTTAAATGAATATCCACTTAATTAAAAATAAAAGATATTAAGATGTTTTATTACTATTATATTTCAAATAACTGGAAAATGATATTTGAGTCATAACAAACGTGGAAGTTTATGACCTGGGGCTCTTATTTTTACATTTGTAGTAATACACAACTGTCAAAGTAGTAATTCAACAATCCGAGAGTACACAGCATTCGTAATCATCAATTTTATTGCTTGTCAAAAACTATTATTACCTGTCAAAAATGAAATCAAAAACTATGCCCAAAATGGAACGTAAATTAAAGTTTCGATTAAAACAAAGATGATTGCCAGAAGCCATGTTTAGAACTACGCTAATTCTAAGCAAAGTTACAGTTTTAAACTATATACGTATATCATCTAGCCGAAAAGAATTACTTGGGCTTTAGAACAAACAAATTTAAATCTTTAGAAAATTACTTAACTTATTTAAAAATAACAAATATATATGGGATAGATTTTTCGACTTATAGATAAATATTATTAAAATCAATGAATAATTCTCAATTTTTACACATTTTTACGAGCCCAGACGATGAAGCATTTGAATAATTTTTCTAACATTAAAAACTTAGGTCAGAATCGCTTTTCTTTTTCACAAAATGTGGATTTTCTTCACATTCTCTGATAGAATTTTCGTTTTAAAATCACGGTAAAATAATCAATTAATTTTAAAGTATAAGATTATAAAATTGTTTTTTAACTTTACGGTTTTGAAAAAGTTTACAACTGGTACAATTAAAAAAAAAAAAAACATGAATACAAAATTATACACTTTTGTAACTATTTACAATTAGCAATATTTCAAAACCGCGGAAAAGAAATCTAACTGGAAATTGGAGTTATGTTGTGGTTGAGTTGTGTTTTGTCTAGTGAACCGTGGAATATGGCTTCGTTAGTTCATTTAGTGGTGCCATCTATTGAAAGAGAGCAATGAAATACTAGACTTTTTGTGTTAAGCAGCTCTGTACTGCTGCTTGCCTTGCTTGAATGAGAAGTTTCCATCTATGCTAAGCTTGAATCTTCCAATAGTACGTGATCACCAACTGAGGGGTGCAGGCCCTAGAAACTCCTCATATGTTGGAGGAATGGAAGAAATATAAATATTGTAGTATCAAGGTTCAGATTCGAATCCTCCCCGTTCATGAGATGGACTGATTAGCCCTCTCTATTAAAGTATGTACCCACCTGCATGGAACTAAACGGTTAGAACTTCAAAAAGTGTGTTAAGTATCAGAAGATGGAAAATAAAAATATAAATTCGTAATCCTTATCACGTGGCTTAGCTTCCGGCTTTCAAAGAACTTGCTCTCGATTTTCATTGTCTGTGATCCAAATTGACGCGGAGAGACTTCTAATCGTTTATCCATTTTAGATTAAAACAGTCAATAAGTGATTTTTCTTACAATTAACAGCTCGAATACCGTCTTTTTTATGGTTATTTGACTATTTCGGTTGAATATAATAAAACTGCAATTAAATAAATTATTATTTAACAATTTTTTTAAGAAATTTCTAACGGCGTGGAAGAAAAAAAATACCTTTCGTCCATAAATGTGATATACAGCGAAGGAAAAAAAAAACACATCCAGTATTTTTAAGGTAACAAAAAGAACAATGAAACAAAATTAAAAAAAAAAAGAACAAAATAATAAAGATGTCAGGGGCGCCGAAAGATGACCGAATACTCGACTTCTTAAATCAAAACTGGAGCGAACGCTTAGCCCTCATTAGAAGAGGCGACGCTTGCTATTTCTAGCCTGAAAGGAACCGGAGTCATCCCCCGGGAGATTATAAATCCGGAACCAGTCCCCTGATCTTATTCTAGTGGTTATTAAATTGGTCCCGAACACGGGTAATGATCAGTGGCTAGAGGGGATTGGGATAAAGGGGCGAAGGGATCATATTCGAACATTTTGTGTACCGTTATGCCACGTGACTTATTTGGTGCTGATATTTTTATTTTCAACTCTCAGATGCAGTGGTTCTAAGAATGTGTTTCGTTCTTTTAAAGAAAGAAGTCGGGTTTAAGTGCAAAATTAAAAGGTTTTAAGAAAGAACCCGGTTAGGATTTTTTTGTTTCAAGAAGAACAATTAGAATGCTAGTAAAACACGACCTCAAAATTTGAAATTTTTCTATAAAAGTTGAGCAATTTTGAATGTTCGAAAATTTTTAAGTCATTTGTTTAAATATTAATGTTCGGAGCAGTGAGGGCGCAGGGGATAGAGCGTCTGCCTTCCATTGAGGTGAACCGGGCTCGTATCCCAGCAATGGCTGGTCGATACGAATTCCGCATCAGGATTGTACCGACCACAGTGGTGACGTAAAATATCCTCAGTGGAAGACGAAACATTGGTTACAGTCCCCTTGCCGTCAGGCTAACCGTGGAAGGTTTTAGAGGTTTTCCTCTCCATGTGACGCAAATGCTGGTTGTTCCATCAAAAAGTCCTCCAGGAAAACAAATTTCTCCCAATACTTGATCCAGGAGTTCCTTTGTCTTCCGACTTGGATTCAAAATTACAAGGCTACGGAGTTCAACACTAGTAGTCGTTAATCCAAAATTGGGTCGACTGTTCTACCAGGGTTATAAAATAAAATGAAATATTAATGTTCGAATGTTATTTTGTATAATATTGAATGTCATGAAAAATTGCTTATTGCACTTTCATCAAGCATCAAAATATGGCGAGACTGAGAAAAAGAAGAGTCATAAAATAACAATACCTCACTAGTCAGACTTAGATAAAATGAAAAATTCCTTGTGAACACAAAATTTCAACTAAAGAACTTTTTGCAAGCAATTTATTGTTTCTTGCAATCAGTTTCAACCCTTTCATTGACATTACTCTGACAAAATTTCAAAATTTTAAAGCTTTTAATTTTTTTAACATTCTATACTGGTTGTTATATAGCATATATATATTTAAACTTAGTAAATTTTTGACGATATAAACCTAGTTATTGAATTACCTTGTTTTATCTTACGCTTGGCTTTCTTTATATTATGTAAAATCTAAGTCGCTCAAAAACATTTCACTGCAAACATTTAATACATATTTTTATAAGAAATATTCAATTTTCGAAGCCTGAAAAGTCAAATACAATTTCGACATTTTCTTTTCTTTTTGTACATTAGGAGAATTTGTAAAATTTTAGATAAATGCTTTCGGAGATAATGATAAATTTTTCGCGATCGTGTATATAATGTATATTTGGTAGCAGTGTCAAAAATTTAATCGAAATTAATCAAAATTAGTCTTTTACAGATTAAAAATATTGCTATCTTTGAATTTATACTCGTTATTATGACTCGGAAAAAAAAAAGAAAGAAACAATGCCTCACTTGTCTAGATATCAATTTTAATTTAATTAATATCTAACATAACACTTTTTTTAACAAAAAGCTTTTTACTTTTATACTTTTTTTACACAAACATAAAATATTAGTCCTATGGTGTCTAGTTAACTTTCATGTGATTCAATGTTAAAATCATTTCCTCAGAAACAATCCCAAAATCGTGTAAATAGCAATATTTATGTTTCTTCTCCTCTTACTGCTTCCGCCAAAACCTGTATATGAGTTGATTCTACTTTTCACCATTCACTAAGAGGAGGATACTTAAATCGCTCGTCCATTAGAAGAAACCTATTCCTCTGGATATCCGAGTTGTTGTGACGATTTTTGGAATTAAGAATTCAGAATTATAAGGATAGCGCTGCAGATTTAATTTATAATTTCTGCTTCAGGGGTGAAGATTTATTGAAAATTGCGCATTAAATTTTTGCGGTTTTGAAGAAAATAAGGATAACAAACTTCATATCACCTCTGTTTCAAATAATGATTCCTGTTCAAATTCTGTTTAAAATAATGATTATAAATGATTTCTGTATTGTTTTTTATAGCTTTCTGATGTTTTAAGAAAGTATATATTTTTAACCTTAAGGCAGGGGGGAGTATACTTTCCCATTAACTTCATTAATTTTAAAACGTCGTTGAAAAGCTATTTCCCATCTATGATTTATGCGACCACCTGCTAATTACTTCAGAATATACAGGAAAAAAATACCAGTAATGGACGTTGTTTATGTAAATGTAGATTACAGTAAAAATTAGTGTGGGGTTAAGAAAAGACCGATTTCGCAGTGTCGCTTTTTTAAAAATCATTTTGTACCAAGTTTATTTATAGTTATAAACACATAATTTATAATAACACAGAATACTGTATTATTACAGAATACTGTACAGAATACTGTAATTCTGTGTATATAATTATAATATACACAGAATTTATAAACTTGGTTACTTATAAACGAAGTTGAGGTTCATGGCTAATTCTTTGCGGAAAGTAAAGTTTTGAAAATCCTTCTTACACCTTCGTAAAAAAAAAAAAAAAAAAAAAAAAAAAAAAAAAAAAAAATCCTAAGAATCCTAAAAATCAATTTAATTTCAGGTAATGAGTTAAATTTCTTTTTATAAATCAGTAAGACAATTTCTCCATATCCTGGATACTTTTTTAGTGAATTGAAAGTTTTCCGCACACAACTATAAAATTTATTAATCCAAAGATAACTCCACGCAGAAAATAATTTTTAGTGTATCTTTATTATTTTTCATTATTTTATTTAACAATTGTCAAAAAATCTTTAAACTGCAAGGTATACTATTTTTTTACATCATTTTAAAGAATGTAAATTCTACATGCAAAAGGCGAAATTTGAACGAATTCGGTTGAATAGTTCCTGTGAAATCGATTTTTAAAAATTCGATTTCTCAAATGCTATTCTACCGATTTCGCTCAAATATTGTAATTTGCTATGTAAGATTATATTTCTAAAAAAAAAAAAAAAATTTAAATATACATTCTTATCTTTGCCATGTAAAATTACATCAATACCCTATTAAGATTGAGTCCTAGAACATGAAGATCCGATCAAAAGTTATTCAAGGGTAGTCTGTTTTTTCTCTTGCGCATTGTACTTCTTATATTTAGAGTTTCGATTTTATAAAAATTATTGCATGTTGTATGTTGCACGGCATATTTGATTGTCTAACTTGAAATAAACAAAATTTTATAAAAAAAAATCTGTGTGTTCCCCGACACCTTTAAATAAATATAATTTCTCTCTATATTAAAAAATCGTTAAAGACCGCCTCTGTTTTGGATGTTTAACTTAACATTACATTTTGTTTTGCTGTGCAAAAAAATCGGTTTGAAATTTAATGGAATCGGTTTAATGATGTACGGTGATGCGGTGCAAATTTACTGCTGTCTTACTAAGGCGTTGATTTGAACCGTATTTCCATTCAAGAAGAACCTTAAGTTGAATGATGATCGGGTTTAAAAAGCCCGATAACTACGGTTCAGCCTGCCATTTTATTAAAACTCCCGTGAACGGATACCGTCAAGTGACGTCATCGTAAATAAATCGTAGGTTTTATCGCCTTCAAAGGTTCGACATACACGCCTGACGTCGGTATCCGATTAAATCTGATTTAAATCGCATGATTAGGCATAATCACTTCACTTCTTAACGAGTACCCAATTGGAAGGATATTACAGTTTAACAAGATCTAAATCTACTGAAGTTTACAGGGAGGAAAAAAAACAACAACAAAGTAAAATCATATTTAAGAGAGAAATAACCAACAATTCCATCAAAATATGTGAAATCAGAAGTGAGAAAGACGGATGAAAAACAATTCGTCCTTGTTTTTTCATAAACCAAACAGCTTTTGATGTTTTTAGACCTATAATGTCCTCAGTAGTAGATTGTTCGATTTGATACCTTTTTTTTTTTTTGTTTCAATTAATTGCAGTAATAATTATTTTGTAGTCTTTAATGCGTTTACACTTTTTTACTCCTCTTTTGTAAGGATTCGAAAATTATACATATTAAGAGCAATCATTACGGAACACTCCGTATATGTTTAATGCCAAAAGAAAGAAAAAAAGAAAGAAACATCATATATTTAACATCCGATTTCTCAGGAAGTAATAAACTGATTTAGTACAAATTTTGTATTTTGCCTTATAAAATTACATTCCTTAAACGAACGTAAAAATTTGTGTAATTTGAAAATGATAATTTTTTTTTTTTTTTTTTTTTTTTTTTTTTTTGCATGGGGTCATTTTTGGATAAACGAAATTTATAATTGGGTGCAAAAAATTTTCAATTCGCTTGAAATTTTCTCGAATATGGCGCAAAAAGAAAAAATTAACTTTAAGGGACAAAAGCTGTACAGCTTTCCTGACCAATCTAATGGGACCATATCTGTCAGATTGCGGAGAGTAAGGAATCTAAATTCATCAAAAAAATATCGCTTGCACTAATTAATTAGCATGAGCCGTAGTGACTCAGAGAATAGAGCATTCGCCTTCCAACGAAGTTACAGTGAAGTAAAAATATCCTTAGTGGCAGGCGGATCATGGGTTAGAGTCCCCTTGCTGTCAGTCTAACCGTGGGAGGTCTTCGTGGTTTTCCTCCCCATGTAAGTGCAAATGCGAGTTAGTTGCATCAAAAAGTCTTCCGCGAAGGCAAATTTCTCCCAATATTTGATCCATGAGCTCCCTAGTCTTCTGGATTGGGTTCAAAATTACACGGCTACAGAGTTGAACATTAGTTGTCGTAAACTCTAAATTGGGTCAACTGTTCAACGACGATTATAAAATATAAAATAAAATAAAATTGATTAGCATATTTAACGTCAATCTTTTAAAGTATTTAGAAAACCTTTGATGATGAATCCTCAAAACCTTTAAGATTAAGTCCTAATACGTGAAGATCCAATCATCAAATCAAAAAGTTTTTAAGAAGTTACATTTTTTTTTTCGCACTGAACATAAATTAAAAAAGGTAGGGGTGGAGAGTTTACCTAAACTGTAGCATATAGAAAGCAACCGTTTTAAAGTTAAAAGAGATCTAATATTCCCTTATAAACACTTTATTTTTTGCATATGCCCCCTTTTTGTGCGGTGTCACCCCGACCGTCACACAACCTCCACTGTTGTATCGATCGTTTTTTAACAAGCACCTACGTTTCTTATTTCGAACGTACCGGAACAGAATCACAAAGGATTAGATGGGGGTGGGGGCTTCGAATTCACCTGACCAGGAAGTACACTTCTAGGAATTTTTCTCCTCCAAAAAGAAGGGGATGAGGGAAAAAACGGAAGAGGAAGAAGTTGCAGAACGACATGTGAAGTTTTATGTCGTATAGCCCCCCCTCCCCTTTTTTTATCATAGTATCGTCTTTAATCTTTTAAACTTGATCTTTTAAGATGTAACGTGAAAAATAATTTTTTTTCTTCTCCAAGTTCTAAAATTCTTATTTACAGATCTCAGCATATTTTTTTCTTATGTTTATTTTCTTCTTACTTTAAGCTGCAAGTAGATTTCACTATCATAGTTTAGACAACAATGAATGTGGAGATATATAACCATTATAAGTACATATCAGAAAGTTCCTGGGTTCAAATCCCAGACAAGGAATGGATGTTTTTCCCTTCTCTGCACTACCTGCTCTTACTGAAGGAGCACCTAATATGGTGCCACTGAAAAAGTAGCCACCTGCCCTACTAAAATCTGAATGAAAGTACCAAGCGGGTGGACATTGAAAAAAAATAAATGCATAATAATTTATTAACTAATTTTCTTAAATTAAAAAGTACAGACATAAATTTGTTCTCCCCTCCTCTCAGCCCCGCATTGGACTAATCGTAAAGACACGGTGCCCAGTAGAATACCGAAGTCAAGCATCACTGGTTGCGGTCAGTAAGCGGGTGGGTGACCACTTTGATAAGCCTGCGAAGGAATCGAGGGTGAGCAAGTATCGGTCCTCGTTAAACTGTTCTACCGTATGTCCGACTTCACGCTCAGATTGTCGGGCTACCAAAGCAAGGTAGCAGAGGATCAAAATTACGATGGCATGTCTTCGGAACATCCTCGGGGAGGTTTCCCAGACCGTCGCTAATAGCCCGTTGTGCAACTCTAGCGTGACGTAAATAAAGTAGCTACCTCCACCCCTCTCAAAAAATAGTGTGCAAAAATAAGAGATGTTACGAGCCCAGAAATTTTGCCAGACCCGGGTACCTGGTGTTAATCGATTCCGGGTACCCAGGATAAATTTTATTTCTCACCCATCCGGTTCCGGGTATCCGAGAAAATTTGGATTCTCGGATTCTTGGACTCTGTTCTATCATTTATGCTGGAGCTGCGGTTGCTCAAGGGATTGAGCATTCTCCTCCCAATGAGGAGATCTAGGTTCGAATTCGTGGTTCAGCGGTGGCTAATACGAAGTTTATTCCTGCTCACACTGAGCACAGAGCTGTTGTAAAATATCCTGGTGATATACTAATCATGGATTAGAATCCCCTTGCAGTCGAGCTAACTGTGGGAGATTTTTGAGGTTTTCCTCTCCATGTAACGTAAATGCTGATTAGTTCCATCAAAAAGTCCTCATGAAGGCTAGTTTTTCCCAATGCTTAATACAGGAGTTTCCTTGTCTAATGCGTTAGGTTCAGAATTACAGGGCCATAGAATTGAGCATAGTCGTAAACTCAGAATTTAGTTCAAAGTCGGTTATAAAAAAAATATTATAAAAAAATATATATATATATATATATAAAAATTTTATAATTTTCTTTCGAACAAATGGATACCCATGTATTTTGGGAGTCAGAAATCCGATACCGTCGAAAAAAGGTATGTTTATTCAGAGAAAGTATGTTTTTGTGTCTGATTTCGTAACTTAAAACATCGTTTTATTAGCATATTTGTGGTCACCCCTTTGAACCATTAAGATAGAGTCCTAGAACGTAAAAATCCGATCATTAAGATCAAATGTTATTCAGGGTCTGTTTATTTATTTATTTAATTTTTTTTTTGCGCTTCCCTAGTATGTTTATTTCCTGTAAAATAGTTTTTATATTTATAATAAGAAATAGTTCTTAAAGATAAAATTTTAAATATATTTTAAGAGCGTAAACGCGCTTTTCCTCCTACAAAACGTAAATGAGGAAAATGTGATAAAGCGTGTGACAAAGTTTACTCATGGAAGGTGAAAAAGAAAGCATGACTGCTATTTATTTTTCACGTGCCATATCGTTTAATTCGCAATATCCCCATTTCTTTATTATTTCTTAACTTCTTTACCTTTTTCCACGCTTTCCTTTTTCCAACATAATCTACAGATTATGTTAGGGTATTATTATTTACTAGGTCTATATTTAATTATTATAAAGCCTTTATTATTTTAGGAAAATTATAATTTATTTAGGCCTATTGGGTCCAATCTAAGTCCTAGCATTAATGTTGTTGGTATCATAACTTTCAAACAAAAGAGATGGATTCCTAAGGATGTATAATTAATAAAGGGTAATTACTAAAGTGTTCTTTAAAAAAAAATCTGTAAGTTGCAACCAAGAAAAGATTCACTCCTGCATATGAACCAAACTTTTGAGGAAAGAGTTTGGTTGAGGTTTTCATCACCAAATTGAATGTTATCATTATTACCAGAGCCTAGTACAACTGAATAAAATGAAATAATAAGTTTAGTTCATATTATTTGATAGTAGTTTCTCTTCGATACTGAAAATAGCTATGCATGTGACTAAACTCTTTTTGTTCCTAATCCTACTCACATCGAAGCTTCTTCCGTACCACACACCCGTACCACAAAACCACCCTCTCATTCACGCTGACATTCAGTTGAAAACAATCTAAGAAGAATTTCTTTGGAAGACAATGCTGAAGTTGTTCGAACCATCCTCAAATCGTTTTGCTGTCGTTAATGTCGCCCACTGTTCCAAAGAAGGGGAAGATAGCTACGTTACATTAACGAGTAAAAATGTAGCCCACAGGGTTAGCTGTCAGGGTGCGATGGGTGGTATGAAGAAAGGATTCTTTGTTGACGAGTCCCTTCTAGTCCATGCTGATGGATTGTGGGTAAAAAAGAATATAAATGTCTGCTTCTTTAAGAGACTTTCGAATGAAAGGAGACAAAATTGAAAATAAGATTCTTCTTCCAACTATTATTCAATGAAGGGAAGGAACTGGAAAACTATTGTTAATAGGCATGAAACGTAGTTAGATATCGAATACTTGCCGCCATCAAAATGTGAATGTTCAATATTGTAACATCAATTTTTGTGTTGTTATTATTGTTATAACAACAACATTGAAGTTCAAAGTTGTAACTTTAATATTGATGTTCAATATTGTAGCTTGAATTTATAAGTTCAATTTTGTGTTTCATTACTACCTTAAACAATGACACGCAAAAATCTCCAGTCAATTTATTTTTTTAAATACTTTTTTTGGTTTTTGTCTATATAAATGAATAAAAAAAACAAGTAATTTTAATTTTATTTATTATCATAATTGCATATTGTAATCACATATATATTGTAATTATAATAAGCATATTTGAAACCATTTCCGAGAATCCCATTAATCCCAGTACATGAAAATGTGATCATTTGGTCACAAGTTATTCAGAGTGTTTTGCGTTTTTTTCGCATTGTACTTTCACCCATCGTCAGATATAAGATTTTACCTTCATCCTCAAATATACTGATTTAGGAATTTGTTAATTTATCCATCCAAGTGTACATGAATCAATTAGAAATAATCTAAGTTACATATTAAGGATGGTTATTACAGAGCATCCTACCTTAATTTTTAATTAGCATTCGATCCTATAATTTAAGGGCTTGCTATATATATATATATATATATATATATATATATATATAATACACCGAAGAGCCATTACATTATGACCACCCTGCTAATAACATGTAGGATCACTTTTAGCCCTCAAAACTGCTAGCACCCGCCTTGGCATTGATTCCACAAGGTGCTGATAGGTAGTCTGAGGTATCTGGTACCAAGCGCTCACCAACTGGTCCTGCAATTCCCTTACATTGCGAGGGGGCACGAATTTGGTTTTCCAAGTAGGACCACAAATGTTCTATTGGATTAAGGTCAAGTGAATTTGGGGGCCAAGACATGACTTGAAAGTCACTGGAATGTTCCTCGAACCAATCCATGACGATTCGACCCATATGACATGGTGCATTATCCTGTTATTCCCAGCAGGAAAAACTGTTGCCCTGAATGGGTGAACCTGGTTTGCAACTATGTTCAAGTAGCTTACAGACGTCAGGGATGGTTCTATGAGGATTATGGGTCCTAATGTAATGGCTCTTCGGTGTGTATATATATATATATATATATATATATATAATGGTAAAATAAATGAGAATACTTGCTATATATTTGTTAAAATAAATTATTTTTAATAATTGTTATTCCAATCGAAAACAATTACATGCGATACAACAGTTTTCCTTTCCTTTGAGTTTCATTTTTTTTAAAGATAAAATAAAATAAAATTATAAAAAAAAAAAAAAAACGCTTAAAAAGCATTTATAACTATTCTCAACCTTCTAGTAAGGAAAAAAGAACGATTATAGTTTCAAGCATTATCTCTCATTCCCTCTCTCTCTCTTTTTTTTTTTAAATGAAGACACATGTCTTAAATGCAATTAGGGACATTCCAAGATGATTTTCTGAACCTTGTTTTAGTAATTCTATCACATTGTCAGCGTTTTACTCTGCTTATCTGATAAGCGCAAAAATCTCAACTAGGCATACTTATCATCTCCGTACTTGTCTTTCGAGTCAACGAAGGTATTGTTGCCAAATATTTTAATGTGAGAATTTTTGAAACCACTTACTTTCATTATAGCAACTTTCATTCAGAAGATATTTTAATACATGAATAGAACTTGTTCTGGCAACAATCAAGAATTCTTTGCTTGATTTAGATTCTGTTTTATAGAAGCTTTGTATTAAAAAGCTTTTAGAATTATTTTTTGAAAAGTTATAAACCATCCATTTACACGCTCTATTTCATCTTATTAAAAGGAAATAATTATAAATTCAAATATAATTCTTTGAGAAAGATGTAATGATCTGAATTCTAAATACATCTCTTAATGTCGTAAAATTACTCCAATTTTGCAAATCTAAATAAATAAATCTGTTCGAAGTATTAAACATTTATTTTTTTAAACAAATTACTATAATAAATTTAACTGAGAATCAATACCGCATATTTTGTTACACTACAGAATTGTTAAATACCCAATTACCGGAAACACTCCATATCCAAGTATTGCAAACAAACTTATACTTTTCAGCAAGAACCAGGAGTTCCACAAGTGTATCGTTTACTTTTTTTCAACTGTGTTTGTTTTGCTGTATTTTATGAATAGAAATGATTTTTTTCAATAAATAAATGAATATTATTAATATCATTATATCAAAACAAAAACGTCACTCAATTCTATATAAAAATAGCAAATTCCATTTTAAAGGGTCAATTTTTCAACTGTAAAACTGTTTACGCATTGTATACCTAATCACTTACTTTTATTATAACAGAAAATGATACTTGGGTCTGAACACTTCTTCAGAATTTAATTTTGTGTCACAGCTTTAAAGAAAATTAAAAACATACTTATTCTAAACAAATCTTAAATATACATGGTGTTCCGTAAAGACCACTCTTAATATGTATTTTTGTGATCATTATCGAAAATGAGAACAAAAAAGCATACACTTTGAAGGCTACAAATCGAAATTTAAACTAAAAGAACTCTAAACAAACTCTATCATAATTTGATAAGTCAGAATAAAAGAAGGCGTAAGTAATAAACAACAAGACAGGTTTACATGAGAGAGGAAACATAGAAGAGTTGAAAGACGATTATTCGAAATACTTTCCAGTTTCTACCTCTAATTAAACCTTTTTAAGGTTTATTACAAACGTCTTCCTTTACTGTAAAGGGTCTAGATTTCCATAGCGTTTTTTATTTTTATTTTTCCCCCTTAAATATTGATTTGCAATCTCCAATGTACATGCTTTTTTGTTGTCCTTTTGATAAGGATTCTAAAAATATTAATATTTAGGGTAGTCTTTTCGGTATACCCAGTATATAAATGATGCTTTCTTTATGTTTATTTTTGGCACTGTTGTACAAATTTAACTTTGCAGCTAAGCAGACAGACTTGTTTCCAAGGCATCTAAAAATTTTAAATTATGTAGCATTAAGTTGCGCTCCCCCCCCCTTCCTTTTTAACATTGAGGCTTTTTAGTTTATCCAGATATTAATACATACATAATACAGATGTAATACATAAATATAACATCTAATAACATATAACAACATAATATGTAAAACGAAATTTCCACTTCACCTTTGGCTGACTCTTATGAGGTAAATATTTTTATCTAAAATTTAGTAACTCTTGATGCTATTCCTCCACAGCGAAAAGTTTTTTTCCCTCCCATCTTACAAAAAAATAAACAAATGAATAAAACGTAACATAAAGATTTATTTAAAAACAAAATTACAAACTCCAATAAAAGTATGATTTTAGTTGTTTTGAAACATAGTAATAAAGTAGTTAGCTTTAGCCACTTGTTGCTATTGGCCAATTCAAGTCGAGAGTGACCAACCAAATGTCTCTTTAGAAATCCATTGAGGGAAATGTAGCCTTCCGCCCCGGAAGGGATCTAGGCACAATGCCTTTCCGGTGTGATGGGGCACTCATTTCATGATCAACGCCCCTGAATGGGGTGGTCTTTTTCTCGAATGTTCTAGTCGGACAAGCGGAAGGAAATTCTTAGTGACACATATTCGGTGGACAAGTTCCTCTCTCCCCTCCCATGCACACTTTTTCCTGAAACTATAAAACCGGAATTTTATTCTTTCTTTCTTTCTTGCACAAAAAATATCGGTTTTGTCAATAAATAGGTTAAATTAAATAAATTACATAAAAACCTGCACTTGTACCGTTTTTTAAAAAACTTATAAATTATATTATTTTATTTTATAACCGTTGTTGAACAGCCGACCCAATTTTATGGGTTTACGACTACTAATGTTCTACTCCGTAGCATTGCCTTGTAATTTTGAACCAATCCAGAAGACAAGGAAACTCCTGGATCAGTACCTCCAGAGGTATGATTTTTTTATGAGAACACGGAGGACTTTGTGACTCGACAGATTTAACGTGCATCAGTCACCATTTACTACACGGGGAGTGTTCGGCCGCCAGGGATCAAACCCATGACCTGTTGAACATGGGTCCAGTGCCCTACCAACCAGGTTATCCCGGCCTTATAAATTAAATATTGAAACATGAAAAAAGCCCATCTGCACGAAAGTTTAATTTTGCAGCTATGATTTAAGAGGACGCCATACGACGGGAGATGCTTCATAGCAAATTCTGTTTCAAAACGGACCATAAGGAATAACTTTTGATCTAATGATTAGATCTTCACGTTTTAGGACTCAATCTTGCAAATTCGAAAGGATAACCTCAAATATGGTAATTAATTAAAGCAAACATTTTTTTTTAAATTACGAAATCAGACACAAAAACTTACTCTCTCTGAATAAACTTGCCATTTTTTGATGAATTTGGATTTCTGATTCCCAAAACGAAGCGGGCATCCAAAATTTGAGCAAAATCGGTCAAATAGTTCCTGAAAAATCAAAATTTTAAAAATAGGCGACTTTTTCAAAATTAGATTTCTCAGAAACTATTCAAGTTAAAAAGAGTGGACCGTTTATTTATTTATGTATTTAGCGTACTGTACAGTATAGAAAAAAATTTATTCATGTAAACTTAGAGTAAACCATAAAGTTTGCAATACTGAACACATTTTTCCAAAATACTAAAATGTAAACAAATTCTAACTGATTTGTTGTTGTTGTTACTCATGCTACTTTTTATTTTATTTTATAACCGTCGTTAAACAACCGACCCAACTTTGAGCTTACGACTCCTAATATTCAACTCCGTAGCCTTGTAATTTTGAACCCAATTCAGAAAACAAGGGAACTCTTGGATCAAAAACTGCCCAAACTGAATAGAAAACTGCCTTCGTTAACCCGCATTTGCACTACCATGGGGAGGAAAACCACGAAAACTTTCCACGGTTAGCCTGAAGGCAGGGGAACTCTAACCCATGATCAATCTACCACTGACGATACTTTACATCAGCATAGTGGTCAGTGCAATCCGGGGGCAGAATTCGAACCAGTCATCGCTGGGGTTCGAACCCGGTTCACCTCACTATCTGTAGAATAATTTGGGTCACCTCACCCTGAACCACCACTGCTATACTTTTGCTACTTACCAATACCAGCATTCCTACCTGAAATCAAGCAAATTTTTAAGGCAGAGAGTGCTTTTCTTATTTGTTTCAGTGACGCTATCTTATGGCCAATAATACGACTTTACTCACACGCTATAGCCCGTTTTACAGGGAGGACCCAATCATATCCCATCCATTCATCCACAGATTGTAATTTCGACCAGAATCAGTGAACGATCAATTTCTACTTACTGATACAATAAGTACTGATTTATTATGGGAGCTGGGAGGACTTTGTGACCCCGAAAATTTAACGTTCATCAGTCACCAAACGTGCATCAGTTAGCCCAACGTCTTACCTGCCTGGCTATACCGGCCCATAGCTAATTGACTAGGCATTTCGCAACGGGTAAGTTATCCGGCAAAATAATTTTTGTTGATATTTTGAAAAATGATTTTCAACATTTGAAATTTCATGTTTTACTCTAAGTTTTCCTGAACATATTTTTTCTATACTTCACATTTCAAAATACTTATGTAGGTGAACCAGAATTTGTAATGAAGAGCTTCTAAGGCTGTATAGCGTCCTCTAAAAAAAATGAAATCAATAATACACTTGGGTCATTCTCACAAAAAGGTGATTTTCTTAGACCCTTAGTAATAAATACTAGGAAATACAGCAGATTTCTTAATATTTTTCTGCATCATTTTTCGTAAAGGTCTAACTAATCAATCATATGCATTTCTGCTGAATGCATTTAATATTTCATTCTTATTTTTTAATAAACATAACTTCAAAATCCCCTACGTCTGTGACACAAAATAATTTTTAATGGCTGTTAACATTTTAGATGTTATTTTAATGATTTTTGTAGTTTTAACTAGTTAAATGTTTATAGTAGCTTTTTATTAAATATTTTTTTAGAAAAGTTTTATTTTTATAAAATAAATGGTTAGTAAACTTGGTCCATCAAAAATGAAATCTCCCTCCGTGGACGATTAATATAGCTCAATAAATATGTAATAGAGAGCAGCATATGTGAAATCCCTATAAGACAGCTGGTGGGGAAGGTAAAGATTCTATTTTCTAGTGTTAACTATCAGTTGCTTTTGTTCTCTTTGGTGTTAGTTTTGGATTGTTGTGTTCAACTGAGGTTTGGCAAAGTTTTCAATGTATACTCCGTGGTCATCATAAAGAAGATAAGATAAAACTATTTTATATTTGATATATAAATTTTAGCTTGCAAAAATAGTATATTTAATAAAAAGAACTGCGCCATTTTTGTAACTTTAAAATTAAAAATCAGAAAAATTCAAGAACTAGTTTTTGTCTCCTCCGTGGACAAAATAGTTCCACGGAGGAGATGACACAGTCAATGGAAGAGACAATGTGTTAGACAACCAATAATACATCTTTATTAATTAAAAAACTATTTTCTTTTAATTGGTATATATTAAATGGAACAAATGTGTTAATTTCTTTGTATTTTTAGAGAAAATCAATTAAGTTTAAATTTTTTTTTTATCGGAGAAGTAAGTATTGGCAATTTTTCCAAATAATTTCTGTGATGTTTAACATTTTTTTTCTCTTCAAATTTTAGGAAAAAAATGGCAAAATCAAAATGCAAAAAAAAAAAAAAAAAAAAAAAAAAAAAAAAAAAAAAAAAAGAACTCAATCAAATGTTCAAATCTAACAACGAATTAACGAGCAGAAAAAAACTTGGCATAAGACAAGCTAGACAGAAATTACATCTCCTCCATGGACAAGACAGAATTAAAAATATTTTAAATCTTGTAAAAAATAAAATTAAAAACTTGACCATTATTATAAGGACATATAACAAAAATAAATAAAGGCATTTATGTAATTTTTATCACTTTTTTAATTACTTTAATTTAAGAAAAATTTTTAGTCTATTTATACCTTTTCAGTGAGAATGACCCACTTAAAGGAAATTGATACATTGATTTAAAAAGAAATAAAATTGAAATATTACGATCAGAAGCTTATTTCATTTACAAATTGTTCAAGTTCGAATCATGGTTTAATATAATGATAACAAATTAGATTAATCACATAATAATATTGATAATTAAATAAACTCACTGAAAAATAATTTTTTTTAAAATTATTTATTTTAACCATAATATTGTTATTACTTGATTTAAAAACTTCATTGACTTCAAAAGTATGAAAATGGAAATAAAAGTCGAGATGTTCAAGTGCTCAAAAATAGGCATGTAATAGTTCAATACAGAGAGACATATAATAACAGGCATATAATGATGGAGTACAGAAAGAAAAAAAAAAAACAGGCACATAAATTCAATTTCGTCAATACCAAAATTATTTTCCCCAATTACGGTCACATCAGCTCATCTTGATGCCCTTGAATCTTGTTTCATTCAAATGAATTCTAATTCACGTGTCAACGACGAAAGTTCCTAACCTCTTTTTCATAGCGCCTGGAAATGCATTTTACTCTTATTCGTCACTCTCGGCTACTGCGGTTTTCTGTTATCTTGTTTTTTTTTTTTTTTTAATTATTATCTTCTTTTTTTTTAATTTTATAGGAATTTAAGTGAAGTAGTTTTTATGTCCTCCTAACTTCCTAAAAACCCACATATCTCCCGAATTTTAACCAAAAATCTGAAACTTCCTTAAAATAAATAACTTTTATTTTTATATTTCCTTAAGAAAGAAAATATTTCGTAAGAGAACAAAAATTTAATTTCAATTTAACGTATAAGTTCAATACAATTTAATTTTTAACCATTTCTAATTCACCTAATTAATTTTAAAAAATATATAAGTTTTGTAAAAACTCATATTTTAACTTGTATAATTAGCCTCTCCTAAACACACGAAAAAATCACATATCCCCAGAATTTTATCAAAACGCTCAAAATTTCTTAAAATACAGAATTTTTAAATTTTAAAAACAAAAATGCTCCATACGAGAATAACAGTTAACTTAATATTTATTATACATCTAAATGTTATCAATTTCAAAAAACAAATTTAAGTAATACTAATAAAAAAATAAGTATAACAAACTAACTCACATTTATAGTATACTAAAAATAAATTTTTAAACTACCTATAGAACTTTCTTTAATTAGAATTTCTAAATTTAAAATTTTAAAAGCAAAAATACTCCATAC
This sequence comes from Parasteatoda lunata, assembly GCA_949128135.1. Classification (NCBI taxonomy): domain Eukaryota; kingdom Metazoa; phylum Arthropoda; class Arachnida; order Araneae; family Theridiidae; genus Parasteatoda; species Parasteatoda lunata. Next base: position 84,774,226 of record OX421977.1, read on the forward strand.
GAGAATAACAGTTAACTTAACATTTATTATACAACTAAATGTTATCAATTTCAAAAAATAAATTTAAGTAATACTAATAAAAAAATAAGTGTAACAAACTAACTCACATTTATAGTATACTAAAAATAAATTTTTAAACTACCTATAGAACTTTCTTTAATTAGAATTTCTAAATTTAAAATTTTAAAAGCAAAAATACTCCATACGAGAATAACAGTTAACTTAACATTTATTATACATCTAAATGTTCTCAGTTTTAAAAAGTAAATTTAAGTAATAGTAATAAAAAAATAAGTACAACAAACTAACTCACATTTATAGTATACTAAAAATAAAATTTTAAAATATCTATAGAACTTTCTTTAATTAGAATTTCTAAATTTAAAATTTTGAAAACAAAAATACTCCATACGAGAATAACAGTTAACTTAATATTTATTATACATCTAAATGTTCTCAATTTCAAAAAGTAAATTTAAGTAATACTAATAAAAAAATAAGTATAACAAACTAATTCACATTTATAGTATACTAAAAATAAATTTTTAAAATACCTATAGAATTTTCTTTAATTAGAATTTCTAAATTTAAAATTTTAAAAACAAAAATACTCCATACGAGAATAACAGTTAACTTAACATTCATTATACATATAAATGTTATCAGTTTTAAAAAGTAAATTGAAGTAATACAAATAACCAACTAAGTGTAACTAACTCACATTTATAGTATACTAAAAATACATTATTTTTAAAATATCTTTAGAATTTTCTTTAAAAGGAAAAATCGAAACTTTTCTTGAAAGCTTTCCAAGCCAAGCAGAATCTTCCTCTTTTGAGGGGAGTTGGAGAGTCTTTGAAGTGCACAGAAGCAATTGTTCTTTTGAAGTGGAGAATCTCTATTTTCCGATAATATTTCTCCACAATTCTTATCCGCTGGATAATACTTCGGGAAAAACTAACCGTTCAGAATAAAACTCTTGCCCTTTTTCAATTTTCTTTCAAAACTATAGGAAAATGAACATACATTGTTATATTTTTGGATGTGGTTTAATTCTGTTTACAGTTCGATTGTAAGTTATTGTTCTAAAAATACTTTAAAAAAAAAAATTTCAATGCTGTTTCCGTAGAAACATTTTCCGTAAGCAAAAACACAACTCATATGCTTTCTCTTGCTTTGTTTAAACATTTAAAATTATTGAAGTAATATTATTCTAAATGACGAATTTCAAATGGATTGTTATTGCCATTGATATAGCATGGTTAATATTTTATATTTTGGTTATAAGAGAAATCAATTTTTCGAACAATTTTCTTTAAACAAAAGCACAACTGAAATGCATTCTCTTTGTTTAAATATTTAAAATTATTCTAAATGGTGAATTTCAAGTAGATATTTATTGCCATTGATATAGCATGGTTAACATTGTACATTTTTGTTATAGAGCAATCAATTTTTAGAACAATTTTCTGTAAACTAAAGCACAACTGATATGCTTCTCTTACTTTGTTTAAGCATTTAAAATCGTTCTAAATGGCGAATTTCAAGATTTTTATTGCCATTGATATAGCATGGTTAACACTGTACATTTTTGTTATACAGCAATCAATTTTTAGAACAATTTTCTGTAAACAAAAGCACAACTGATATGCTTCTCTTACTTTGTTTAAACATTTAAAATTATTCTAAATGGCGAATTTCAAGTAGATTTTTACTGCCATTGATATAGCATGTTTAATAATTTACATTTTGCTATAGAGCAATCAATTTTTAGAAAATATTTCTGTAAACAAAAGCACAACTGATATGCTTTCTCTTACGTTGTTTAAGCATTTCAAATTATTAAACTAATATTATTCTAAATGGCGAATTCCAAGTAGATTTTTATTGCATGGTTAATATTTTACATTTTTGTTATAGAGCAATAAGTTTTTACTTATTTTTAAAGCATATAAAAGTGAAATTTTAAATGAAGAATCAACGAATGTTATATTTTTGAATAACTACGATTGTTATACTTTTGAAATATGCGGTTAAATTTTGTTTACAGTACCATTATAAATCAGTATTTGAAAAATACTTTTCTTTCAAATTCATTGCTATCGACTTTCGAACGAAGTCGTAGCAAAACTTTCTAAAAACAAAAACTCAACTCGCGTTCTTTTTTCTTTCTACTTTGTTTGAACATACTCGTATAAAACTATTGAAGCAATCTTGTTCAAACTGGCAAATGAAGATTATAATTTTTATTGCATAAAGTGTTTAAGAATATTTTCGTTATAGAGCAACTAATTTTTACTTTTTTAAACATATAAAACTGAAACTTCAAATTTTAAATATGCATTAAATATAATTGTTATGTGTTTAAAATCTGTCGTTATAAACTCTGTTTACTTATCAATTATAAGTTCTAAAAATAATTTTCGTTCGAATTCATTGATATTTCGGTACGAAATTGTAGTAAAGCTTTCTGAAAACAAAAAAGCAACTGACGTTTTTTTTTTCCCTCTAAATTTTTTATAACAAAATAATATATTATTGAAGTAATCTTGTTTAAAATGAGAAATTTCGTTGAAGTTAATTATTTTAATTTACTAAAGATTTCGTGTAAGTGATAACGAACATTTTTGACATCGAACAATTCCTTTTTATTTATTTTCTAAACATATGAAATTGAAATTTTAAATGTTAAATATGTAATAAATAAAATTTTTCAAACATATTGCTGGGAACCTTCATTTACAAAGCCCTTCATGTAAGCTCTTCCTACAATTTAAGTTTATAACTTCTCAGAGCTATTGAGTTACATTGATTGCTTTATTTTTCTTTTATTATAGAATATTATGCTACTATAAAATTTGAAATAATAGCGATTTAAGGATAATTCTACTGTTTGACAAACCATTGGCCAAAATTTCAAAACAAACATTAAAGCAAAGAATTTGTTCTTTTAAAGGTAAAAAGCTGTATACTTCGGCATTAACATTTGAAGAGTTTAATCATATTATAAAATAGTAATATTTTAAATATTTTTTTTTCGCATATAAAGCTTTACAATATTTCGCGGAACCCGAAGATACCAGAAACGTTGGTTTACAATAAGCCCTTCTGCTAATTCTTTAATTAACATTAAATGAAACGCACTATCCATAGGTCACGCTAGGAATTAATATTACATGTTTATGGGTTATATTACCCACTGGTTAACTTATATTTCAGCAAGGAAGAAACAAAACCGTTAGTGAAACCTGCCGAATCACTAGTGGGCAAAGCGAGATGAAAAAATAGCAATTGAACCAGGAGTAATAATAGTTTACTCTGATTCAATGAAGCATCCGGATATACTTAAAAGTATATTATCTCCGTATACCGTATTCGTACGGAAGCAAAATCTGGCGACCCGCATTAGTTCTACATTTTAAGCGCACTTAACAAGCATTCAATAAATATTCTTAATTCTATTCTTTGCTAGGGTGAGCGTTGCTCAATTTATGAGGATATCCCCACCTTGTTTTCTAATCTCTCAAAGACGAAGATGGCACGTTCTGTTGTCTCCGTTTTCAAGGTCTGATGACCTGCGTCCAGCTCGGGCGTTGACCTTGTCCGATATATATTTTCTATTGTGGGTACTCATTGAACCGTGTTGGGTGGTTGACGAGGGGTTAAATGTAGGCGCGTGATTGCGGGGTGGACCGAATTCCGGCAACAAATGTCTTGGGCACGAAACGCGTGCAAATGAACAGTAAGTCTAAACTAATCTGAGCAAACGATCCTTATATAAAGATTATTGGTAATGAACGTGTCTTATGATAAACGTCGAGTTGCCATTTTTTTCCGTCTCCTTTGACTGCAGTGATTATTTGTTCCATTTCTCAACCTGAAGAATTGTTTTTTAAGTTGATTTCGCGAATATTTTCTAATATTGATCATTCAAAATCTGCTTAATGTTGACATTAACATAGCATACATTTAATGATTATTATCATACATATTTTTTTTATCTATAATTACATATTTTTTAACTGATAAAAAAACTGTTATCTTTACTGCTTACTAACAACCCTGCTGGCATCATACTGAATATCAGCATGATGAATGTTTGTGAGGAAGAAATATCATTTTTCGAAAATATTTTTTTAATGTTGAATGTCGACATTTGCCCTGTGTAAGAGAAATACACCTCACATAAACATTTTATTTTTTATTATTGCTGAATGTCGACATTCGTGAGTATCAGTGAGAATAAGAGATAATGGTATTTCACAAAAACCTTTAAGTCATGTTGAATGTCGACATTTGCTAGTGTATTTAATAAATAACGGTATTATATAAAAATATTTTATTCGTGCTGAATGTCAACAGTCAGGAGGGTCAGTGATATTTTACAAAAATATTTTACCATGCTGAATGTCGACATTCGAGAGTGTATGCGAGAAATAATGGTTTATCACAAAAATATTTAATTCATGCCGAATGTCGACATTTGCTGGTGTATGAGATAAATAATGGTATTTTGAAAAAATGTTTTATTCATACTGAATATTGAGATTTGAAAGTATATATGAGAAATAATGGTATTTTCCAAAAATATTTAATTTATACTGAATGCTGACATTTGACGGTGAATGTAATAAATAACGGTGTTTTACAAAATATATATATTTTATGCTGAATGTCGTCATTTGTCGGTGAAAGGGAGAACTAAAGGTTTTAATAAATTTTTCGAAAAATCGCCAAAGTGGTTAGGTGAATGTCGTCCTATACTAATGCCGGTTTTTAAAATAACGATGATAGATTTTCATCTCCAAAGAACAGTGATACGGGTTAGAGAAAGCAGAGTATTTGCCCGGGAGCCATCAATTCTATAACTCAAAGATGCCCTATATCAATGATATAAAAAATATTTTTGTTAACAATTTTACTAATTTTGATCTTTTAAAAAAAATTATTTTTAGCTGTAAAAATGTAAAAACTTTGTTTTATATTTCAATCATACAGATAGGTGTAAATAAACTAAACCTTGCTCCTGAAAGCAGCCTCCATATATTCCCTTCATTTAAATCAAAATTACAAAATTAGAAATTAAGATACATTAAAATATTTTTACACGACTCTTTAATCTGGGTTCTTAAAATTAAAATTCCTTCCTTATAAAAGATACACACCTGCTATAACATTGATAAAAATTTCACAAAAAAATTAAAAACTTGAAAATAAAACTCAAATTAACAACAACGATAATGGAGGGGGAAAAAAAAAGGTTTTAGTTGTCCGTTCTTAGAACTCTAAGTCAAGATAAAACTTACAAAATATTTTGCCTTGTGCCTCGCAAAATCTAGCTACAACCCTGTGTTTCAAATTTATATATATATATATATATATATATATATATATATATATATATATATATATATATATATATATATATATATATATATATATATATATATATATATATATATATATATATATATATATATATATATATATATATATATATACTGAGTGGCCAAATTATTATGACCACCTCAGAGTTTTATGCAAATGAGTTATTGCGTCACAGCGCTACCGCTAGAGGGCAAGATAACTATAACACGGGAATGCTGGACAAGTGAGTCATCAGTTATAATGTGTTGCTTGCTCAGATATGGGAAAGAAAAGTGATTTAACTGAATTTCAACGTGGAATGATTGTGGGTGTGAGATGTGTCGGAACGAGTATCAGCAAAACGGCTGCACTTGGGAAGTGTTCTAGAGCAGCAGTTGTTAATGTGTACAAAGAATGGACAATCAAGCAAAAAACCGGGTCTCAACGTCAGATTTGTGGTCGTCACAGGGTACTGAATGCTCAATCAGAGAGAAGGCTGGCCAGGGTTGTGCAGCGCAACAGGAGAGCAACAGTGCGACAAATTGCAAGTGATCTTAATCAAGGAGCAACTGTGAACGTCTCTGAACGGACTGTTCGACTCACATTGCGCCGTATAGGGTATAGGCCAACAGCGTACTGAAGGGGTGGTCATAATAGTTTGGCCACTCAGTGTATATATATATATATATAAAGTGTAAATTACATTATAGTAATTTATGTTAATATGGAATAAAAATCAGGGGATAGAGCGTTCACCTTCCAATGAGGTGAACCGGGTTCAAATCCCGGTAGTGACTGGTCGATACGAATTCCACATCCGGTTTGCACCGACCACAGAGCTGACGTGAAATATCCTCAGTGGTAGACGGATCATGGGTTAGAATCCCCTTGTCTTCAGACTACCCGTGGGAGGTTCTTGTGGTCTTCCTCTCCATGTAACGCAAATGTTGGTTGGTTTCATCAAATAGTCCTCCACGAAGGCAAATTTCGCCCAATACTTGATCCAGGAGTTCCCTTGTTTTCTGGATTGGGTTCAAAATTGCAAGGCTACGGAGTTGAACATTAGTAGTCGTAAACCCAAAACTTCAGTCGGCTGTTAAACGACGGTTGTAAAATAAAAATATGAAATAAAAGGAATCTTTTTTTTTAAATAATAAATTGTTATACACGATAAAAAATACAATTTGATTTGTAAAATACAATCGGGTACTTATTACATATTTTCAATTAGGCTAAGACTTCTATTTAGATATTTTTTACATTTTTATCAGTAAGTTTTCAAAGTAGAGCTATGAAGAAAAAAAATGATAATAAATACATAAATAAAAAATATTAAAAATTAATGTCTTTGCACAAAATAAACGTTGTTGCCAAGTGTTTTACTTCTAATACCTTTATTAATAACTATGTGACGAACATTTAAATATATCATAGACGAAATATATCCAATTCAGAAAATTAATGCTATACTATATGATGGATGCATATAGAAATGGAATGTGAATATTCATGACAAATATCTGAAAAAATGAACTATGAAATTAATGTTCTTGGTCTTTTTGGACGAAACATAATTTGCCCCATTTCGTGTAAAAATACCATTTTATTACCTTCCACATTTGCATGTGCATTTAAAATGGCTGACACTATAACAGCATTTACTGCTTTCTTAATGTCCTCATGCGTTATATTTTTAACTCCAAACTCCTTTACTTTCTTGATAAGAACACTAAGCAACTCACTTACATCAGTAGAGATATGATTAATCGCATTTTGATCCAAAGATCCTTTAGGATATGCTACTTTAGTAATGGCAACTATACCATCTTTAAACTTTAAACCTGTTCGTTTGTATTTCCGAAAAGCCATTTTTTGCTTTTTTGAGTGAAGAGCCAAATCCGCAGAATCGCCATTTTCCTGAAGTCTGATCATTTTCTTAGCCTCAGCTACGGCATGTTCAGCCATTACGGGAGGCAACACACTCTGAACGGCGTTTTCTATGTCTTTCTGCGCTTTTTTAGCGCCTTTCTCGCCAGACTTTTGTAAAATCTTATCACATATTGTATCCAAGTTTTGACAAACAATTCTTCGCCCTGAGGGACCGAAAGTGAGGTCATTGTGTGTATACTTTAGAATAGATTCTACTCCAGATTTGAATTGAGTCTTCTTGGCGCTAATTTTCTTTGCCTCTTCTCCTGGCGAGACTGTTTCTTGAACTTTTTGATCAACCTCTTTCCTTGGCGACACTATTTCTTGAACTCTTTGGTGAGCCGATGCCTCAGGAATGAACCTCAAACCCCTCCTTTCAAATTTAAACAACATTTTATTCCCTTCTGCAGAGGCATGTTGCAAAAGTTCTTTTGGAAGTAAGTCTTTCGTAACATTCCTAGCTTCATCAAGAGTCAATTTCTCTACATTTTTCACGTTAAGTTTCTTAATGATTTCATTCGACATACTGTCAAGAATATGACATATATATAATTTCGAACTTTTGTCCAGCCTTGCATCTGTGTCAAAGCTTTTCACAACTTCATTGACTGATTCCAAATAAGAACGTTTTAGTTCCACTTCATCTCGCTTTTTCATCTTTTCCAGCAGTTTAACGTATCTCTCATCGAATTTTTTTTGTAGTGCGAAATCAAACGGCATTACCCCCCATGAGAATACCTCCTTAAATCCTTCAGCCACGGCATGATCAGCCATAGAAGGAGGCAACAGTTTTTTGATAGCCTCTTGAATATCTTCCACAGCTTTGCTTTTCGCAGTCTTTTTTTCCTTTAAGGTCACAATGACGTTAGTAAATATGCTATGTAAAGTTTCAGAAATAATCTTATTAGCCCCCTGATCCACTTTCACATTCTTACCATGTGTCAGATCTGTTATCTTCTCTAAACCTGAATTCCAAAAGCTAGTTTTCGAGCCACCATTCTGATTAGGCATTTTGAATGGAAATTTTTCCGCTTTATATCAATAAATTTCGAAGGTAATATTGTTATTGAAAAGAATTTGAAAACGTATTAAAAAATAATAATAAAAGGTGTTCCACGTGCATGTTTTAAAGCGGAATAAATAAATATTCATCCAAGTGATGCTTTCATTTTGTGCTTAGGCTTGCTTTAAAGAATAATCTATATTATGCATATAAAACGCTTATATATATGTGATTATAAAATCGAGGATAATAAAGGAAATAAAATCGATGAAATATGTTTCCACACGTTGACACAAGAATAAAGCAAAATGAAGTTCCATGAAATTTCTTTTAACGTGTTGGCATAAACATAAAGAAAAGCAGAAACGAAGTTCTTCAAATCCGAATTGGCTACTTCTTTGCATGCGTCAGTGGCAATGAAGAGCTGCGAGGCGCGTTTAGAAACGAAATAGGAATTTTTTTTTTCTTCAAATGTGCATTTGCGGATGTTATACGAATGTTCTATTTCAAACATATTTAAGCAAGACTTATATATTGCACAATATTACCTTAATTTTCAACAACTGCGATCCTATTTTTCATTTTCTTTCTTTTTATATATTTATTATTATTATAAATTTTTTTACAATTAATAACTTTATACTAAACTTAGTTGTTGCGTGTATGAAAACTGAAATTTAGAAATGTGTGCATAGGAGAAATAAAATTGAGAGGTTAAGAATTGCTCCAGAGAAATTTGAATTGCTAACATTGAATTCTACGTTAAGTTTTATTTCAACTATCAAATAATACTTTAATTTTAACCTTTTTTTTTTTTTATCACCATACTCTTTTTTCCTTGTTTCTTATTTTACAACCTTGTAATAAAATAAAGGACTTACAGCTGTTGTGCTGCCGAACACTCAGATTTAGAATTGTGTATTTCCAAAAAAAAAAAAAAAAAAACTTAATATTTGAAAATTTTAAACTAATATTGAAATATATATATTTAGAAGTTTGTACAGAGAAAAGTTTTATGAACTATTTATTCAAAACACAAGTCTTCAAAAAGTATACAAAGCTAGACGGAAGTAACGTATCCAATGAACGGGTGAAGTCATACGAAATGGAGAAGCCACCTAGTTGAATATGTAAACGTTTTCGTAAAACATCCGTCTTTGACCTGAAAAATCTTTATGAATAATTGAGATTACCATGGAAAAATTACTTTAACTTTTGTTTAAAATTAATAATAGCATTTTTCATTAATTTACATTTTATTCATATCTAAAAACGTGGTTCAAAAAAATAAAAGAGAGAAAGAGACAGAGTGAATTTCTAAACCAGCAACTGTTGATGCTGCGTTCTTGTAAAGTGCTGCATTCGTTGAGAAAATACTAATTTTAAATAAGTTGTCACTTGACGATTCGACAGCCTATATCGAGTTTATCTAGAGCCAGTAAGGGAAAACCAGTAGCTGCTGATACTGCTTTCTTGTGCCATCTAATCAGTTGAGAAAGTGCAAAGTTTGAATAAGCTGTCACTTGATGATTCGGCAGCCTATTCCGAGTTTATCAAAAGCCATTAAGGCGAAACCAGCAACTGCCGATGCTGCTTTCTAGTAAAGTAATACATTCCATCTGATTTATTGAGGAAAAGCAATGTCAGAATAAGTTGTCACTTGACGATTCGGCAGCTTATCTAGACTATTCCAAGTTAATCTAGATCCATTAAGGAAAAATCTAGATACTCCGATAACACGTAGGATGGGTGTAAACGAATAGGATTAATATTGAGTTAATTGTAATATGCAGTAGGGAGATTTGATTTTTTTTCCTTTTGATATAATACAAATGCATTTCAAATAAAAACAGAAATATGAACTTTTATATGCCCATACGAGAGGCTACTACAAAAGTCACAATAAATACAAATTAAATCACTAAAATATTTTTTATTCATTTAATTTGCTTTACATTAATAAAATTTTCAAAATATGCAACACAATAACAACAGTAAAAAAAGCGTGAACAATCATATGCACACTAAGTTTTACATACACTAAAAAATACATGATTAAAAAGTAACCATGATTGTTTAACAAAATATTTTTTTTTTGTGCTAAATGCAATACTAATTTTTATGACATATTTACAAAATACAAAGAAATTTTTTTTTATCATCATCTTAACAACTGATTTTAATGAAATATATTAAGTCTCTATTGAAATTGATAAATAAATCTTGGGCGAATTTTTAAAAGAAGAGTTTATAAATATCTGTTCTAACAAGATAATACAAATAGTAAAAGGAAATGTTTGCATATAGTTAGCTTTCTTTTAAAATATAAAAGCATGAATCGTAATAATTACCTTCCAGTTATGTGCTTTATATGCATATGCATATGTATATGTATATATATATATATATATATATATATGTATGTATGCTATTTAATGTTTGAAAAATTTGTATAAAAATAAAGGAAATTTTAAAGTTAAAAAACAAATTTTTTGCATCAGCAGTATAAAACATAACTTACATAGACATTCCAAAATAATATCCCCCCCCCCAAAAAAAAAAAAATATACAAACATGAAAGTTTTTTAAGGGACAATGTTACAAATTTAAATATAAATAGTGTGAAAATTTATTGTGGACACAACACGATATTTAATACTGATCAGAAAAAAAACATATAACAATAACAAAAGTTTATAAGGAATTGATTCAACAAATGTAACTTTAACTCAGAAATTCCAGCCATTCAGAAATTCCAATTGCGTTACTATCCCATAAAGAATCTCACAGCTACCAACCTTTACACTTTAAATGCATAATTTAAGTGGTATAAATATAGTTCTTGAGTTTGTTTTATTTCCCCAGCTCTAGGTAACTAGATCCCCTATACACTAGTTTAAATGATTTGTTTTAAAAAAGTTATTTTAAATACTAACATAAAAGTATAAAACTCATGCCAACTAGAGAATATCTTTCCCAAAAAGTGCATAAGTTAATAGGTTGGCTGTGTTGATTTTAATAATTAAAACATAACAACAAAAATACAATAAATATCACCAGATATTTTCAAACGTACTTAACAAGCTTTATTATCCTCAGTAAAAAAAAAAAATAATAATAATAATCTACATTTAGTGAGGTAGTTAAGAAGTTAAAAATGTTAGTTAGAAAAAATTTGCCTTTGATTGTTGGTTTAAAAATTATGACTCTAAGTTAACTGGAAAACTTAAGAGTAAAACTTAGTAGGGAAGACAAAGTTTTGAAGGCGACTTTTTTTTTTTTTTTTTTTTTTTTTAATAATTTGGCTTATATCTTAGTAAATTTTGAAAATTTATGCACTTAATGTTATAATTTATAATAATGAGTTCGGGTTAATAATTTAGTATAAAAAACATTTCTACTGATTTCAACTTCACTGAGTTCGAAATTTCAGCACAAATTAAGGCTAAAACATGTTTGTTTTTTCCAGCAAAATTTTAAACTTAACAATTAAAAAAAAAACCTTAATAAAAACAAGTACTTATTAATTTTCAGTTTCAGCTGAAGAATTTACCAATATTTTTTAAAATTTAAATTAGTTTTTTTCACACTTTTAATTAGCCACAGTTATCAATCTAAAAGTGAAAAATTATGGTATAAATGCAATAGAAAAATAAATAAATAAATAAAAGTTCAAATTAAATTCAAAACGTTTTTTTTAATCATTAAAATCAGTTATATAAATCTAATTGAGTTAAAAAAAAAAATTTAAACATTGAAATTTCACTATTACAGAAATTTATTTTCAATCATAACAAAGAAAAACAAAAATGACAGTCAAGTACATCAGGTTTTTTTTTCTTCCTTCATGTATCTTTACAAAATAAAATACTGAACGTGAAGGAATGTTTTGGATTTAAAAAAAAATTGGCATGGAATGCATTAGATTTAAAACATTCAAAAAAACAATTTTACTGCACATTTCAAATTCAACAACTTAACTTGTAAGAAAGTACATTAAAGTCAACATTTAATTATACCCCTTCATCAATTTAAACTTTACTTCTGATATCATTACAATAGCTTTAACTTAATTAACAAAAATGCTTCTGTCATAAAGAGGCTATAAAGAAATATAAAGGACTCTATCAGAAAAAAAATTATCACAACATTTTCTTGGGGTTAGATGCCGCCTTTATACATTTACCCCTTTCAATCATATTTCTCTAAAAAGATGTAAAAACTAATGGAAAAAAATCACCACATAAATCAGTTTACTATCTTTATCAACTTTTGCTTTGTTGTTTACATCAAAAGATCTATATAAAACTGTATTTTTCAGAAACTTTCAACACAGAACATGAATATAAAAATAGTTATGCAATATTTAGTTATCACAAGTAGGCTGTTTTCAGAAACTTTTTTCAACATATGAAAAAATACTTTTCAGCAAATAATTGACTATTTTTAAAAGTATTGTGAATTCGTAAGAGTAACTAAGAACTGTTAAGTTTTAACCATTTTCAGAAAAACACTTTCTGCTGATTATGAAAATGGTCACGAAGTTAATATGCAGAAAGGCCATAGTTTCTTGAAAATAAAAAGCACTTATGAACTAATATTTTGAAATTTAAAAATTTAATCACAATGTTGTTCAGACTGATAAAAACGTATAGAAATTGAGCATTTATGATTTTTATCTAAATTTAAGACAGGTAGGTATTTTATTCATGTCGCATTAGAGCTGCACAATGGGTTATTGGCAATGGTAAATTTAAGACAGAAAATCTTACCAAATTAGCAATTTTTCAAACAGCTTAATAATTTTTTAAAAATATTTCTCATTTTTTAAGGTCAAATGGTGCTATACACTAAGTTTGACATAAAAAAAAACAGAAAAATAGGAAAGATCAGTGGGTTACATCAGCATCCAGGGACTCGTACTTTATCAAAGAATTAAAATCCTTTGAAAGAAAATTATATATTTAAGTTACCTAAATAAATTCAAATAATAAATATTTGAAAGTTAGTTATAATAAAATGGTTGTATATGAATATCAATAACTGTGTGTTTATAACTGATAAAAATTAAAACCTTTTTAGAATTGATTATATGACCTATCACCAATCATTAACATTAAGAAATAAATGCTTTCTGAATAATTGTTTTGTACAATGAATATATACAAAAATTAAATGAATAAATATAGCACCACCATACAATCGAAATAGTAAATTTACAGTTTAGAACTTATTTGAAATAGAGAATTAACTCAAATACAAAATTGTTTTCTTAAATTACAAATAGTGTTTTTTTTTTTTTTTTTTAAATAAACCTGATAATATAAGCTTTCACCAGGTATTTTTCACTGAATCGTATAAGCAAATACGACAATAGATGTAAAAAAATTAGATGTAAAAAAATTATGTATAACACTTATTACAAAAGTAATCCATTCTTCTAATTTTTATATACGTACAATCTTTGGACAAAATTTCTTATCTTCCTTTTTAATATTTTCAAACTCAAGAAATGTGAAATCTTTTACAAATTTTTAATCAATATCTAGTATTAAAATATATAAACTATGTATAGTAGGTAATAGAAAAATATGTGTAATTTTTTATTGCACTTTAAGGCATAAATAAGGTTCAAGAAATATGAAGAAAAAAAAATAAATAAATAAATAAATGCTAGGATTATTAAATAATTATAAAATATGTTAAAAGTATTAAATGTTATATTATTAACATAACTAACATATTATAAATGAAGAAAGTGATTTTGAAAATGCACAAGAGCTTCCTAATAATTTGTTAATAAGTATTGTTTACAAATGCTAGATTTTAACATGAGTAGACATTATGATCTTGAATAATTAACATAATAATCACTCCAAACTAAACTTACGACAGAATTGCAAAATAAAAAGAAATAGACAAGATATAACTAACTTACAACGGAACTTGTTAAATCATTTAACTTAAAATACATTAATAAACACCATTAAGTTATGTTTAGCAATATTTAACATTTCATGAAGTTTCCTTGATGAATGAATAAGAGTTAAAATTAGTAAATGGGAAATAATTATTAAACTAATTGAAATAAAGATGATTATGAAACTATTACAAATTGTTAACTATTTCAAACAAGGATTGTATAAGAAATGTGAGAAAAGAATAAATTACCATTCTTAAAAAAGAGTAGATATAAAAATGCTTCATTATACTAAATAACATAATAATAATTACTTAATACAGAAAAATAAAATTGAAATCACAAACAAATAAAAAACAAAAATTGGAAACAAATGTAGAATGATATAATAAACAGAAATAATGAAAGCTGTTTAAAAACATTACTTAAAAATTAATTTTTTTAATGATGGGAACTGAGTGCAAACAGTAACAAGATTTTGAAACTGAAATGGACCAGTGTATCCCTCCATTTATGTTATGTTTATGAGACAATGTGTGAGCAGTTTTAATATTTTACGATGTTTTACTTTTGAGATTTGTATTTAAATTTGCACATAATTTTATATATTCATAAGATTTTCTTGTATTTTATAAATTCTAAAAGATTGTAAGCTATAAATCGACTAAAAGAAACTAATATCACAACTTAAATGTAAGGGTGGCCATGTTTTGAATGTTGTTTTTAAAGTTAAATACCAATTAAATGGTAAATAGCACAACTCATATTGTAAACAGAGCCATAATAAAGGATGGCATGTATTTTTAAAAAATAAATTGGAATAGTAACCGGGATGTTGTATTATGTATTTCAACAGCTAGCTCCACTTTTGCTATGTTTTATATGGTTTCCCACCCATAAAAAAATGTCAAAATTAACTTCTCATTTAAGAAAAGTTTATAAAATTTAAAATGAAATCTGAACAGGATCAAGTTAAGTGTTAGAGTTAGTGAATTCAGTCAATAGATTAAATTATTAATCTATACACTGATTTTAACTTGCTTGATACCTATTTATTACTCCAGCTAATTGAAATGTTATAGAAACAGGGAAATAGTGATTATCAAATTATTAAAATTTTTTCTTAACAATTTCCAAAAAGTATTGTTTAAAAAAATTAAATTAATGAATGAATGCTTACGTATAATTTGAGTTACAAAAAAGAACAGGTAATGAAGTTTCATAATGTTCTAATAAACACAATAATCTCAAAGTACAGAAAAATAAAACCATCACATATTGAAAAACAGCAAAATATTAAAAATAAAAAAAAAAGTAGATAGTGATACAAAAAATACAACCAATGGTGACAGATTAAAAATAAAGGTCCACATAAAATAATATTAAGATTTATTTCATATATCAATGAAATTTATAAAATATGCAATAAAATTTGAATTATAAAAGTATAGGATTAATTTATGTTGAAAACAGATTAGTTTATTAACCCTTAGTCCCAAGTGGGACACTAGTGGCCCTTTTATATATTTTTTCTGATGCTCTAAATACAAGTAAAACATATTTTGGTATTTTTAATTATAAAAAAAAAGTCCAATAGTTATTAAAAAAAATCTGTTAGATTGTTGAAAAAAAAAACATTTTTTTTCATTCCTACTCAAAAATTTATTAATAATGATTTTGTAACTTAAAGAAAATTCAATGATGAATAACTGTTTCTCTCATATCTAAATAACTGCAAATTTGAAAAATAATTGCTTGGAAGTAATCCATATTTGCCATATCCTTTAATGAGAAAAGGGGGGGGGGAAACACCAGTGTTTCATGCACTATTTTATAACCATAAATTATTAAAATGCTAATTATAATATTTCTCACTTATTCGGACCTAAATTAATACAAAATAATAAAAAGTATATTGAATAAAATTCTGTGTCAAAAGGTTATACTATTAATTAATTGAGATAGGGAATAAGTAGTTAATGAAGTTACTACAAATACATATTTAAAGTTTCCAAAATTTTTTTTATAAAAATACTTAAAGAATTAATAAATGCTTGCTTTTAATAAGGATAATATAAAATTCCATTCTGTTCTAGTTAATACAACAATCATTAGAAAATAAAATTAAAACTGCCAATAAAGAATGACAGAATTAATTTAATTCAATTTTTCACAGAAAGAAAAAAGAGTATAATGCAATAAATAATATTAATGGAGATTATTTATAAACATTGTAGTAAAACAAAAAATTATTCTAAATTTTTTCCCTACTGAAAATTTTCCCATGCAGAAGACATAGAATTGCCACCTAGGTGTTTATTATCTTTTATAAAATTATGTTTGTTATCAGCGACCACAAACGGATTGGTCGACACTTTCGAAGCAGATTTTAAAAGGATCATAGAAACTGGTTGGTTAGCTATACCGGAATTGGAAGATTGCGGAGTTGAAAAGGTCCGCGACACTGGAGTTTTAAACACAGATGGGCTGGAGTTATTAGTTTTAAGTCTCTCCGAGTTGGTCGACAGATAAGAATTTCCTTCCTTTGGTGGCGTCACAGACTGAAACATACTAACCATATTTTTTACATTAGACCCAGATGCACTTTTGCTGAGTGTAGGTTGATTAATTGGATAACAAACATCAGGCACGTACTGGACAAAAGGATTAGTATTTACAAGACTTTTCGGTATAAACAGTGGCTGGCTAGACGTTAGGGGGGAAAGCGCGGAAAAGTTTGTGGCGTTTAAAGTAGAATCTGAATGAGAATTGCTTGAAAATATATTAATGTCGTTTGAATTGCAGATATCTGTTTCTAATTCAATAAGAAGTTCATGATTTCCTCTAGAAGGAATGTCAAAAGATTTGTTCTTATAGCTTGGGGGTCTTGGTAACAGTGGTGGTGGAGGTGGATCAGATGAATTGGATGAATCCGATTTTCTTAAAGGAGAAGCTACACAATCAGGTCCACATGGTGAATTGTCTTCAAGCTAAAAAAATAAATAATAAATAAGAGAAAGAAAAGAAAACGTCTAAGTATTTGAATAATTGCTTTCCTATAGGAACAGAAGATTAACTTTCAGAATAACTTGTTAGAAAGGGTAAAGATGAAATTTCTTTGCTTATTTTTTTTCTTGCTTCAATCAAATCTTTTTGTATTTATTGTTTTAAGAATTGTTTAGGGAATAGAAAAAACTATTGTTTCACAACTTACAGAAATTTTAAAAACTCCTGAAATTTTAATTACTTAACCGTTACGACAGAAACGGTTGAGTAATTAATGGTTAACAGAGTGTGAATTTGTTTCACACCAGTTTCGGTTCACCGGTAACGGTTAACAGACTGTGAAATTGTAATAACAAATAACAGGGTGTGTAGCCAGATTTTTTAACAAAAATAAGCACCTTTTAAGTACTTTTTAAGCACTCAAAAAATATTTTTAATCACTTTCCAATAAAATCCTAAGTACCAGTCATTAAAATTAGTTTTTTTTATCAGTTAAAGTTCTTAATTTATAAACATAAAGCCAATAAAATTCAAAAACTTTACATAATCATGATAAAATAACTAGTTTCTGATAAATATTGCAGAGAAAAAATTGTGAAAATCATGCATTTTTTGTAATTTAGAACGACAATCGATGTGCCAAAGAAAAAAATCTCCCTTTTAACAGATAGAAAATCAAGCGCTTTATTCAAATCCCAAATAAAAAAAAGCACCTTTAAGGGCTTATAAAAAAAATTAAACACTTTTTTTTAAAAAACGCTAGGTACCCTGGATAAATTGTGATTGTTTGCACCTTCCAATTTCTGGTTTGCAAACCCCAAGGAGTTTCTAAGTCGCATAAAGTTTGTGAAAATATTATTTTATTGACAGAACTTTAAGTAGCTCACACAATTAAATAAAAAATTTCCTGCATTGTATCTATTCGAAAAAATTTATTGACTTCTTTTTGATCAAATATTTCCTTTGTAATTTCGTTATTATATTAAATTTTTTTCTTCCTAAATAGATATATTACATCATTGATCACGTTCTCGATACATTGATTTAAATATTTGTATTAGGATGTTATATACTGTATTATGAACTAATTTTGAAGCATTGAAAATGGGGTCGATAAAGCCAATCATAAAGAAAATTTCATGAGAGCAAATTTATAAGTTCATGGGTATTTAGTATTCTTTAGTATTCACAATCAATCAGTTTATGAAATAAGAATTGAAATATTACCGATAGATCAATAAGCTGTGGGTCAGATATGCTAGTTCTATGATTGCTACACAAAGTGCAACTACGGAATATAACTTCATGTAAATCACCCATTAGGTCTACATCTATTGGCTGGAATGTTAGCTGTGGACTATCGAGAACACTTCGCCGTAGAGGTGACATAGGAGTCAATGTATCGTTTGTGGGCACAGAATTTCTGAAATTGTAAAGAAAATAGTAAATAGACAAAAATATATGCGGTGCTTGCTTATATATATATATATATATATATATATATATATATATATATATATATATATACAGGGTGATTCATAAAAGATGGGCAAAATTTTAGGAAGTGATAGTACACACACACACACACACACACACATATATATATATATATATATATAAATATATATAAAGAGAGAGAGAAATCTTGGTTTGTGCCAAATTACAATAGTACATCTTTTCTCAAATCATCAGATCTAGTTTTTATTTTTATGTTTTGAAAGAAATTCTAATCTGGAACATTCAAATAGAAGCTGAATTCTCATTATTAAATAAGTAACTCTCAAAAAAAACTGTACTATCTTCGTGGAAAAAAAAAAAAAAAAAACGTAAGAATCGTTCATTTTGGGGGGGGGGATTGTTTGCAGATTATAGAAGGAATTTTGTTCATTTGCAGTAATAACAACAGTGATTGTATTTACATGCCATAACATGTCAAATACAGAAAAAATCATTGAGGTAAAAAATTTTTTTAATCATAGGTGTCAAGAACATGTAATAAAAAAAGTACATAAACGTAGGTAGGCAAACTTATAATCAAACTTTATATATATATATATATATGAGGGAACAGTTTTTAATAAATGAAACCTGATCAGTGCTATCAACTTTACATTAGACGTAATGGGATGCCACGTAATTGCGTGTATGGCGGCACCATCTATTGGTAGAGAGACTGACGAATGTGCAACGTTTGACGTTGCATAGCGACAGTGTGGTTGCACGCCGAAGAGAAGATAGTCACACAAGTTATCGTCCACTATAGGACATGCAGGTAAGTATTTTTGAGTATGTGTACTGTGTATAACTACATTTGCGAGTTAATAAAATCGTTACCGTTACTTTACACTAGTGACCGGGTTTCGTTTGAGTGCCCCTCATATATATACACAAATTTTCTTTTTTTCTTCACTAGTAGCTGTACGAAAAAGTTAGAATAATTTTGAGTATCATGTTTGATCAGTCCTAATTAAAATCTTTGATTGTTTATATATAGTCCATTTTTATTTCGAAGTTCTTTGTTTTGTCGTAATTTAAAAGAATTATGAATGTGCATATTATTAAACGAATTAAAAGGTAGAGAAATCATATTTAAAAAAGAAACCCTCTTTAAGTAAAAAAGAAGTCAGAAACTCAGGGCAAGGACCGTAGTTTCCAATGGCTAGTGGAATTCCTACAACGCAATTGAATTCCACTATGCATACTTTTTAAATAATCCAATTACCACATTATATGAATTTAATAATTAGAAATTATAAGTATTTACCAAAATTAAACTTAAATACTTGATACTATTCTGTAAATCATGAAAACATAATTAATAATGTGATGATGATGAATATGAAAATATGTCATTCATAAATTTATTATGTCATTCATATTTATATATGTCAAATATGAATTTAATAATTAGAAATTATAATTATTTAACAAAAATAAACTTTAATATTTGATACTTTAGTTTTTGAATTCTGCAAATCACAAAAAAAAAAAAAAAAACAATGTAAACTTTATTTATTTTTGCAATAAAAAAAATAATTCATGTAGTGTTATCGACTAAGGTAAAAATATTAAAATAAAAAGAAAACAACAAAGTTCTATCAATAAAAAAAAAATTATAAGTAATCTACTGGTTTGAAAAGAATGATCAATTTTAATAAAAATGTTTTGATTTTTAAAAAGAAAATTGATTAGTGCAAGGATTTCAAAAATTACAATTTATAAACATAAACAGTTTTAAATAAATGTAAGTCTATCATTCAAAACCAACCAAATTAAAAAAATTTACAGTTTGAATAAAACTTGTTTTAAACTCAAAGCTAAATTTTAACTTTTAATTAGTAGTAAGACTTACAAAATTATCTAGACTTCAAAACAGAAAAATAACTTAAGTAATTTTTAAAAAATACTTAACTTATATCTGTATAAAGCCCACACAATGTGGCTTGGGTAATCTACATAGCAAATAAACTTAGTAACATTATTAAAAAGATAAACCGTGGGCTTTTCTTTTAATTGATGTATCGAAGATTTTTTTTATAATTAGCATAAAAGATGTTAGCCATAGAGGGATAAAACTTTAGTCAATTTACAAATTTATATTAGTGAGCCGCGATGGCTCAGGGGATAGAGCGTTCGCCTTCCAATGAGGCGAACCGGGTTCGAATCCCAGTCGATACGAATTCCGCATCCGGCTTGCACCGACCACCAGTGCTGACTTGAAATATCCTCAGTGGTAGACGGATCATGGGTTAGAGTCCCCTTGCCGTCAGGCTAACCGTGGGAGGTTCTCGTGGTCTTCCTCTCCATGTAACGCAAATGCGGGCTAGCTCCATCAAAAAGTCCTCCACGAAGGCAAATTTCTCCCAATACTCGATCCAGGAGTTCCCTTGTCTTCTGGATTGGGTTCAAAATTACAAGGCTACGGAGTTGAACATCAGTAGCCGTAAACCCATTAAGTTGGGTCGGCTGTTCAACGACGGTTATAAAATATAAAATAAAAAGTGTAAAGGGAGGGGATAGCCTGGTTGGTAGGGCACTGGGCCTATTACCAAGAGGTGGTGGGTTTGATCCTCACCGGCCGAAGACTCCCCGTGTAGTAAATAGTGACTGATGCACGTTAAATCAGTTGAGTCTCAAAGTCCATGTTCCCACAACAAATCAAACCTCTGGCAGTACTGATCCAGGAGTTTCCTTGTCTTCTAGATTGGTTCAAAGTTACAAGGCTACGGAGTTGAACACTAGTAGCTGTAAAACAAAAATTGGGTCGGCCGTTCAACGACGGTTATAAAATAAAATAAAATTTATATTAGTAATAAAAATATATAACTAGCCAAAAAAACATTATTTAATATGAGAAATGACCTATTGAAGATCACCTTTAAAATGTTTTAATAAAAAATGTGATTAAACAGCACGAATAACAATTTAAATTACAAAAAATTGTAAAAAAAACATTAATAGAATATAAATACTTACAGATTGCTTTGCTTATCTGATGAATTTGTGTGGGTCAGAGATTCTTTCCGGTAAGTATTCTAGGAAAGATTAAAGTATGTTAAGGAAGCAAATAACAGAATATTGAAACTTTTCTTTATCTGGCTCATCATTGACGCAAGAAATTGGAAGCAGGTAAATTTTAATAGTTAATATTATCAACTTGCATTATGTAATAATTTAATTTATCTTTCACAAATTATCAAATTAAAAATGTGCCTAGATATCAATGCTTTTTAAGATATAGTGACTTAAAATTAATGATAAGGTAATCCAATATTATATATTCTAAATCTACAGATTTTATAAAAAACTAGGCATTCAAATGTACAAGTATAAATTTTTAAACAATTAGTAATGACATCTGTATGTATAATTTTAATAAAACCTGCAAGTAGAGTTTTAGTCATAACTATTATAAGGTCATAGCATATAAACTAATTCATTATATCTTAAAGCCTTTATTTGCCCATTGATATTTTTAGTTTAAGTAATATGCAATGGAAGCACCCCTACCACTTCACTTAATTTTTCTAAACATAATGATACTCAATTCAAATTGATAGACACTTTTCTTGATTTTATATTTTGATCTCTATTTATTTTTTAATACATTTCTGGGTTTCTATACCAGCGGTCGGGCCTGAATAATCCAGATTCTGACAGAACCTCAGCTTAATAATTAAGTATATAAACACAACTGTGAACATATTAATCAATAAAAGACTGATTTATTTCGAAAATATTTAAAAAGAAGGGCATTTATTCATCTTTTCATTGTTAATGATCTTAAATTAGGTATTATACCTGACAGTTGAATGCCAGAGCTTAATCCAGTCCTGTTATGAATTTGCTTTTAGTGTACAAATATGAGCTTATAATGAATAAAATAAGCTGATTTATGGTTTTCATTAAAAGGAAAAAATAAAAAAGAAATTCTATAAACATTGAAAATTGCTAGTAGGGAAAAATATTTCTTTAATCTAGCTTTTTTGGTTTAAAAAGCAAGATAGGAAGTACTAATGCAATATTTTATAAATTCAAGTTCTTTTTGTAGTTTATTCAATACATTGTTATTTGAAAAACTATGTATTTTTTAACCAAAATAATACGGAAAAATTTATGAAAAGATAAATGCTAATAAAAAAGAATAAACTATATCATTTTTATTAGCATTTCACTTTAATATCATAAAGGCATCCAGAATATAAAGTAAATAATGGATTATTGATTGGATTTCAATACAATTTTAGGTTTCAAAAATGTTAAAAAAATCTTAACTTCTGGAACCCTAGGTTTCCGTGGATCATCATTTGGGAACTGCTGTTCTATATTATTCCTTCACAATGTGTAAAAAACAGATCCATTATAAAATACTAAATTATTAAAATCGAAATAATATTTATTAATGCTTTAAATTTTGAATAATTAAAATCATTTACAGTCGGACTTCTATTTAACGAACTTCCATTTTGCGATTTTTTTCGAGGAACCAAGAACATTTTGGAAATTTCTTCGTAAAATAACTTCAAAATAGCGAAGTAAATTTTCTACTTAACGAACTTTTCTTTGAGATCGTCTTTCCCTATTTCCCAAAATATTTCAGAACATTTGAAATTTGTTAGTTCATTTTATAGGAGAAATGACCTTGAATTGATTTTCAAAGCCACTTAACTTATAGAGAAAGCAGTAAAATCTCTTTTCCTTCTTGGTTGTATTTCGAACCAAAAACTTAACAAAATTAACTGATTTTATTAGTAGCAATTAACCTTAAGAACGCTTGTGGTATGTTTAAAATTGCTTTTATAATAAATGCAGCTATAATTTTATGCATAAATTTAGGTTTTTTTAGTTGAAAATATATGTAGCATGATAGTGTAACACTGGATAATGTTTTGCTCTTTTTCTTGCTTACCATGCAGATTTATTTTATGGTTAAGATTTATAAAATAAATAGTTGTTTACAGTATAAAGGTGTATCAATTGCTATTTTAATTATGTCTAGTGTTTATGAATTTATAACCTGTTTTGTGTTGTTTAAGTATTGCAAAATGTGATTTTCTGTTTAACAAATTTTCCATATAACAAACGCATTCTTGGGATTTAGCGACTTCGTTAAATAGAGGTCCGACTGTATTTATTTAAACTTCATTTTTAGTGTAATAATTTCACTTTGCTACCATGAGAAAAATGGTTATTTAAAAAGGATAAAAGCTCACTTACTTTTACTAAATGCTTTTTGTGATGTGAATGAACACCATTGAAGGACGTTGGAACACTGCCCCGGCGTTGAGGAACTTCTGGAGCTTCATCAGGTATCATCTGAGAAAAGGAAACAAAATTTAACAAACATCAACATCTCTTTAGTATTTAAAAAGACACTTGAAATACTTACAGTATGATTATGAATATCCTGAATTCGAGATCTAATATCTTTATAAGCTTTTTTAGATGTATCTTTTACCTAAAATGTAAAGATATTTAATCAATTTTACATTAAGAATTTTTTAATAAACATTAACAGATAGATACTGTATTGGTAAATAATCAGAGCACTTATTAACTATGTTTAAATAAAATTTATAAGAAATAACTAACAACATAAGCCATAATATAGGTCACACTATTCTAACTTTAAACACTTTTAAATGTAATTTATTACTTTTTAAATGATTTGAAAAAGAAAAAAATATTTGTTTCAATTTTTATCTCTATAATAACTTTTCTTTAATATTTTAATTTGTAAATACACTAAATACATAATTTGCTTAAATTAATTGAAAATAATTATCTCAACCCTTTATAGATCCATTTGTTTTTCTAGCAATGTTATGTTAAAATACTTTTGGGATATAGATTGAACTATAGAAAGAAATACATTTAGTTTATTACCTTAAATTACAGGGGAGTCACTAAAAATCTGGAGAAAAAAAAAATTCCCTGTACATATTATATACAATATATTAAGAGGAAACAACAATTGCAGTGCTCTTGTGTGAGCTATATTAGGCTAACTATATTTATTAGTTTTAATTGCTGGAAAAACAGCTGAACATACTTAAATAATGCTATAGTAAATGAAATAGTTTAGTTTAGTTGAAATATCAGGGTTAAATATCCCATTGATTAGGCTTTGAGTAGTCACCATCTTTAAAAAGACAAAAATTAAGAAACAAAATTCTCTGTATTTTCCCAGTTTGTACAGAAAAAAAAAAAATCGAAATTCCCTGCATTTTCCCTGTTATTAAGGTGATTTTTAAATTCCCTGTATTTTTCAGTTTTTCCCTGTTCTCCCTGTGGAGTGGCAACCATGAATTGATTTTAAAGACAATTTTTACTTTTATTTGTTGGATGATAGATGGGATTTTTAAAATTTTATCTACTGTTAAGAATTGGCCATAAAAATTCACTCCTGTGCTTATGAACAACACAATTTACAAATTAAGTGTTTATAACTATATAAATAAACTCAACGAGAGAATATAAAAATGAATGAACATAAAACTTCAAAAGAAAATACCGCCCTAGTATTTAACATTTACTGTTACCTACATTTATGAAAACAAAAGCTTTCCCCTGTAACTTTTTTTCCCTCCAAAATTATCAGCCAATGGCCTGACGGGAAAATAACTTTCCGTTTAAATTAATTTATGCAGTTGGAGAGAAGTTTACTCTTCACGGTCTTATAAAGGAAAATACAGGCAACAGAAATAGAGTTAATTTGTATTAATGCTCAGAGTTAAATATTATTTACAAAAAATTTTCAATTCAAAAATTTTATACAAAAGTATTTTAAAATGGAAGGTAAAAGATTATCTTTAAAATTATTCAGACTTGATTACCTTTGTTTTCATGATCTTGAAAAAAGCACCCCCTTCCTTCTAAAATAAAATTCAAAACACAAATTTATTTATAAATTATTTTTATAATAAACTACGATAAATTTCCAAAACTTACAGTGTAGGAAGAAAATTAGATACACAATTGACTTACTTTCATAGTGGAAACCCAATCACGATATTGATTCCGTAGACGGAAACTTGCTTTGTCTTCATGTGCCGTCAATTCAAATTCAAATTCATCATTTACGCCTTGTCCTGAGTTCAATTTCTTTAGCCTGCTGTCAATAAACTGCAAAAGATCTATTTGTAAAGATTTTATAAAACAAAAATAAATTCAATGCTACTAAATCATTTTAACCGTCAAATTATCAAAAATTTTAAAACTTCTCCATTACATATTTTACGAAAAATGAAATCTTCAGTGTAAGAAAACAATCAAGACATATTCTTAACTCAGTTTAGGGTCATAAAGAACAAATATAAGAAAACAGAAAAAAAAGCAGCTAAATAATTGCTAAATACAGTCACATTGTTCAGCAAAATAATAAAAAAATAAGCACACAAAATTTCAAAATAATAATGAGGGTCAAAAAATTATAAACCATGTAAAAAAAAAAAAAACTATATTTAACAACATATTTCAACATAGCAAACTTCAGTTTAAAAACCTTTTTCCGTTTGGAATCATGTATATGCAAAACAAGCACATAAAATTATGTAAATAGAATCTCAATCAATAATTTTGCTGCTAAATTTTAAGCTCCTATTTTGTTAAATAAAATGTTTTACAATTTATTTGTAAAATTTATTCAAACAAAAATTTAAAAAAAAAAATTCTATAAAAATTTCAAGTTTTTCATAGTAAAATGAACTTACTTGTTGAAAAATTTGTAACTCAAGCATTTTTTGTAAGAAAGGTTGCATCGCAGATGGTCTGCTTTGAACAAACAGTTCCGGACTAAAAGTGATTTTTTCAGTTGGTCTCAACTTTAAAGCATTCCAGTAACCACCAATAAGCTTCACCAGAGCTTTTAGAAAGGCTCTAGCGACAGCATCACCCAGCATTTCTTGAGGATGCTTCAAATCATGTCGAAGAGACTGCAACTGCAACAGATATTAAGATAAATAACAAAGAAAGATATTCAGATGTTTACAATTTTTACATTACTGCTCGATTGAATCTAGAGTTTAATGGCACAAGAACCAAACTGCTACAAACTCTGATAATATAACACACTCAAGGGTATTAAAAAAAATTGACATTTTCTAAGCATAAAATTAAATAATATTAAAGAACATTAAGTAATTTATTTTATTTAATTATAAATCAAACTTTTAAACCACATACCATATTCTTGATAAAATTACAAAAGTAATTCGTTGTGATGAAATTAAATTTCATTAAAAACATTTATTAATAAATGTATTTCAACAGTTGATCCGGATTTTTAGGAGAATTACTACAATCATTAAAAACTCTATTATGAATGAGATTACTGCTGTACCATATGAGTCTAACATTTGAAAATCATTGATTTGTAAATAAATGTTCTGGCTTTTTTAACTGTATATTTAACTCTTTAAGTATAATATCACCTCTGTCGAACTTTAATCATTTCTATTTTTAGCATTCCTGTCTTTTATCCTACTCATGAAGGTGTACCATTGTGATATCAAAATGCATATTGGTTTTTAATGAATTTTTACATATGGGTGTTATATAGGTTTGCATATAGTTTATAATGAATTTTTGATTTTAAAATGTTTTTTTTTTTTTAAATGAAATTTCATATTCTCAGTAACTAATAATATTCAACACATTTTAAAAGAATCAAACAAGAGCTAGATACAGTCAGTGTCACAAAGTACCCTTTAAATTATGTCTCATCTCTCAACTTTAGAATTTCCTTCTCAATTTGGAAAATGTCACAAAATGATACTTTGTCAAAACTCACAGAAAACTAAGGAGGAAACAGATTAAAAAAGAAGTTAAAGGTTAATAAGGCAGCTTTAAGTCATGGAAAGCATATCTGAAAATAAACATTTTTAAAGGTGTATGTAATATGTTTGCACAGATACCTTTACACAAACTAGTTAATTACATATACCCTAAAAGGTGTAACATGTTTTTATTAGTGATATAACATGTTTGAGAATGAAGTAATAATACAACTTTTTATTCACAGAACCTAGTTAAAAACAAAAATATATCAACTTTTACAGATAATTTTTACTACACAGTAAAAAGTTTATGGCATAAATATTGCATGACCCTAAAATTTAACTATGTGATCGCATTTGCGGTCAGGACTCATAATTTAGAAATGTTAAACACAGGAAGGAAAAAATTATTAAATAAAAGCAACAAAAAAAAAAAAAATGTAACAGAAAAAATATCACGCCAAATACTGGATAAAAATAAAAGGAACTTGTTTTATATTAATAAAATATAAAACAAGAAGGTTAGAAAATTATCTTACAACTTCAGATGGTAAAGCATCAAGGTCAGCAAAAGGTGTTTCTATTTTATTTTCATCAGCATCCAGGTAAACTATATCACCCATGTCAGTCATTTTCATTCTCTAAAATGTTCACATCAATTAAAATAATAATAATAATAATAAATTAGTAATAATAAGAAATTTAAAATAACATTTCATAACTTTATTGCAAAAGAATGACAATTCACAAAAATACCTAATAGCACTAATCAATTTATGAATAGGATGATTAATGGCAGTGGATAACATCTAGTTCAAAATTATCTACACAAATTAAAGTAATAAAGTAAAGTAATGCACAGTTGTCTGCATTTCAAAATTAAAATTTAAGAGATTTTAATGTTTCAGAATTATACAATAAAAAACAACTAGATAAAGTTCCAAATAAAACAGACAAATAAGGAAATTACATTAAAGTTTATTTTATTATTAAGTTATTTTTATATAATATGTTTTTCTCATTAGAATATGTTTTTAAATTTTAAAATCCTGCTTTTTTGTTGGGCAAGTTTCAATCTTTTGGAAAAAATAGGAAAATATGTATATTCTACAGGAGTTTGGTAAATTCCAGAAAAACGGATGTTACGATACTTAAAACAAATATTTGAAAATCTTCTTGAAAAACAATGAAAAATTGGTTCTCGAATAATAAATTAATGGTTAGTAGCAAATTTGTATTGTATGTAATTGAAATTACATCAGGATGTAACTTCAATTTTAAAAATTGACATTAAAAGAATTTTTAATTTAAATTACACATTATTTTAAATTAAAATGCTTCCTGGTAATCAAAAACTTCATTTGCACCCCTCACCAAGTGATTAAAAATATGGAAATTCTGCCACCACTTTTTATATTTTCCAAAGCCTAAAGACTTTGAAATAATATATAATATGCCATTGTTTTAATAAGTATTTCAGTTGAAATAAATAAATGTATTGTCTGATATTAACACAGAAAAAGAAATATATAACTTACAGACAATGTTGTAGCAGGTATCCCAATTAGAAAAGGCATTGGTGCACTGTGAGAGGGAAAAAAAAATGAATTGAAAAATTAGACTTAAAACAATTTCTACATTGTCAAAATAATATGCTTAGATAATTTTTATTTAATGGTAAAACTAATAGGCACCCAAATTTTCGCATTTCTTCACCCGGATTACAAGACAAAAACACTCCTCTTTTAAAAAAATTTGCCCTCCCCCCTTTTTAAGGTGGTTTTTCTAATATTATCGTTTGTATAATACATTTATAACCATGCACTTAAATTTTTTTAAATATATCATTAAACCGATATATTAATATCAGAAACTTTTATCAATATGTGATTTTGCAAATTAAGATTTTAAATAAACGACATGTAATCTTTAACTTCGACTCATAGAACCTGAAAGCTATGTACATAATTTAGATATTAAACTATCTTCCATTGCCCTACATAGTTGGAATTCCAATCATGGGTTTGAGTTTTCTTCTGTGAAAATCATTCTTGCCATAATCATGCTCTTCATGAACTTGATTTCTGGAAATCACTCAATACATTGAAAAATTCTAATAATTTAGCTAATGATTCTGCCCCGTCCCAATATATGGAAATTTATTCTAATTTAATCTTTTGCTCTCAGCGGCTCCTGCCAAATTTCACACCTATTTCTTATTTTTAAAGAGTGTGCTAGAAGATAGTATTGCTAATCAACAACTCAAAATGTTTTCCTTAATTGCAATAAAATATTATTTTGTAACACATCAAACTGTAAGACATATTCATAAAAAGATCACTAACCTTAAATAATCTGAAAGATGTTTTGGCAAAACAGGAATAAATATATGTTGCCTGAAAATAATATTTGAAATGGAAATTAGTTTTACAAACTAACTATATTAGTTTATCAAACTTACAGAAAAATACAGTTAGATCTATGCAATACAATATTTTCTTAAAATTCATTTCAGAATGTATAAGCATTTTTTTTCTCCATTTATTATCGATTTATTGAATCATTGAATGGATGTTATTAATTTTAGTATATATTATTAATTATTAATGATGTTATTAAATTTAGTACAGTAATTTAGATGTTTTTGCTTACAGTACTTTGCTAACTAACAGTGAATTACTTGCTTAATGGCTACCTGCCTTCAAAATTGTATATTTTTTTTTATTACATTATTTCCACATTATTTTCTCATACTCCTGTATAGTGATAAAAAAAGTCAGTGTGTAAATATTTTTGATATATAATTAAATCTACCAATCAAATTTAAAATCTTGAATTAAACTATTGGGACTTTAGAATCATATTCTTTAATAAAATAAATTATTAATTAAAGTTTGTGTAAAGCATATTTTTAGATTTCAATCTGTGTTGTGAAAAAAAATTCATAAATAAAACTGAATTAATACAACAATCAAATTGATTATTATATATAAATAATGAAATTTATTATAATAATTATGAATTTGTCAGAATACTCAAACTGATTAATTTCATTTTTCCTTGAAAAAATTAATGTTATTTATGATTAAAGAAATAATTGAAATTATGTAAATAAAGATAATGACCCTTTTTTACCAAGGAAAAAAAAACATAACAGTTTGTGTGGTGAATATTTTTAAATTTAAATACAGTAGAGCGCCCATTATCCGAACGTCCAATTATCCGAACCATGTCCGAATTCGCTTTTTTTTTTAAAGTTTAGAATACTTATTAACTTATCGACAAATTTTCTAAATTTAGAAGAATAAATAATATCCACTACATCTGAAGACCATATTTAATTTACAAAATTTTTTTAGCAGTTTTCTTATAGTAGCCAATACATACATGTATTGTTATACAGTTAAACCTACATACCCCTTTAGCACTCTTCAACTGAAAATTATCTTCCAAGAATGCGAACTTCAATTTGACAGTCAACAATGGTTGAAATGAGAAAGGAACTTATGAATAGATGTGTGATGAAGTTCCACAATTGGGGGATGGGTACTTGTCACTTATGGTTAATGATTAGTGATTACAGTGTTTAGAATCTTAAATCTTGGAATAAAATTCTGAAGAAAAAAATTTACGAAACTGAAGTTTCTGAACCAGTAGATTTTCCCGATAAAAAGATGCCAGGTTATACAGCAGAAGAAATAGAAGACTGGTGTCGAGACACTGAAAACAACCCAGGATTTCAAATTATGATGAAATTGTTGCTGAAATTTTGAATGAAAATCGGTACTCCACAGACAAAGAGGAAGAAGTAGGTGATCAAATTCAAGATAGTGGACCTTCTCATATAGAAGCATGCAATTCATTAGATATTGCAATGAATTGGCTAAAACGTCAAAATGATGTAGATCCAGTTCAATTGATTTATTTAAAAAGAATAAGGGATATGGCTGCTCAATCTTCTGATCATCTTCTTTGAAACAAAAGTCTTTGCTTTATTTCTTTTGCAATGGAAAATAAAGAAAAATATGGTAAAATCAGTAATTGATAAAAAAAAAAATTATAAAAAGCTGAAATATGATCAAAATAATTCAAAATGAAAAAAAAGTTTAAAAAATAATAAATAAAAAATATTTAAAAATTGGAAAAAAAAATTTTAAACACGCCAGAGCTATTTTAGATAGTACTGCCAGTCCTAAGCCTAGAAAAAGTGTGAAGGGAAGTTAGTGCATAAATAATAATCATTTAGACTAGATTTTAAACAACTTTCCAATTATCCGAACTTTTCATTATCCGAACCACGTTCGGTCCCGAGCAGTTCGGATAATCGGTGCTCTACTGTATGCTCTTCTAAATATTTGGCAGCACATTTAAAGTGCTACAGCGAATTCTGCATTAAAAATAAAAAACGTTTTTTACTTATTATTTAATTACTTTTTTGTAATCAATTATATTTTTTTAGGTAACTGTAATCCTAGTCAAAATGCACTAAACAAACAAAATAATAAAAAAAAAACTAAAGCTTGGATACCATAATTAAAACAAAAATTTGAAACATTTAAATAGGGTATTTTATAATTATTACAGGGTGGCCACTGTCTAGAAAAAAACCAAATTCCATGAGATTTCCAGAGTAAAATTAGCAAAATTTGGCATATTGTACCAATTTAAATTAACATAAATTTTTAAGCAATTCAAATGTTTGGAGTTATATTAATATGTATTAAGACTTTGTTTCTAAGTACAGAAGAAAAAGTTTTAAATCAAAATTATTAATTTTTCAAACTAAAAATGTCCACTGCTTTGAGCAAAAATTCTCCTGATATTTAAAATTTAATACATTGATTAAAATCCTTTATTATTAATTTTACTACAGGCTCCAGAAAGATAAGAGCTGTTTTTGAAAAATAATTACTGTTCTCACATTTTATGATAATAAGAAAACTGGAATTATAAGTTAGAACTGTTTAAAAATGAATTATTTATTCAACTAGCATTGATGATAAGAAAAATAAATAAAAGGACAACTGGATATGTTTTAAAATATATAATTGGTTATATAACGGTGCATAATAATTAACTGAAAAACACTCAGTGCATAGTGATAAAATAATATTCATTGAAATGAGTATGGCAAACAATACTGTTAATTGTGTATGTCCCAAAACATTCTAGAGTTCAGGGTATATTTTTCTGAGAAGTATTTTAATAATATTTTCAAATTACCGGATAATTCCAGGTTCCCCCTGTTTCCAGAAAGAGTGATCACCCTGTTATCATTACCTTTATATTAATTCCTCCGATTGGCATATATAATTAGATAATCTACTTAAAAAGAAATAACTAGGTTTAGGATAAAACAAAACAATGCTATGTTAAACTGAAAATAAAAACAAGCTCTAACTTACAATATATTTACATAATATAGAAGGAATAAAAACTAACCAATGCATAGGATAGATGAGAGCGTTAGCAGCTTGGACACAGGCACTCAATCGACTAAGTTTTTTGGATGAAATTAATATTCTCCTCTCATGTAACATGCTTAAAAGAAAATAAACTTATAAATATTTTGTAACAATTAAAACAGCAAACACATATTGGTTTATCTCAATGCATAAGCAACTCAAGTCTTTTTCTTCTTCTTCATAACACAAAATTAATATTCTTTTTTCTTATAATTATTTAACCTTTTATTTTGTTTTAAATTTCTTAAAAAGTATGCATCTGTTTTCTCTTTATAATATGAGCCTTTTGCTTAGCAGGCATATCAGAATAGCATATATAGGTAAAAAGTGCCCTCTGCAAAAAGTTAACTAACACTTAGCAGAAAATAGGAATCAAAATTAAAAACTCTCTACACTATGCAAAACAGTATTAGACATACAAATACATAATTGTACAGATTTATATAAGATACATGGATTGCTTGCATAAAACCAATACAAAGTACTTTAATTTTTACTGAACTTTTTTTTAGTACTTTAAATGTTAGGTTACTAAATTTTCTCACATTATTATTAAATAATAAAAAAAAGCTAGTTAATTTTTAGACTTAGGAATTACATATTTACCTAGCAAAGATTACCATCATATTCTGGGCATCAACTGCATTAAAATACTCTGTCATATTTCTCTAAAAAGAAAAATAAATAACAAATCTCAAATTGTTGCTTCATAATTAATGTTCCATGATATAATTAGTGAAATGATTTGATTGGGTACTGATATATTAATATTCCAGGTGAAAATTTTTCACTTTAGAGCTATTGAAGCAATAGATTTACAAATTAAAAAGTGCATTATGTTTCAATGTAGTATAAATATTTTTTAAAAATATTTATGCCTAATAATACAAGCACGACATATTTGTCCATTTTAGTCATGCTTACATTAATACGAAAGGTCTACTACTATTTAAAGAAAATGTCTATTTTCAAGAAGGAAACCTAATTTAGAAAAATGCTCTGAGCATATATTTTGGAGAAATTGGAGCAAAAAGTATTAATAAAATTCATTAATTAAACAACAAATAAAATTTGAAAACTTTCATTACAGAAAATGGAACTAAAATTAAATCATGAATATTGAAATAATTTGTACAAATGAAATAATTTAAATGAATATTAGTAAGAACAATTCATTAAAAAAAAAAATATATTCGAATGTATGAAAAAATAAAGCAAATCTTTTCTTACATTTTCAGGAATGCTGGGTAATTTCTCTTTGTCAGGGCTGACAGTAATAAAATCCTAAAAATGTAAATCAAATATTTTATTTGACAACTTTAATAATAATAAAAAACTATTATCAAAATGAATACTCACAAACTTATTAACATGCACAGATTTAAATAAAAGGCATATATTAAAATGTTCATTCATTAAAATGATTTTTTGATGATAGAAGATTCAAATAAGGATACACTCAAGGTCTGCTAGTTCCTTTTTATAACTATATAATTTAAATTTAAAGTGCAAGCACAGTGAAACTTTGATAAATCAATCAAAATCAGAAATCAAAAATACTTCTTAGTTTTCTAGGCACACATTTTCTTAAACATCGTTCCTCACTTCTGAAAACCATTCATTACTCCAATATTTTTGTTTTGAAAGTGCTCTATTTATACAGATTTTTAAGTTTATTTTATTAAGTTCTTACTTTGTTCGACCTTAGTTTTTTAAAAAGATGGAAATTTTTCAAAAGTCTTAAAAATTTTCAACCCTATATTTCTTCAATAGTTTATAATAACCTCTTTTGAAAAGAAAACTGGTAATTGATCTCAGAAAAAGCTAAGTGTGCCAAAAATGAAGAGAGTTACGAAAAATCCAGTTTTTAAAAAGTAGGGAGTCACAATTCAGTTTCTAAAGAGTGGACGTCACCATGGAATTCATTTCTAAAAAGTGGTATCGCTATGGATTCAGCTTCTTAATAATAGGAGTCATTATGAAATCAGTCCTAAAAAATGTGTCATGATGTTTATGAACCCTTGAGCAAAATAATCATAATTTTACTGAAATCATGAGTATAAAAACATAAAACAATAAATAAAAAAATGAAATAAGATAACAATAAAAAAAAATATACCTCATTTTTGGCTGATATCACTCTAAGCTCTAAACCAGATTCAGGTATTTGGGAATTGTATAAGTTTTCTAAGAATAGATGCAATTCTTTAGATTTTGATGCCTGTAATAGGACGATTCTTTAAAACTTAGTTCATCAAATTTTTTTAAAAATAATACATAACGTATAGAAATTTTCTCTAGAAGTTAAACAGTTAGAAAAATTATGGTATGACATAAACCGAAAAAAAAAAATTTAAAAAAAATAGAAATCATAATTATAAATGAAATAATTTTATTTAGAGACAAGCATAAAAAATCATTTTAATAAACATTTAATCTGCATTCTTTAAATAATTGACAAGAACAATAAAAGTTGTAAACTGTCATTTTCAAATGACATAGGAAAGAACTGTTTATAAAAATGTTAGAAATAGGTGGGGATTTTTTAAAGAAATAATTTTAAATTAGTAAATTTAAACTTTTTAAAAATATTAATCATTCGAAATAGTTTTTAAATGAAATTTAAAATGCAAGAGCATAACTGAAATAATACAAAGAAATTTATAAATTTGCAAATGGCTAGTCATATTTGGCACAATAAGAATATTTTTAATTTGATTTAAACAAAAAACATTTTACTTTAAGACACAGAACATTTGCTTTTTTACTTAAAGAAATACACAAAAAATAAATATTAAATATAAGTGAATAAATAAAACAGAAAGTTAAGGGAAGCAGTAAATAAAAAAAATAAAAAACCCATAAAAGTATAATTTCAAATAAATAAATAAATTTCGAACCTCTTGTTTATTTGTTAATTCAGCCACATGATTTAAAATTTTATAAAAAACTTCATGCCAAGGTAAATAACTGAAAAAAAGAAAACAAAATTTTCAGGAGGGGAAAGAAACAGGATAACTAAGCAACATATCAAGATAACATCAAAAAATTTATTTACCTGAGCATGACATAGCAAGTAGAAGAATTAGCAGCATGTCGACAAAACCCGAATGTCCACTGGCTGTCAATGTTGGTTAGAACAAAGGAAAAATGTTGCACAGCAATACTAAAAGAAGCATTACAAAACTAATAAAATTTTTTATTCTACATTTTTTACTGCATTTAATGAAATAAAAAAAAGAGAAAGTATATAAAGATTAATTTGATTTTTTTTTTCAATTTCATTTTTTTACATAACATTAAATTAATTTTGACATTTTGATAAAAATATTCCAAAGGTATTATTAAAGAAAATGCAATTTTTATTTTATCTAATCTCAAATATAAAATAAGTGAGAAATAGTTTCTGATCTAGATAGGTGAGAAAACTATAAAAAATTTAATATGTAATATGAATTCTTTAACAATTTGAATTAAATCAATCACTTAAATAAGTTCAACAATCTTGAACCCTTTGACGCAGAATTTTTATTAAAAATATTTTCATACTTTCTTTTCATTATTTAGAATTAATTTATTTCAAAATAAGTGAAAAATGTTAGATTTAGTATTTTAATAATTTATTATTATGAAATACAACACGTATGTAACACAGGCGTCTTTTTTGCGTTAAAGGTAAAATCTTTCGCTCACTTCCAAACAATGATTTTTCAAGTTTGCACTTATTTGCAATTATTTATATAAAAAAGAAACAGTTATTAATAATTGCTATTTCGTTTATTTACAAAATCAACTATTAATAAATTTTTGAAGATGAATGAAATTTTTTTCAAACTACTTTTTTTTTAATTTTATAGTTTAGTAAAAATATAATTCTGATGACCTAACAGTTTTTTTAGTAACTATTATACTGTTTTTTTATACATAATTAAAACATATTAAATATATTTTTGCTTGTAATTCGAACACCAGGAAAAATATATGAAAGAGACACTGGTGTCCTATCTGCATTAAGAAACTTTCACTACACATTTTGGTATTATTAAGTAAAAATTCTGTTTTTTTCCCTTTTTTTTTCTTATTACTTGAAGCAAACCTAGCTAATGTGCAAATAAACTTTGCGCAGGGTGAATTGAGGTAGTTCAAACTTCAAAAAACTTAATAATTAATAATAATTTCTTTTTAAATGACAACTGATAAATAACTTCATAGAATTGACAAAATTATATATTAAAAAAAAAAAAAAACTCAAAGACTGTTATTACTAAAACAACTCTTTAGATAACAAAAACAAAGTTTGTAAAAGTTATTAAATAAATGAACTGATTATCTTTTTTAAACAACTGCACATATGTTATGATATAGCATCGCAGCATTTTTGACTATTAGAGATACTAAAGCTTACCAAAAATAGCTGAATCTATTCTTTAATAAGTTTTTTTATAGGACTAGAGAGTTATCTAATCCTTCATTAATATCTTTTTTTTAATTTACAGTTTAACAGAAATTATTTACTATAAGCTAGTGAACAATTAAAAAGTACTAAATTTAAAAATCATTTGACAATAAAATGAATTTAATAGACAAGAAAGTTTAAAACGCATAAATATTGATTCTTACTTATTGAATTCACAAGGATAAGCAAAACCAGGTAGAGACTTCAGAATTTCCTAGAAAGGAAAAATTCTTCATTAAAATAATAACAACTAATTAAAGACAATTTTCCTTTAGAAGAAAATGAAGATTGAAATATTAATATAGTTTTTCAATGACATAAAAAATAACCATGAATTAAAATAAATGTTTCTTTTGGTGTGAAACAGTAAATCAAATTATATTAATTTGAAAATTTTGTTTGCTAATTAATTTGCAATAAAACTATATTAGATATTAAGCATAAAAAAAAGTGATAAGAGATAATCAGTTAACTGAACAATAAAACTCATTAAAAAAGTTGATATTAACTCTTTGTAATCTTATTTTGATTATACTCAATAGGATTAAAGTTGCTATATGACCACAAAAGATTAATAACACTAACATTGTTTTGTTGAAGACATAAAAGCAAATTTTTATTGTTTTAATTTATCTGACAGATTATAAATTTTTCTTTTCTTTATTTAAATATATCAGTAATATCTTTCAAAATTATTTAATTCAATTTCACACCATTATGTTCTAATAGAAAATATTTGTATTTCTAAATGAAAACTTTTTTATGCATAAATTTTATTAAAGAAGATTTTCACAAATGCTTAGCCAAAATGAAAAGACAAAAGCAGACGTATAAAAAGAATAAAAAATCCTAAAGTAACATAGGATTGCAAAGCTGGAGATAGTGAGTTTGATCTCGACAACTGACAAAATAACCAGCATTTATATGATGCAAAGTGTATGCCAAATCTGTCATGAATAAAAGTCCACTCATTGGTTGTGGAATGAATGCTTAGAAATGGTTCTGTCCAAAGCTCAGGTTCTGACTGGGGTCAAACTTACATGCAGGATGCATAGCCAAATTATTCAAAATAAATAAATAAATAAGCACCTTTCAAGCACTTTAAAAAAATATCATAATTACGCTGGGGGGGGGGGGGCGAGTTTTCGATAATTTATGGTTTTATCTGGTTTTAACCGTCATGCGAAAAAAAAAACAAGAAAAAAAACCTTTTGGCATGTTTTTGACAATTGTCAAAATTTTTTAACCGTGTAAATCAAATGGCGTTTTTATACACGAACTGACAATGCGCCGAAATAGACTGGGGTTGAATTAATTGTGAAAACTTTGAATAGAACAATATGAACAGTGTCTTTCTGCATAATTCCTAGAGAAAATCAACATGGTAAAGGAAAAATCTCAATTTGGAAAAGTAAAAATTAAACACTTTTTAAAAACACCCAATGAAAAAAGCACCTTTAAGGGCTTTAAAAAAAAAAATAAGCACCTTTAAGCACTTTTTAAAAAGGCTACACACCCTGTACATGGTATTCCTACTATGGCTGCTGAAAGATAGAGAAACAAGATAGATGTGTGGCAGATGTGATATACAGGGGAACTAGAAAGGGTGTATAATACTTAAAAACAATAAACAAAAATCTTTCTACATTATTTTATTAACACCATATTCCCTTACATGGCACTCCTTCTCAAACTTAGCATTTACCAGACGTTTCTCAAATGGATCCTACTGCTCCAACAGTCTGGAATAATCTTTGTATATCTCTTGTATTAATATAGGTTATAAATATATAGCATGCATGGAAATATAGAAGAGATAAAATGATACAGTAAAATTTTGTATATCACATACAATTTGCAACTCTTTCTAACGGCTCTGGATTGTGCTTGCGGTTCTATATTTTAATATGATTTTATATTCTTTTTGTAATCTTTGCTTTTACATTTTGGCCACAATTTTTTTAAATGCCTTGGACGCTTTTATAATAACAGTGATTATTCATGTTTGTAAAAATGAAGGCATGAATTTCAGAATATTGAGAACACTAACACACACAATCAAGAATTTCTGTTAAACATATTAATGTACAATATTAAGAGGAAGAAAACTTACATTGTGCTTATAGTTGTAAGGATACTTCCATGTTATCCATGGTTCTAAAGAAGAGAGAAAATAATCACCAAATTGCATTTACGAAATTGTTAATTCTACAACTAATGTATATTTTAATAAGTTTAAAATCACATTTAAATTCTTCAATTAACAGTACCATAAATAAAATATACCTCTATTCGATTCAGGAGGAATTCCAATTTCACAGAAAACTTCAAAAATAAGATGAGGGTTTTTCCTATAATAAAAAATCAAATAAATAAAAATTATTTTCTCACAAAATATTCTAGATTTTATCCAACCATTAAGCAAATAAATAAGGTACATTCTACAAAAAAAGGTACTATTTCCAGACACGAGATTATTTAAAAATTGACTGAATGATGATTTTAAGAACATAAAAAATAAGTTTAAAATTAAGATAACCTGCAAGAAAGAATCAACACTCTTCCATTACAGGTAAAGGTATTATGTTTTCTTCCGCTAATATCATTCAATATTTTACCTCAACTAACCAGGATTTCTGAAAATCATTCCATATTTTGAAAAATTCCAATCATAAGAACTATTTTATTTTTAAAAATTTCTACATTTTATAATATTTTAGGTTCTTACATTATTTCCAAAACACACCTTTTTTCTTCCATTTCAATCGTTATTGACTATCTCATTTCATTTTAAAAAAACCAAACAATCAATATTTAATATAAATTTATTAAAAATATATAAATTAACAAAACATAATAAGAGTAGACTTTTACTAGTAACTGAATTTAATTGGTTTCAAAGTGGGCACCTTTCGTAGCAATGCAGAGACGCAAAGACATATTGAAATTTTTAGGAATACTCGTAAATCTTCTACTTTTAATAAATCTCATTTCTGCTAACGCAATTGCTTGAGGGAGTCCAAATTGTGAACAACGATTATAAACAGAGCAAACAGACAATTTCACATTCACGTTTTCCTTTCTTGACTGTTAAATGGCAGATCTTTTGCTTGACATTGTAAATTGACATCTTTTTTGTCAATGGGAAAATTTTATTTTAGATATTAAATCATACACAATACTTGCATTATATACTTCTATAATTATCATTCATATTATATATAATATATAGAAAATATAGCCAAAATTATTGAAAACTATTAATTGGTTTTTCTAAGAACATGGTATACTCTTAATACTTTAAGATCCATATTATTTGCTATATTATAACTATTTAGTTTATAATACAGGTAATAACTATGAGTGGTAAATTATTATCAATCTAAACATTAATTTTAATTTTTTTATGTTACAATTTAGGCATATTTTTTAGATTAAGTAAAATTCAAGTAGTTGTCAATTATTATATGATCTCAAATTAAAAATTTTTTATTTTATTTTTAATATTTGTTGTTATTACTCATATGCAGGGGAGCAGAATATCAGCAGATCACACAAATGAGGTTTAGAAGGAAAAACAGACAACCATGGAGAAATTTTTGGTGTAAAAAAATTTCTACAAAATTTCATTGTTAAAAAGTCAGTTGCTTTGCAAACTTCTTCCTCGTTAAAAAATATTATATGTCCATTTGTGTATTTATAAGTTCAAATTCGATAATTTTATAAGTGGGTCCTAAAATTTAATTAAATAAATTATTAAAATTATTTTTTTAATACACTTTTAAATTTTTGTTTTCTCAAATTTTCAGATTAAATTATAGAAAAAAAGTTTTCATGCTGTTTATCCATTTTTTTATTATTATTTTTTTTAATTTTGCTTTTTTTGAAAATAAAATAGTGGGCAGTGATTGTCTTTCAGCATACTTTTAATTTTTTTTTTTTTTTATAAACAAAATTTTTTTCTTTTTCTTATAATGAGTGTGATTTTCTTTCTGAAATACACACATAAAATAGAATAAAAAGGTTAATTTAAAAATAGTTGAGAATCAAGTTCAGTTATCACATAATATTACACATTTTAATAAATTCTTAGTGTTAAGTAAGTGCCCTTACAAAACTCAAAAGTACCTTTTTCTGTGAGGAAGCACCCTGCCCT
Source organism: Parasteatoda lunata (assembly GCA_949128135.1). Classification (NCBI taxonomy): domain Eukaryota; kingdom Metazoa; phylum Arthropoda; class Arachnida; order Araneae; family Theridiidae; genus Parasteatoda; species Parasteatoda lunata. The sequence goes on from OX421977.1 coordinate 84,815,805, forward strand.
TTTTTATTCTCAAGAAGAATTCTGTTTACATGTGTGTTTATTTATAAATACTTCTTATTTATAATAGCTAATAATTATCCTTACACCAAAATTTTTAGGTTTTTGATATGGCGGATAAAGCCACGGTTAAAACCGGATAAAACCGACAAGATGATCATGTTGACATGGAGGAGTCTTCAAATACTTCAATGTTTGAGTTTATTTGGCTACATAAATCCACAACTGATATGCATATTTAAATTATAAGATGTTATCTCTAACAGATACAGTTTAATGATTAGGATTTCTCAATTATATTACTAATTATAAATAAACTTTTGTTTATAATTAGCAATAGGTATAATTCAACTGTCTAAGATTATTTGGTTGGGGCTAGATATAGAGTGTAAAAGGGCATAAGAAATGGAAGAGGTCACACTGAGCTAAACACAAACGGCTTCATGAAATTGAATGGCCTCAATAAATTAAGATAAACAAAAAATGTAAAAGAATTAAAATTAAGTGTATCTAGAGGTCATGCAAACCTTTAAACAAAATGAAGACAGGGTCGACGATAAGTACCGACACACACAAAAATAAATAAATAAAAATCACAAAAACATTTTGCGACATAGTCTCAAACTGTACAAGCAAGTTCTATAGCAAAATTAAACTATGTCATATTTATTCCTCCCTAAAAATCATAAGTCTTCATCCTATACAAGAATTGCATGTTTATGACATGGTATGTACTTAAGATACAATAAAATATAACTAAAAAAGTATTAAGTTACACGGGTTCCAAAGTGTTCCTAGTTCCAAATTGTACAGGTGAGTTCATTACAGCGAAATTAAACCTCGTCATGTTTATTGCTTCATAAAAATTACAAGCCTTCATCATGCATGACAATTTTTTCCTGTAATCCTTCATTATAGAACTTGATCAATAATAATGTACATGAAGAGTTAATAATTGTAAGCAACTGTTTTTCACAATGTAAGTGCTTTAACGTGCAATGTATTTTAAATTCAATAAAATATAACTAAAAAATAATATAATTAAAAATGTAGCTTCTTTCTCACTTGATTCTTGTTCCCATGACTTCGTTTTTCATGTCAAAAAACAAAGAAAAATTATACTTATTAGGAATTCCCCATATTCAGTTAAAAATTTGTTTATTAATCCAAATTTAATTTGGAATACTGATCAACTAACTACAAGCCACCTCATGCTTGAAAAATTCAACCAGGCGGGTTTTTTACGATAGCTGTGATTAATATTTTGATAAATTAGGATTATAAACAATAAATTATTAGTCATTCATCGCAAATAAAAATAAATAAAAGTCAAAACATGATTGCCAACTTTAAAATTTCTAATTCTGCAATATTAATTTAATAATCCTGAGTTAGTGCGACGAGTTTTAAATTTTAAAATATTTTTTTTAAATTACCGTTTGTATTCATAATAGAAATTAAAGTTTCTTTAATAAATAAATAAAGAAAATAAATTTTTGCCTTTCACACATTTTAGATTCCCATTCTGACTCATTTTCAGATCATTTTCCTTTTCTTAACTTAATTTTCATAACATTTCCTAATATTTACGGATTGGCAATCAAGCTGAACGTCAACAAGCAGTCAATTTCGTTTCAGTGGGTGGGCTGGGAAATCGTCTTAAAATCTTGTAGCTTTTATACTGTTTTGATTCCAGCTGAACTGACTGATATATTTAAAGTCGAAATTCATTTGTGATTTCCAATTTATTATTTCCAGTTTAGAAATTTTTCCTGAAATGAAAATGTCTTAAATATTTGTATTCGCAACAGGCTTAATAAGTACGTAATTCGTATTGATACTTGTCACTGACAAAATAATCCGCGAACTGTTCAGAACTTATAGTGTGACAGTTTCAATAAAGTTTCTCTACTGAATGTCTTAAATTGTTATTTTTTAATTATTTATAATGTTTGCTAAGTATAATTTAGTGTCGCGCCTTTTTCAACTAGAGTTTGATCTATCTTGTACTTAATTTATAAGTGATACTGGTTCAAAATCACTATTTAAAACTTCGCATCTAGATTTGACTAGTTATTGTGTACATTTATGCAGGGTAATATGTAGATTTATTCGTTATAATTAACGATAATACAGATGTAATACTTATGTAAAACAAATACACAGCTAATTATTTCCTTTCTCAGTGTATTGCTGTAAAAGTTTTTAATTGCTAATTGCTTTTTAAAGTTAAAACTAAACCTCATTTTACCTTTAAAATAACATATGTACTGCACCTTAAGAGTCAATATTAACCAAAAACGCTACTACCTAACTCGGAATGTTACAGTAGAACATTTATCTAAGTTTAAAGAACTATTAACTAAGCTTTAAATGCTAAGTTAATGTTGACACAAACTCTAGAATAAAGATTATCGAATAACTAAATTTTGTTTTTCATGATAAACATGGTGCTATAAATTTTTGTTTGTATTATGAATATTTTGTGTGTTGCTTTTGGGAGTTGTGCTTTTTAAATTTATATTAAGTGATCATTTGATAGGTTACTAAATTTTTATTAGATTATTCTAGGATGCACAATATATGCACATTTAAATAAAAAGTATTAAAATGCAATCAATAATTGACTCACTTGTAGTAGAAGTGTAAAATTGAATCAATTATATTTAGTTCAAATCTTTTCACCATCAACTTAATTAAAAATGATGTAAATTACATTAAAAATTTCTTATTTATTCTTAGCTCAAAAGGTAACTCTTTAGCTCTATAAAATTATACCCTTTAATTGCTAAAAAGTCCTCATTTTATGCATTTCTCAGTAAGTAACAAAGTATAGAAAAGACATCTAATAATTTTATTACTTATCCTTGCATTGTGTTAAAAATTATTTGTGCAGCTTATCACATAAATCCAAAATTATTATTTTTGTCTAAGTTATTTAGAGAAATATTACATCTAAACTTATCAATTGAATGTTGCTCAAGACTAAATTCTTTTATTTGCTACTTTAATCTGACCATTTTGTAATGCATTTGCTTCTATTAAAAATCATTCTTTTCTGTTTTGGAAAAAAAAATATATATATATAATAATAATTATATTTTTTTTCTAATCTGCCTCAATTTATCAAGAAAAACACTTGACATTTAACCAAGAAATTTCTAAATTAACCTGATTACCAGACTTGCATATATAAATAGTTAAGAAGTAAATTCTGCTGAAATAAAACTTCTAAAATTATACGCAAGATGTCAAATAATTTTAAACTTTTAGGAACAATTAATGAAGAAATGTTGGTTTTAATTTCTTGTTAAAAAATTTTTTTAAATTTTTCTTGAAATTTTTTATTATGTTCTTTATGTAAAATTTTTAGACATCCTTTTTTTTCCCCTTAAAGTTTTGAAGGTCAAAACTTAAGATCCTCTGAAATTTTGAGGAAAAACATCAGTTTTCAAGTGTGCAATAGTTTTTTGAAATGAGTGAGTCATGGCATTGACCCCTTTTTTTTTTATGTTCTATGTTCACACTAACTATTACGACAGAAATATTCCCATGCAACCTTTGTTTTTTCAGAAATATTTATTATATTTTCATAAATAATTTATATTCCATTGTTCTTATGTTGGGATTATTATTTACAAAGCACCAAAATATCAAATTATAAGCTTCTAAAATCTCTAAGATGCTTTTCTATAAACTAGGCATAAGTATAAATTAAACTATTTTTTTATTATTTTTGCAGGGAACTAAATTTTGTTTGTGTTAAAAATAAATAAAGAGAAATTATTGCATCAGGCTAACAAAAAAGTACCATCTCTTAGTATAGTAATAAGTAAAGCTAAACAAAGCTAGGTCACAAAAAAATTTAAAATTATTAAGGAATATTAAAAAAAAATTATTCAAGCTTCTAAAATTTTAAATTTTAGTTTCTTTCCTTTAGCTATAGACTAAGTGTTTTACCATTCAGGTTTATTTTTATACTTTAGTTATTAGAAATAATTTATTACTAGTGGAATATTATAAAAATTTCTACCACTTATATATATCTATAATAATTCATAGAGTTTCTGTTTGACTATGCATTTGTCCTAAGACTTCTCAAAATTATCATTCTGAAATTTGGAAACGAGCTCCTTTCTTTTTAAAGTTATTTAAAAATTTTAATCATTTTGTTCATTCAAAACTTTTGAAGAATGAATTAATTTCTAATAGGTTAGTTATTGTTACAAATTAGACTTAAGATTATTCTGATTTTTCAAATACTTAAACTATGTTAGTTACGCTTGTTATCTTTCATCTCAATTTGATCAAAATTCAATGTCCCATAATTTTATTCAACGTTCTATAATAATTTTTTTTAAGATAATATTGGGTGAGTGTAGGCAGAATATAAGTGGAAATAATTATTAAAATTAATTATTTGAAATTTATCTAAAACCGGTTGTTTATTTTGCCAATATTTATGTTTTCAAGGCATGTTTTTTTTAAACCTAAGCAATATAAAATTCACATTAATAATTATAAAAAAATTTATAAGTTTAAGTGCAAGATTAATGGAGAAAATTGTTTCATTATGGTAAATTTTGACAATGTAAAATTAGCCACAAGCAATAGCATCATTTTCAATCTTGAATCGTACTTTTTTTCATTAGAGTTTTGACGTCAAAAACTAGCTTTTGACATGACATTTTAAAAAACTGTCGATATCTGACAAAAATCAAGTTACATATCTGTTTAAAGCATACAGAATACTTTCATTTTAATTTTTACTAATATTATAATTGAATTATGTTATTCATCATGTAGATAAAATAATGCAAAATTTATTAAAACTATTTACTGCTTTTTCAAAAAACATGTTAATTATACTTTAATATCATTATCATTTGATATATTATTACTATTCAGTTTATGCTACAAAAATAATGAGTTATAAATTGATATCAATCTAAATTTTAATACCTCTTATGCCACTGTTTCAACAGATTTTTTAACTTGAATAAAACTGATGATTATAATATATTTCATGATAAGTAAATTAATTATTTCCAATGAATTAATTCAAGTTAGTTATTGTTAAAATTTATTACAGTTATTAGAAAAAATTTCTAATGCATGTTAGTTATATTTTATATGTAATAGTTTTAATTTAATTATACAGGAAATTTATAAAGGTAATGATTTTCGACAGTAATTCTTAACAAGGAGTTTTATGTCAAAGTTATTTAAGAATACAGTTAATTGATTACTTTTAATTTTATGTATACTTTTATTTCTAATTGCTTCATATTTATCATAGCTAATTATTTTCTATTCCAAAATTTTGGGTTCTAATAATTGTCAAAAACTAAGTCAAAAGGGGATTTTTAATATGAGGGGTAAAACCAATTATCAAAAACTTACTAACACTGATTTTAGTGTTATGATTTTGAACATGATGATGAACGTAGTGATGATTTTGAACATGATGATGAACATAGTGTTGAGTAATACTTATTTATTGATTTACTTTTTTTATTTCACTATGAAGAATGGTTTTTCAACTAGTATTTAATATACTGAAAAGATCTATAATTCTTTGGTCTTAACTTGTTGTTACATGATAAGATAAAACATCATATGCCTGGATTATGCTATGTTTCAGTTACATTTTGTAACTTAAAAAAAAAAAAAAAAAGTTATTCTTTTATATAAATTCATTCATTTATATTTGAATTTTCAGAAAATTCACAATGTCTTCTAGAATGGATTTAATGGATCTTGCTCGTCATTTGAGGCAGGAGTCTTTATTTGTCAATTCAGAAAAACAAAATTTGCAGAATTTAAATGAAAAAGTAAGTATTTTGTCAAAGAGCTTTTATTTTATTTTAGTGGGAAAAAAATTCCATTTTTCATGCATTATGTGTTTTTCTGATGTGTGGTTTGTTTATTCTACATTATGTTTTATAAAGGTTATTCATTTATTTTAAATTAGAACGTGAAATGTTTTATTTAATGAAAGTTTTTGCCTTAACACAGAGATGCACAATCTAAGGTGCTGAAATGTTCTGCGAGGGCCCTTTTCCTTCCAGCTAAATATTGAAAGGAAAAAAACAGCATAGCATGCAAAGTTTTTTCTCACTAAACTTTAAAACTATTTTCTAAATTATGACATTAAAATTCTGAAATGTATAGGTACTAATTAAATTTTTATGCAAAAATTTCTTTAATCAAAATATGTTTAAGATATTATTTAAAAGTAAAAGATGGAGATTCTTATATTGTGCAAGTTTATCTTTCTCATTTATGAAACCCTGTACAATCTCTGACAAAACTGTTATCTTTATTTTATTTCAGGTAATGAAAGCTGCGGAAAACTTGTATCATTTGTCATGGATTGCTCGTCAACAAAGAATAATTCTCGACAACCTCCTTTTGTCACACACTGATATGAATCTTTCAGCCTGCTACCAGAGATCAAATATTGTAGAAGTCTCAAACTTTATTGATTCCTATAAACATCTGGGAATAAATGATTGTAATTATTCAGAATTCTTGCAACAGCTTCGAGAGAATCCTAAAATCATTGCAGCTTGTTTATATTACGGGGAGAAGATTGATATCAACACGATGCACAACGTTGTCAACATAGTAATGACCGCAATCTATGGCAATTGTATACTACCTGAAGATGAAGTTCACGCACTTACATTGTTGAAAGAGCTTATGTCGTTGCAGCTTGCGATCAGTGACAATCCAAGGAGATTATTAAGGCATGGATCTTGTGCCTTCAGCAGAGTTTACAAGATTTTCAGTGAATGTTTATTCAGTGCAAAAATATTTCTCACTGCTGCATTGCATGAACCTATAATGCACTTACTGATGGCTGATGATCTATTTCTGGACATAGACCCTAGCAAAGCCGCTGTGAGGTTCCATCCTCAAGAGCGCCTTCGCCATTTCGGCAAAGAGGGCACCCCTGAGTATGCTGCTTCTCTGCAACGCTATCGCAACTGGACAATCAGTAAACTAGTTAGCATAGCCAACCGCTTTATTGAGGAGATACGTAATAATCTTTATTGCTTTCCTCAGAGCTTGTCTTGGTTGGCGCGCCAGATGTATAATATAGTAATGAAGGCTAAAAGAGTGGAAGTGAGAGAAGTCGGAGCCATGTGCGCAGATCTCGTGTTTGCCTTTTTTATCTGTCCAGCCATCGTAGATCCTGAGTCTTATGGTATTACAGATATTCCAATAAGTTATATTGCCCGGTTTAATCTTATGCAGGTGGCTCAAATTTTGCAAGTGCTGGCTATGTCAAAATGGGAAGAAATTGATCCTAAACTTATGGATTTGTATGGAAAATTTGAGAAGGTAAAGTTATCTTTTATTTGTTTATTTATGTTTTATTTGGGAATTATATTATTTTATCTATCGCTTAGGGCTGCAAAAGGTTAAGAAAGTTCATAGTCCTATTCAGTTATCTTAATCTTTGTACAGAGATTAAAGGGAATTTTTTTTTCCATCGAAGGCTCTAAAGGGATTTTTTTTTTTAATTTTATATGTTTTATTTTTACATCTAACTTAGTTTATAGCACCATTTGATATTGTTACATTGAGTATATAATATTATTTGTGAAAAGACATAGCAAATACTGATAATTTTTTTAACTCTTATGCTGTTAAACTCTACATTCCATCACACTTAGAATTTTTAAATCACTTAAAATTTTAAAAATAGTTATGAAGCAGGGTTCTTACACATTAGGGATATTGGAAAAAGTCATGAAAAACGATATTGGACAAAAAAGTCTTGGTGAAGTATTATCTCACCTTTAAACCTGCAATCGTCAGAGAAATTTTTCAGTGTGACAAATCTTGCAAAAAAAAAACTCTTACTCGTGGTTGCACAAAATAACATAAGAAACTAATAAAATTAATTGCAGAATAGGCAATTATTTGATATATTATAAAGATTCTCTTGTTATGCTTTAGCATTTCTGGAAATGCTTTATGTTTTAGCATTTCTGAGAAAGCAATTGGAAGGTGTGATTTAAAACACTCATAACTTCTGCCTTCAGGATCTGAGAATGGTATTTTAAAAATCATGATAGAGCGCAATGAATTGCAGGCATACCAGCTCTCCCCCGTTTTATAGAAAACTTGTGATTTCTAGCTGCATCTTCCATCCTCTGGAATCAAGTCCAAAATCTCCTGAATTTCCGCTGATTGGAGGGGCAAACTTAATTACAACTTTTTTCTTCAAAAGTAAATTTCGTTTTCTTTTTTTACTCTTTTTCTGCTCTTGATGTTGCCAACGCATTACTATTACGTCACTGAAAGTTTTTTTTCATTTTGAGTATGATCCCTATAAAGACACTGGATGACATTAACAATGCAATGACTCTCATTCCCTTTAAACAAAAATGTGTTTTGTTATAATTATGTGTGTACGGAACTGATAACTCGTAATATGTAGTCAGTTACAATATTACCCTTAGTTACTAGTGGATATATTAATATTTATTCATTACACTTTTTCTTAAAGCCAATAATCTTTTTTTAAATTCTTATTTCTCACAAAATATTTTAGCATTTTTTAAGAGGTTTTTTTTGTTCAAAGTAAAATAATTTAGTTTGTGAAATTTTATATAGTTGAACTTAAAAAATTTTCATTGATTTTTTTATTAGGTTATATAAAATAATTAAACCACTTTTTCAAGATTGGCAAAAAAGTTTTATAATTGTAAATGAAATTGCTTTCATGTGGGCAATTACTTCCAGAAATGCGGCTAAAATAAATATACTCAAAGTTCGCTAATTAATTTATAGTCAAACCGGGATTCAGATCTGAAAAAAAGATAGAATGCTGGAAACAGAAATGGGTGCTATACTCATCTTCCAAAGTAAAGCATTTTTCAGCAAAATATTACCTAAAGAATTTCTTAACATAAATGAATTTTTATGCTCGATAAATTGGTTTTAAAGTGATCAAAATTGTTGTGTTTATATATTCCTCCATTTTTATAAAATTTTGTATATTTTAATGATATTACATTAAAAAAAAACCAGGACTGTTTATAAATCCGTTACAATAACTGCCGAAAAAGTAAAATATTCCTTAACAACCTATTTGGGACCTAACATCCATGGATGTCAAGGCTCCATAATTTCTTGCCCATGGTTTGATGGTGGTAATGTGGTCAACATTGCTCATCCACTATCTTTACTTCCCACACAAGCTGCTATCCATTGATCTGAAGCTTGGTAGGCTTCAAGTCACTGGGGATTGAACCCGAGTCCTTAACAATGACAGCTCAGTACCTTAACCACAGAGCCATTGCAGCTCTCCAATTATTTGTACTCTAAATAATTGTTTGTTTATTTTTCTTTTTTTTAATTAAACAGTTTATATGTTCTTAAATAGTAGTTAAGTTATTCTATAAATAAGCTTATTGTCTTATTTGATAAATTCCAATAAGTTGACTTCAATATTAAATAAATTATGCTTTTAACAGGATAGCATGTCATCATTGTTGGATTTAATATTGGAAGGAAGCACAACTGACTCACCATCTGACCTTGTTAATCAGTTTCAAGATTTAAACAGATCAGCTGTTTTAATAACTGAATCTGAACTTCTTTCACTAGTAAGTTAAAAAGTTTTATAGCATTATTTATATCTTAACATGTGATAGTCAACAGTGATTTTAGAATATGCCAAATTGTGTATGACTAAATATATATATATATATATATATCTTATGTTTTGTTTTTTTTTAAAAATTGAGAAGGAAATAACGGAAAGATATAATCTCATCGTCAGCTCACATGATTATATCCGCAAGAAAGAGTGCTTTCTAATATTGTATTAATACAGCTAAGCAAAATATATCAATACAATAGTTTTTTATTCTTTTTAAAAGTTTAAAAAATAATTGTCAATACTAATTTATGATGGAACTTAAAATATGAAGTGTAGTGTAACTATGTAATCTTAAAATATGCCAAACAGCTGTGTGGTTTTAGTTAGTTTTTTTTTTTATTCAATTTCATAATGCTTATTTTTTAATTTTTTGCCTAATTTTTTTAACAGAAAAAAATTTAAACTTTATTTTATGATGCAACTGATGATAAAAGTTTATTTTATGATGCAATTTAGATATCACCAAAATGGATGGCTAAATTGTCTTGGTATATGCCAAAACATAAAACAAAAAGGCTTAAAGATCTTTATTTATGATTCTTTCTTTTAAAGTAAAAAGATAGACCTAATTAATTGCTTATGGTTTTATATTCTATTTTATTCTTTTTTTCCCCACTTGTGTTTGATTTGCAGAAAGTTAGTTCCAACTCTGTTGTGTGAAGCACATAAGATTTTTGTGTTGTACTCAGCGTAATTACATAAGGCATTTTTCTGTACTTATTATTAATGATTTGGTAAAATTAAACTTATTTATTCTTTTTTTTAAAATTAAATGATATTAATAATACATTTTTCAGGTTTCTTTTCTGAGATCTGTTGAAGCAGAATCATCAGATACCACTGTTAAGAAAACTCTGTATGCAATGATTAATCATTTGCCCACAACTCCTCTGGCTGCTACCTCTTTGCTAAATGGAAACGGGGGCCATCTCACTCCTGGTACAAGTACATCTGATACACATCCCTTAACTCCTTCAACTAAGCGTAGTTTTTTAGGAAAAGGTGATTTTGTTAATTTTCTTTCCATATTTTTCAATAGTCTAAATTCTTCGTTTAATAAAATTTGTAAAATTCTTATATTTTTTTATGTTTACTTTAGTGAAGGGATTTTTTCTCCCAATCTGACAATTTGGACATTGATATTTGCCTTTTTGTAGTTATTTTTATCTATTTTTCTGAAAAGTTTCTTTTGTAAATAAATTATTAGTTAAGGGTCTGAATTCTAGATTTTTATTTTTTTATATTTTATTTTTTTACAAGAAGGATTTTTTGTTTTTAAATGAAGAGTTAGATTTGCCAGTTACTTGAATAGATTTTGAACATACAAAATACTAAAATTTTATTGCATTCTTTCGTTTTTAGTTGGTCGTAAAAGCACTAAACTTGCCAACACTATTAGTCAAGAAAACCATGTGGATGAATCAAACGGCCTCTCAGAAGTGGATTCAGGTTTAAACTCAAAGAATCATCTGGAAGATGTACTAGTTGTTCCTATTCTAGGCCTTGATTTTGATTGTCCTGGAATGTTGAATGAAGAAAAGGTAATTTTACTTTTAGCCTCTACAAATGTGTTTTACACTTATACTTCCTCTACCTTTTAACCAAAAGAATTATTAATCAAATGAATATTAACAAGTACACATTCACAGGGTGATCATGGAACAGAGAAAAGTAAGGGAATTCCATAAATCCGAAAAAATCGCGTAATTTAACTAAAATACCATAAAAGTCAGAGGAAATTAATTTGAAATTGGGATATTTAAGTCACATGTTTGTTTTAAATTGTTCTTTAAAATTTTTTTTTTATTTTTCTACTCTAATATAAATATATGTCGGGTGGCTAAAAAAATTTTTTTATTTTTCTACTCTAATATAAATATATGTCGGGTGGCTAACGTGCGGCTCGCGAGCCACATGCGGCTCTTTAAAGGATTATTTGTGGCTCTCGATAAATGTATCCGAGTTCCCTTTTCATTTTTGTGCTATTATATTTTAATATTTTTCTGAATCCATTTGAAATTAATGTAATTCAAGGTGAGTTTTCCATTTCCACTATAATTATGACCCAAAAAGCATCTGAAGAATTAGAATTAATAGAGATGCAAGCCGATCAAGCTCTACAATTAAAATATAAGTCGACGTTGGTTACTGAACTTTGGAATTTTGTACCAGAATCGAAGTATCCTGAATTAAGAAAAGCTGCTGGTTGAATTATTTCAATATTCGGAACAACGTACTTATGTGAATCATTTTATTTCACTTTAAAATGTGGAAATCCCAACACCGATCAGTAATAACTAACCAGCATCTCAACGAATTACTGAGAAGTGGTCACCAATTATTCACCAAGTTTTATTGAATTATCAAGAGAAGTACAATAAATGTGTTTAATTTTTAGTGTTTAAATTCAATGCACATATTTTGTATTTTTATTTATATGTTTTTAATAAATATAATTTCTGTAAAAAACAAATTTTTTTTAAAACCGTTTTTTGCATACCTTTTAAATACGTATTTAATTGCGGCTCACGAAAAATTTCAAATTTTGAATGAAGAGCTTGGCCACCCCTGATATATGTGTTTAATTTGGTTATAAACTCTTGTACTATACTTAATATAAATGAAGTGTATTTTGTTTAAGAAAAAGCCATGACGATGAATTAAAAATGAAATATATTCTATCACTAACTAAAATCAGGGAAATTCATTTAAATAATTTTGGTAATTCTGAGAATTTATTTATTTATTTTTAGTGCTTACGGCCATCTTGATTCACCAAAAACCTGTTTTTTCATTCATTTATTCAACTCTATTCATTAAATTTATGTAAACTTTTAATGTTAAGAGGAGAAGCATTTTGAGTGCTTATATTGGAAATTGATAGTGTTCTTAGAATTTTACGGTAAGTAAAAAGCATTGTGCAATAGAAAAATTAAGGGGAGGGACAAGAAATTAAAAGTTGAGATTTTTATACATTTGGCATTTTTTTGTATGATAAGCTACATATTGTAAAAATGAAAAAATCTCAATTTTTTTCAATTTCTTCTTTTTGTTATTATTATCAGTTTTCTGACATTCTATTCTATTTTAGCATTGATAGCTTTAGCAAAATAAAGAAAGCAGTTGTAAAGCCGCTTTTCTCAAAATCTATCGGGAAGCACTTGTATTCTTCCCCCCCAACTGCATTGCATCATAATGATCAAATACTCTAAAAATGGTTTGTTAAAATTGTTACGTGATATATACTTTGTAAAGGAAAAAAAAAAAAAAAAAAGGAATCACCAATAACAGACTCATATCGACTGCTTCAACAACCCTGGTTTGAAATATATTTTAACAGCTTTTGCAGTGTCTCTATTTATTATCTGAAAATGCTGAAATGCATCCTTTCTAAGAATAATATATTATATAAATACTATGATAGAGTATTTACCTTCTGTGGCAATTTATATAAATCTTAGTTAAATTTTATGATAGAAAATGACCATTTCTTGTTGTAGGTATTGGCTATAGAATCCCAAAAAAAGAAACAGTCACTCGAGAATGGTTGCTTATTAGAGGAGAGTGATGCCCTGAGCGTTGGTCCAGAACCCATTGAGAAGCGAACACGGTTTTCTCTTTCTCAGGATCAGGAATCTGTAGGTAAGAACAATGGTGATGTCAAAGCGTGAAACATCTATAAAAAAAATTTTATGTCCTCTGGACATTTTAGTTCACAAATTATGTACCCAAATCAAAGTTTTACATGCACATTAATGAAAACATATGATTGTACCCCTGGTAGCAGAATCTGCAGCACTATCGTCATGTACCCAAATTTGTTTGCTACACTTGGCAATCAGAGATTATTATTGTAAAAATTCAGCTTAATTTAAGATATATATGTACCTATATATACATGGTGCATAGCGTTTTTAAAAAGTGCTTATTTTCGTTTTTTAAAAGTCCTTAATGGTACTTTTTTCTATTTGGTGGTTTTAAAATGTGCTTAATTTTTTTCTTTTTGAAAAGGAGATTTTCTTTACCATGTCTATTTTCGCCACATATTATGCAAAAGCGTGGTTTTCACACTGTTCTATTCAACGTTTTCACAATTCATTCAATCACAATGCATTTCGGCGTACCGACTGTCAGTAACGTATGAAAGCGCCAATCATCTTACATGTTTGATGAACTGGATTCAATCAAGCATCGTACACTTTGCAAGATATTCTCAATTTCAGGCTTCATTTTCCACCCTCTGAAATGGAACCGAAAAATCTCTTGATCTTTTTATGGTGGCTAATGTAATCAAGAAAAGAGTTCTTTATCAGAAACTAGTTATTTTATCATGATCATGAAAAGTTTTTGAAAACCAATTTGGAATTTTTTAATGTATATAGTGCTTAAAAATATTAATTTGATGCTTAAAAAGTACTTAAAAGGTGCTTATTTTTTGATGAAAGATTTGTCTATGCAATCTGATATATGTATAGCAAAATCTGCAAGGTATTTACAAATTATGCAGAAAAACTTTATTTTGTTCAAATGTAATGAAAATTTTATAGTATGATGTTTAAAGAATGGAATAAATCCCTTTACTGTTAAAACTACTTAAATAACATTTATTTATTATTATTATTTTTACTTTTTGTCCTATGCAGTGTTTTGTCAGTTTAATAATTTTTATTAGAAAGAAGTTGAGGTGTTTTAAACTAAGGGTATTGTTTAAAACTTAATGTGTGAGCTCAAACGAAATAACAAATGTTCACATTAAGCAACATGAAAAAAATCAGAAAAGAAAAATTTTTAAAAGGGATTAACTTGCAGATGATAATATTGAAATAAAATCTTTTCAAAAGTGCAAAATTAATTTACAAATGCTGTGGTTATCTACAGCGACCACTGCTGTTCTGTTGTCAGGAATGTGCCTATTATTAATCTATTCAAATGAAGGACAATATTATTCCTGCATCAACATTTTTAAGTATAAATCAGAAGAAGTATTTCTAACATATAGGTATAAAAGCCTTGGACATGTCAGGCAATATAGTATTCAAGCCCTGGGTGATACCTTATTAGCCCTGTGAGCGTTAGTTCTGGTTTGGTTTAATTGGAATATAGTGCATAGAGGAAAATTTCTGTGTAACTTTAGTTATGGGCTCAACTATTGATTAAAAGGTTAAATTTAGAAAACAAAAAAACAATTTCTTCCAAATTGCAATTATTTTATGTTAAATCAAAACTTCTTGAAATTAAATAAGAAGTAAACTTGTAAATTTTTTTAGAAGATGTTTAACAATCTTAACAATAGTCTTAAACTAAAGTCAAGTATCTAGTTTAGCAGTTACCAATTTTTTAGCTATGGAATCCCAATTACATTATCTATATATAATATATAAAGTGTCAGATATTAAATAACTTATTTTCTACTAAGACTTTTATTGATGACATTTTTACTGAAATTGCATGCTTTAAGTTACAACATTATATAAGAGCTTTGTTTTTGTTTTTCTATAGTAATAATTTTAATAACAAATTTTTTATTTATTTTAGCATAATGAAATTGTTATGCCACTGCCATACGCTTTTAGCATGTTATCTAAATACCATTAAATTATTTTATGTATAATTCTTTATCTCAGCCATGGTAAGGGCTGAGATACAGTAGTAGTTTTTGACAGTTATTCAAACTGTTCACTACATTTTTATGTAATTATTTTTAGGTACTAGTGATAATCTTGAAGCTATTTCTGAGGCAGCATCAAATCATTCTGTTGCATCTTCTTTAGATTTAGAAAATGAAAACGAAAATGATAATCTCTCAGATATGGTCTCTGCAAATGTCAGGTATTTATTATAAACTTGCTAAACTTAACCTGATTCCAAATATGCCTAATAAACTGCTCCTATTTTTTTCTAGGTTGAAATGAATGGTCGATACCTTTCATCAGACAATTAAATACAATAAAGATTAAAAAGTCTTATCAGTCTGCACCCTATCAATCAATTTATTTCATGCTTGTAGACTAAAATTTTTCTTCGTTTTAGCAATAAATGTTTATCATATTTGTTTACCATATTTTGAGAAATGATTTTAAAAAATGCTTTAAACTAATATCAACAGTTTTTTAATTTGTTTAAAATTTTCAATTTTTTAAAAAGGAAGCCACTTGCTTTAAAAAGTGGCCACTATTAATGCTACAACTGGTCTGTAGTCCCCTAAACTATGCTTAAGTTAGACCTTACTATTTTACATTTCTGAAAATCTTTGTTAATTAATTTTCTGTTTATTATTCTGCTTTAAATTATTTAATTTAAACTTTTCAGCGCTTATGCAAAAAATAGTTTATGACAATGGATCTCAGAAATTTATGTATTTCCTCTTAGTGTGTCTATTTACTTAATATTAGCTTAAGATAATTTCAAACATTTATAAAGATCAGAAAATAATTTATTTTCAAATGTCAATCAAAATTTGTTCTAATAAGCATCGTTTTTTTTTTCTTTTTTTTTTTCGTTTCTTTTCTTTCCTGTTTTTTTTTTTAATGTTTAATGAAATTAAGCATTATAAATAATTCATTAAACTTTAAAATCTGTACAAAATTTACTCTTCTGTGAAGATAGCAACTACGCATCTCTCTAAAGATATGTGTGTAAATTTTAAATAAAACATTTCATTCAAGTCTTATTTTTTAATAAAATAATTTTTACTGTTTCGTTTATTTTATATTCTTGTAATGTAATCATCCAGAAAAAAAAGAATCGGTGTAGAAGATAAGTTTTTTGAATCATTTAATTCTGATTTATGGGTTTTTGTACGACGCACAGTGATTTGTTTTATTGAAAGTTTGGCATTGGTTTAACACTTTCCTTGCCAGCCGAGTGCAGGTTATACTATATCATTGAAAAGTGGTAAGCTATAAAGATAAAATCAAAGTTAAATTTTCTTATTTTAGCAACTATTTTAGTTTTTTAATTTTGCAATAAGTTTATTTTGATGAACAATATGCTATTGTCATGAGAAAACATATTTTCTGCAAAAACAAGATGATAATATGCATCTAGCTACCACTTAATTGACAAAAACTGTAGGAAAGAGTTTCGTCAAACGATATTGAGTGATCTGGTAACGAACAGTAGCGAATCTGTATTTTTTTATTCTTGCATAATATCTCTTGTTGCTCAAATTATCTGGACTTAATATTTCTAATTAGTTATGTGACAGTTCTAACAGAAATTACTGCAATGGAACAAATAATGCAAGAGTTGTTCAGAAAAAAATCATATTGACGTAATTTTCAGAATAAAAAATAATCTATATTTTTCTCATTGGTAAAAAAAATCATCCACCGATATTTTCGTTAAAATGCAATTTTTTTTTTTTGCTGAATTTCGCGATTTTATGGCAGTTAGCGACATGGCGAATGCTTAGCGTGAGCTCTGACTTTTTGATTTGGTTACTTTAATTATGCAATATTGCTTGTGTTTAAATCAATGCAGCTTTTTTTTTTGTTGTCATATTAAATTCATTCTTAATTTTATTACACTGTTTTACCTAAAACTTTTGTCCTCACTAATTACTACTCTTACACTTAAAAATAAACTCATAAGTACCTGCAAATCCACTGACTAAATATTTTTAATATCTTAAAATTGTTTATATTTTAGTGGAAGAGGTACCCCAAACGTGAGCGGACGTGACACTCCATCCTCTCAACTGGAAGGGGAAGAAAGGGAACAGAGACCACTAGATTTGATGGCCTCATCAAGAAAACAAAACCAAGAAGACATTGAAGATAAATTTGGCAAATTTGAAATTCAGCCAATGAATGAAGGTAGCTGAAGCAAATTTTATTTTAAATTTGTTGCATATATTATTTATTTTAACATTTTAATTTAGGTGTATTAAAAAAAAAAGAATTTTAAAAAGGTTTTCACATAATTTGAAGTCTCTTTCCTAGATATCTCTAAAATTATCCTAAAGCTGTAAATGTTCTAAATCTTTAAGATAACAGTGAATTATTAAAATTATATATAGCTCTAGCCCACTGAACCTTGTAGATTTCTTTATTTCATTACAAATCTTAAAAATTTTCAGTTTTCAACCTTTGTTTCAGATTAGTCTTATAAAATATTGGCTCATAGTTATCTTGAGTAAAAAAGGGTTTTAATGTTATTAAAGTATTAATAAATAAATTCAACTATTAATAAATAAGTTCAATTGTTAATAAATAAATTCAACTGTTAATAAATAAATTCAACTGTTGATAAATAAAATTCAACTGTTGATAAATAAAATTCAACTGTTAATAAATGTAAGTGTTAAAAAATTAATTCAAATAATGAAATTTTTATAAATTTGAGTATTAATAAATAAATACAAGTTTTATAAATAAATTTAAGTCTATAAATAAATTTAAATGTATAAATAAATTCATGTGTTAATAATTTTAACTGTTAATAAATAAATTCAAATATTAATAATAACTTCAAGTGTTAATAAGTAAAATTGAGTATTTGTGAATAAATTAGAGTAATAATAAATAAATTCAACTGCTTATAAATAAATTCAATCATTTTTTTTATTCAAGTGTTAAATAAATTCCAGCCTTAATAAATAAATTCAAGTTATAGTCAATGAAAACATTGAATATATAAATTGCAGTAAAAGTTCTAAATTATCAACCAAATACTTAAAGCTTATTTCGATTTAAAAAGTTTGAAAGAAATGAATACTCAATTTTTTTTTTTAATAAAATTTTACTGACATTTTTTTTATTTATTTATTTGCTTATAACTATTATAGGAGATGAAACAAAGTCTATGGTTAGTGACACTTGGAGTACTGATGTTTTAGCCAGTGATTCTGAGACATTGGAACAATCTGACATGTCATCACAGGTTACTTTAGATTCACAGGTTAGTATTATTTCATGCAATTTTGAAAACTCATTATATATTAATTCTTCAGCTAACTATTTTTGTGCAACACTGAATGATACCTTTCTTTGTATGAATCAGTGACAGGCTCATAAAAAAAAACATGATATTATAATTCTTTTTTAGTAGACTACACTGGAAAACACATATTTCTACTTATCCCAGTTGGTTTCCATATAAACTTTCCATATAAACTTAAATTCTTTGCGAAAGATTAAAATCATAGCATTTGATCAAATTAAAAAAAAAACAATTACAAATTTAATGAATTTTAATTGTAAAATTTGTGAAGAAATATTTTTTTTTTGTGATTATTAATGTTTATTTAAAAATAAATCATTTTACTTATAAAATCATTTCTCGCAAATGAGTTTGTAAATCAAATGGTCATGTATATTGGAATAAATATTTTAAGTCAACTCCCAGGAGTCTGTCCAGGCAGAATTTACTACCGTTTGGTGGTACCGTCACAAATTCAACTTTAGGAAAAACGGTAGTTTCACAAATTCAACTTTAGGGAAAACTGTAGTTTCACAAAATATTTTTTCTTAAAATGTTATTTTTGTATCCTTTAAGAAACGATAGAAGACCTTAGAAACCTTTGATTTTTTATTATAATTTTTAATTTTTCACAAATTACGTCTAAAGTTTCACAAAATAGGTACCTCTCAGAAAAACCTAGACAGATCTCTGACTTCATTAAGGAATTAGGTCAGCATTGTAAGATAAAAACATTAAGTATCTGCACACACAATCCAAAAGCATCTGCAAGCTCATGATATTTTTAATAATAGAATAATTTTATTAAATATACGAAAACAGTTAACTATTTAATATTTTATTTATTCTTGACAAAAAAATATGTATATGCATGCAGATTAAAATTAAGAACATTAGAGAAATATTAATAGTTATACATAGAACTATCTTCATATAAAGTAATTATCATATTAAGTAATATTAGCTGATTTCACTTCAAACGAAATTATATTAAAAGATTTCCTACTGCCTATTTTCTTTGAAAAGCAATAGTAGGCTTGACTGCCAACGATGGGATTGCTAATCTTTGGGCTTAAGTGTCAGTTATATCTTTTCTCTTTGGGAGCAGCATGCATGCAACTAAACACTGACTTTCTTCTACCTTGCATAAATCATGATTACGCTGTCTGCTTCATATTTTCTTTTTCCTCCTGCAAATTTTGCTCATGTTGATGCTTTTTTATATTGCAATAAATATTAAAGAAGTCTGCAAAATTGGAAAATCACCACCAATGTATCCACTCATGGCGTGCGCGCATGTATCTATATTTTCTATCTATGTAAGATCAGCTTTTCTATCTTTGTTTGAAAACATAAAATTCCATATACACTCTATGCTGTGTGACAACTTAAAAGTCTTGCTATAACAAAATAGTAACTGATCTTTATTGTCCCTTCCAAAATATAAAAATAATAATAATTTTTTCAATGCTTCAATTTTGATTTATAATTCTGAGAGTTCCTTAAGTATTCATCCTAAAATAAATAACATAGAAAAAATATAAACTATTTCAAGATCTATTTGAAATAAATTTTATGTTGTTAAGGAAAAATTTGTTAACTTTATTGTGGGTTTGTTCTGAAGGTTATCATATCTTTTCCCACTTCAAGATTGTTTTTATGTATGTAACATTTATAATTTTATTTTTATGTATGTAACTTTTATAATTTTATTTTTATATAGGTAACTTTTATAATTTTATTTTTATGTATGTTACATTTATAATTTTAACAGAGCCGTCTAGACAGAGGCTTATTAGATGCATCAGAAACTGCTAGTCAAAGTGATGCATGGAGTGTTGATGTACTTGCATCTGATACAGAAAGATTACAAGATTTAGATACAGATGATACTGCGAGTGTAGCTCGATCAGATGATACAGCACGTTCAGAAGTGGATGGTGAGATGGGAGCTGGTGTCGATGATGCTCGATTGGACAGAAAAGATATTTTGGACTCTGATGGCATGAGAGGTTTGACTTTTTTAAAAATTGATGATACAGTAATCCAACTTAAAAATCTAATAGCTATATTGTTAAAGCAGTTTTTAAAAGGTAGGAGCATAACACAGATCTAAACGTAAAGCTCTGACAAAAGTTAAATTCATTGTTAACCTTTTAAGAGTAAATAGGTATATTGGTCTAGTGACAGGAATTAACAAGAGTTTTAGCAAAAAATTTTCATAATACCTTTAAAAAATCCTTTTTCTAATGGAATAGGCCAGTTTGGACATTCACATTAACTCAACCAGAAAAAAAAAAAAAAATCTCAAATAAATTAGTTTCCCCCTGTTTGCAAAGAAAATTACAAAAATTAAGTTTAAGTTGGAAAATTAATGGACCATCCGCCTAACAGATAACAGCACTACAAAATTATATTTAGATGCGTGAAAGATTTTTAAAAAAAATCAGTTGTTATAATAAATGCCCAAAGGTAACAATTGGAACAGCTCTGTTATTTTAGCCATTTCAAAGTGTTTTCTAATTTTTTTAGGCAATACTTTTGCAACAAAACGTCATTTTCTTAGACATTAAATAGTGAGTAGTCTAAATTGCGTAACCATCACAACGCCAACAGATTTTCCCATAAAATTGTAGTCGATTTCACATCCCAAAATTAGTGAAAAAGTTATAAGTGTGTTTTTGAATAAATTTATAATTCTATCTAATGACAGGAATCAACATAAATTATTATAATATTTTTCTATAAATTCCTCAAAAAAAATTTTTTTTAGCCAAAAGGGCTAATTTGAAGCATTCATCATGTCCAATGTAACATCATCAAATATATATTTAAAAGTATCTAGATGTTTTTAAAAACAAAAATTTTTTTAAATAAGATCTTTGCTTAATTTTATCCTTAACAAATGGCAGCAAATTATATTTTAGTGTGTAAAAATTTTTACAGGGTGTCCGTGCACCTGGAAAGTCATGATTTTAACTATTTTTTTAAAAAAAAAAGTCAGGAAAAGTCATGGATTTAGGCCCCTGAAAAATTTTATTTTTAAAATGGAATCCCCTCTCCCAATTTCATGGTGTTCTGAATATCTGAATTGGTAACAAATCCCCACTCAGAGTAATATTTTATTAAAATATAAAAAGTTTTTATCATGTTCTTTCAAAAAATGAAAGAAAAAACATCTTTTCTAGAGCAAAGTATATTTTAAACTTCTGTGATTTCAGAATTATTATTATTATTTTTTATTTTATCTATTTAAAATTCTAGCTGAAGCAAACCAGTCATTGGCAATTTTTTTTTAAAATTCAGAAATGAGAACAGAAAAATCAGGAGTATTTCTTTCCATTCTGATGAACAAGAAAAGTATCTTTAGAATATAATTCTGCAGAAAAAGAAAATTATTTGCTCAGCTATTATTTTTTCAGCTATTTTATTGCATCAACTCTTTCCTTACTCTGTTTTTTAAATTTAAAATCAATAAATATGGAGATGCAGAGTATAACACTTTTGGTTATACCTACCATTTTAATAATTATTATTATAATGCTTTTTAAATTTATTATTCTGTTTTTGTCGGAGAAAATAGTAACTTCGTTAAGTCATGAAAAGTTCTTGGAATTAGTCATGGAAAGTCATGAATTTGAAAATCTAAAATGTAGCAGATACCCTGTTTTTAGAAAAAGCACTTTATGGTTTTGATTCTTGTTTAAAACTATTTTTCATATATTTAAGTATTTTCATAGGATATTGTAAGGTACACAATGTCAGTAATTAAAAATTTCCTACTATTTTCAAAAAACTTCACCCTACTTGTTCGAAAACAATAATATAATTAAAATAAAAAAATAAAACTGCTCTACATTTGCACCCAATTGTTGTTTCTGAATTGGAGAAATCGGTACATTCAATTTTTTTATTATTATTAAATTATTTATACTGCATTCAAAAAGTTTAATTTCCAATTCCAGTAGAGCAACTATTGCTTCTATATATTTTTTTTTATTAAAAAAATAATAATACGGAAATTTAAGAATATATATATTACTTCAAAACCATTCAAAATAGGTGTTCCAAAAATCACTTTTTTTACTTAATCACATCACTGTTGATAAAATGTATGTGCTAGAGACATTTACTTACCTGAAAATAATAGGTCTTTTTTTATCAAAACTATTAAGATAATGTAGCAAAAATTACCAGAGAATGTGCTTGACACTTTTATTGTTCTGAGATCATGAATAGTTTACAATATAACCAATTTAAACTAAAATATACTTAAACACTATTAATAATTAAATTTATTAGTTTTTTCTTTTTACAAGAATATTGATTATTAATGTTAGAATTAAGTTTTGCTAAATCAAAATACATTTATTATTTTGTTTTTTCAGATCCATTTCTGCCGGATGCCTATGGTATTGTCGGAGGCAATCAGAATTTTATGCCGCCGCATACAGCCAATTTTTCTGGTGATATAGCAAGTTTTCAGGCCAATTATTCACATTTTACATCAATGAATGAAGAATCATCTGTGCTATCTGAAAGTAAGCTATTTGATTCATTTTCTGATAAGATTAACCATTGCAAAATTTTTATAAATAATTTCCAATAAATTTTGTTTTAAGTAGAATAATGCATAGCGTTCAGATGCACTTTTTTCTTTTTCATCAGAATGAAATATGATAATCATCATAACTATTTCCATCATTGCTTAACTATTGTAACACTAAAAAAGTTAATGCTTTGCCAAAAACTAGGTCATTAATTTACTTCTCCCAACTAAAGTTTGTTATAGTGAAATAACGTCATCTTTCATTTATAAGTTATCTAAATTTATTTCTGATCTTTTTTTATCTTCTTTTGTTATGTTTTGTTTAACTATTATAAGACTTACAGACTTAAATTAAAATACTTTTCGTTGAAAACTTTAAGTTTTGTTTTTCAAATCAATTTTGTTTCTTCTCATTCTTGCCTGTCAAGTCTTAAAAATGTGCGTCTGTTCTTTAGCGTTTGAAGCTTTTTCCTATTTATAAATTTTTTAAAGTTAGTAATAAAACTTATATTGAGAAAAATTGAAAAATTAAATGTTATTGTAAAACAAAATATTGTGGTTTTCACAAAATTCTTAAATTATTTAAATTATCATCATAAATTACCCTCATTTTATTATAGTTATTAATATTTTACTATTATTTAAATAATATATATTTCCCTAAATAAAGTTCATATGAACGTAATAATTGATACAGTTTTCTTCTTATAAATTAGGAATATTTGTCTAAATCATTTTCAAAGGTTCCCGTAGTTGGATTTTAATTATGAAATGACAGAGTCACGAATGTTTCACTTACTCTGACCGCCTATAAAATTGTTTTTCTTTCCAAAGCTCTAAAATTTTATCATTTCAATTTTTATTTCATGTTAGCTGACTACAATTCTCTTATACACCAGAAAATTTACCTAACTCTTATCTTTTTTTAAAAAAAAATTTCGATTTTTGTAATTAATATCTAATCATATAAATTATTTATTTTTAATATGGAGTTTTAAATTTTATTTTTCATTTAATCTCAAAAATTAAAATACAGTGACTGTTAAAACTATTGTAGAAAAAATTCGCATTTGATTGAATACAATGTCATATATTTATTTCATAAGACTATAAAAATAATTCTATTAGCTACAAGAAAGAATATTTTTATATAGAGAATAGGAATATTTAAAGTAACTTCCTCGAGGAAGGTAATTATTGTAATATTACCTTATTTTTATTGTGTTCTAAATTAAAAATTTATTATGCTTTTATCTGTATGAATGTTTCAGATATTATTTAATATCTATCATATTAATATTATATGACTTATTTTCAGAAGGTGTAAGGCTGAGGCATAAAACAACGCTTCATGAATCTAGTTTAGATTCTTTCAAATCACCCGAACATTTGCATATGGATTTGGAAAGTGACAGCAATGTGTAAGTTGCTTTATTATTGTATATAAATTTAAAAAATATGTTTATATACTAGAACCATATTCACTGCAATTGTTGCTAATTTTTTAACTTAAAGCTAATTAATAATTATAATAATGTTTTTAAGTTCTTAAAAATTTTGTTTAAAGGATGTAAAAACTTGTATGCTCTACAATTCAATTATTTTTTCATTATTAAATCAAAGATAATTAAATATTTATTTTTTTATTTAATTTATTTGTTTTTGCACGAATCATCTTTAGGTGAACAAGTTTCGAAAATGTGTGCAAAATTGACTTGCATTAAATAGTTTTTCAAAGATATGGCTAAAAATAAAATAAATTCAAATTACATACACTAAGGGAACTAGTAAACTAACTGAACTTTTGTGAATGACATTTAAATTTTATTTTAAATTGTTTTAGAACGAAATTAGAATTGTTTAGAACGAATTAGATTTAGAATTGTTTGTAACGAAAAGAGAGTTAGCAGTTCTGGCACTTTCTGTGGCCAATGGACAATAGTTCCAAGTGCCCGCCATTAAAAAAAATAAAAATAAAAAGTTACCAACCCATATTTTAAGGATTGCAATTAGAATCCAATGGTTTAAGCACTGAACTGCAATTTAGAACAACTGTAGTTCCTTTCCCAGTGGTGGCTTGAAACCCACCCTGCTTTCAATCAATGGTTACAAATTTGTTGCAGACATATAGGTGGCCAATATGCAATGCTGGCCGCATTGACTGTTGGTCAAGAACCTTAACCTCCATGTCACTCTCCTAGTATTATAGGAACAATTTTTTTAATTTAGAATTCATTAAATAAGGGTATTATTTTTTCAGAGAAAGTACATTTTGTTTGGTTTATTTACCTTATTGCTTATTAGATATTTAAAGTGTGTGTTTTGCACTATTAATCTTACATCTTAGATCAAGGGACTCGTATGCTGGGATTCAGATTAACTTTTTTTCCCATTGTTTTTCGAGTCTATATATATATATATAACGTTAGTTTTTATTTCTAGCATTAATAACAAATATTTACTTTTTAAAAAAAAAATTTTTTTAAATATTCCAGATCTACATTAGTTGATAGTCAGTCTGCCCTAGACGAAAGCTTGAGTAGCATGCAGAGTTTAGGTAAAATCTTCTATTTTTATAGATTTGTTTTTAATATGTCCCAGGTTTCCAATAAAATAATTTATTAAGTGAATTACTAATTCATAAATTTATTTTTGCTGAATAATAAGCATTTCCAATTTGATTGAAACTTCTTTGTTTGGTAGAATTGAGAAATAATGTTTTTTAAATATTTATAAAAATTTAAAGAAATAATTAATAAGAGTTTTACTTTTAAAGGCTCTTTATTAAAGAGCAACTGTATTAAAAGCAATTATATAAAAATTACAGTGCCTATAAGGTTTGGTCATGTACTTTTCAATAAAAATAAAAATTTAAAAAAAAATCTTTTTTAATTCTATTTATCAGTAGAGATTGGACACAGATGATCAGATGATAGTAATTTTTAAAATTAGCAACCACTCTCTCTCTGGAAACTCTGAACTCCTGGAGTTCTCAGGAAAATTCACAAATAACTTTGGAAATTCTAAGAGTATAAGCAATGGGCAGTAATGTAATGATGACCTCATCATTACATTACTGCCCATTACATTAAATCTCACCACTTATGCATTTTCAATCAACTATAAAGAGGAAATAAAGCTGTTCCCTAATATCTCATAAAAAATTCTCTTGTGTTACAATCATTTATTTCCCTGTCATATTTTCTATCTTAGTAAATAATTGTTCTATGTAATAATTCTTAATAATGATTTTGTTATTATGACTTCCCATTTATCAAGTATCTCTTTTATTATTAGACTTCTGAAAGAATTCTTAAAATTTTATTCAAGCTATAAAATTGGTTAATATTTATTTTGCACATTCAGTGAGGATAAAGAATATGCCGGACAGAAAATATTCATGATTTATAATTGAGGAATTTACTTTTATGTATGAAAAAGGAATGGTTTCAATTCATAAAATTCTGCTAAATATGACATATATAAATAATATATGTAAAAATATATGATCATAATTAAATTAATTAATCTTAATTAATTTTGTGCTAATTTAAATCACAAAACTATATCAAGTTTTTAAATTCCACTCTGGAAATAACAACCAAACCAGTTTTGTCTAAAGAATTTCCGCCCTGATGTTTGTTTTAAATACTTAAGTAGAAAATGTAATGTTCTAATTTGCATTTAATTAAGCAAAAAGGTTGTCATTTGACAAAGTGGCTACACAAAGTAGTCTTAATTGTTTTCCACACACATTCTTTAATTAATTTTTTGCTACTCTTACATATTTTCTTTTTATCAGGTCGTGTTAGTTTGGCTGTTCGAGAACTGCCCGATGCCAGTGATCAAGACTCTGGCGTTATGCTCTTAGACTCTTTACAAGAAACCGTATCTTTACAGAATTCACAACAAACGCACCGATCGAGCATAGTCGACATCCTCTCATTAGATCTCACAAGAACTTTGAACCTTCCTGCAACAGCTTGTCCTCCAGCCGAATTCTTTCCAAACAGTAGCTCACCCATGCAGTTTGAAAAAGATGCATCAACCAGCAAAACTCAGGTAGAGTGTTCCACCCCCATAGAACCAATTAAACCCGGCACTATTCCCAGGAATTCGGTTGGAGAAAGAGGTGCAAAGAGAAAATTGCAAGATTTTGGGCCAGAAGAGGTGTGCCCACAGTTCCGTGCTGTCTCATTGTCAAACAATGCGAATAGTGAAGGAAGTTACCATCAGAACGCTAGTGCCACCAGTGCCGATCACTCTGAAGCGTTTAACTCTCGGCACATGAAAGCAATTTCAGTTCCTATATCTACTGGTGCCATTTCTAAATCTATAAGTTTTCATAAACATACTGAAGATATGGTAAATATATTCAATGTTTTTGAATAACTTAATATAAAATTTTCTTACCACATATTTCCTAATATAAGCCCTAGAATATGTTTATTATTTTATGTTTTTTATGGTTATTAACCCGAAATTTAAAACTCATCTTTAAGCCGACATAAAAAAAAAAATAATATGACATTCTATGCTTGGAAATTAAAATGTACCCTCTCTCTTACTGTAACAGTAGATTTAGTAATGGTTGCACAGTGGGAACCTTCCGAATTCATAATTAGAAAATTAAAAAATAATAGTATTCCTTTTAAATCGTGCTTTTTATGTGTTTCTCTTTCAGTTTTTATATTTAGGCATTCCGTTTTAACTATTATTTCACTGTCGTTGAACATCCGACCCAATTTTTTGAGTTTACGACTACTAATGTTCAACTCGGTAGCCTTAAATTTTGAACACAATCCAGAAGACAAGGCAACATAATCCAGAAGAAGTCAAATATTGGGCAAAATTCGCCTTTCGTGGCCGATTTTTTTTGGAACTAACCCGCATTTGCGTAACATGGAGAGGAAAACCTCCAGCATTTAGAATTACACCAAGGGGACTCTAATCCATGATCCGTCTACCAATGTGTATATTTTATAGCAGCACTGTGGTTGGTTCAAGCCTGATGCGGAGTTTGTGTCGACAAGCCATCGCTGGGATACGAACCTGGTTCACCACGTTGGAAGGTGAATGGTCTATCCCCTCAGCCATCATGACTCTATATTTACTGATTATTGCTAATGCTCTACAAAAGGAGCGGCATTTCTTTTGGCGATGTCCTTCTGGAATTTTTCAAAGTTTGTGGATCTGCTTATAAGCTGACCCAAACTTTAGCTAAAAAAAATTTTTAAATATTCTCATATATTCAGAAATATACCTACACTTATACAAGCTTTAGTGAATAGAAACTTTATTTACTTATTTTATTGTTGGTTGTTTGCAATAAAATCCAATTTTTTCCTAAGTCTTGAAAATTATTTTCAGAATGGTCAGATTCTCCGAAATCAGGAAAAGCTTGGAATCGTCAGGTTTAAATTAATAAGTATAAGTTTAAAGTAATAATTGGTTTAAATTAAAACTGGAAAGCCTAAACTTTTTAGTGAACTTCAAAATCAACTAAAAATCGTTCTTAGAATATTAGTTAAGTCTAATAGTGCAAGTTTTAACATGAAAGTGTTTAATTTTTTACTTTGAACTGTACAAGATTTATAAACAACCCGATATTATTAAATACTTAAAAATGAATTGGATGGCCCATGTGATTCGAATGAGTGATGACAATACGATAAAAAAGATGCTGCTTTTTGAACCCACTGAAACGAGAAAGTGGGGAAGGCCGCGGTTGAGATAGTCTGACTCGGTGGAGTCTGATTTTCTTGCAATTAATGAAAAGAATTGAAAATCAAAGATAAATCTAAAGTCATTATGGAGAAATCTTCAAAGGAAGGCATTGGGCTGCCTGGCCAACTGTGATGATGTGTTTAATTTCATTATGAGGGATTAAAATATTTTATGTGACCAATCTTATCTTATAAAAACTTATCCACCAGTACTGTCGTTTATTTTTCTTATGTTATGGTGTTAAGTAATTCTTAATTAATTTTCTTACTTACACATTTTATTATACAAAAATTTTTTATGAGAAGTAATTATTAAAACTATAAACCAACTTTTAAAATTAAATTAATGTCGAAAACGTTTAATAAATTTATAAAATAGATTTTTTTTTTTTTTAATATCTTGATTGAAATTTTTTTAATAACTTTCAGATGTGAAATAAGCAGTTTATTAATTAAGGTTGAAAAATTAAAAATTTTAATTTTAAAGCATTTTTACAGTTTTTTTTTTTATTTTTTAAATATATGCTATTTTTGTACATGAAAGTATGTGAAACTTATCAAATTTTAATTCGGTAATTTCAGTGAATTTGATGTTTTCAAGAGCGTGGCAATTTTTATGTCATATCTGATCAATAACATTCCTGTATAATATTTTTCACTTACTAATAAATTGCTATATTGTTATTAGGATTTAGAAATGGATGATAAATTTGGTGGCGACAAGCACCGTAAAAGCCTCTTTAAACTATCTGGATTCCGCTTTACCTTTAAAGGAAAGAATCGAAAATCCCACCCATCTTACAGAGGCGATACTGAGAAAGGTACTTTTAATAAACACGTATTTATAATAAAAGCTGCTGCCACAGAATTGCTTTATATTTTTCTTAATTTTCAGATAATATGAATGACCTTGAGGCAAGATCTAGAGGCCAACCTCAGAGTTCCCTTGCTGAAATAAGAGCTTTCCAACTAGGTACAAATTATTGTAAATTTTTTATATTTTTACATTTGGTCTTATTGTTGCTTATTATAGTTGAGATTGATAACCAATCGATTTTCTAATATTAATTCATGTTTGTTGAAAAGTAATCATCGATAAAGCAGACATATTTCTTTGTTCAAATTGGGGGGCAAATGTCATTTTTTTCTAAACAATTTTTAAAGCAAGAACTATTATTATTAGGTTTAACATGAAGACAATGGAGCTTCCTTTAATTTTCTGCAACTTTCAAGTTTTAAACATTCATTCAGCCTTTGAAAATATCCAATTTATAAATTCTTCATGATATAATTCTTTATTTGGTAAAAATTTGAAACTTTTTCATGTTAAAAAACTTAAAAGATATCATTGGGTTCATAATTTTCCAAAACTTAAACTATTCTAAACTGGTTTAAATGGTCTACCTAAATTGCATCAATCAGATTCTAAATTTCCCTATGTATTTTTTACATAAACTTTTGTTTTAATAAAAAAATTAAAAAAAAAAAAAAAATAAATAAATAAATACTATCAACACAGTAGCAACCAAGTCTCGCCAAATTTTTTTACAAAATTTTACATTCAACATGTTATGAAATTTTTTTGCCATAATGTTTTAATTCGTTTGAAAGAGGATGTTTTGTTCTATCAGAATCTATGTCTTTGATGGAGATAATGCAAGTTAATTTTAAAAATGGAATGTCAAATTGAGAAAAATTATCATTTTTCACACCATCTTTTTGCTTTTCATCAAGATTCTCTAGCCATAAAAGCTGCTTGTGATATTTGTACAGTGTATCAAGTGAATGTCATAACTAAAAGAACTGCTCATGATTCATATGTCAATTTGAAGAAAGGGAAATTTTGTCCTTTATGATGAACATCATTCTGGACATCAAGTTGAGTTCATTAAAAAGCAATTAAACCAACTTTTGCCCTAAAATTCATGTCAAATCAACTTAGAACTGACAGAGAAAATATAATGCTCTCACTATTTTTCCTTTAAGAAAATGTCATAAAAGTTTAATAAAAATTTATACAAACTATCGAAAATTTTCAAAATAACTTGTATAAACATACATTTACATTTATTTTTTTTAACCTTATTTTTAAAATAAAGACTTAAAAGGTAAAAAATGATTACCCACATTTTTAGTTTAGTGATAAATTTATATCTTAATGATATATATATATACTATTACATATTTATAAATAAAATACAGTATGAAACATTACTTATGTTAAATGATATGTAAGAAAGACTAAAATTTCTTTTTCTACATGTTGCACTTACTCTTGAATATGCATGTAACATAATCTAAATATACAAATATTCCTTTTGTTATTTAAATGTAAAAAAATTATGAAATTAAACTTTTAATTTAATTTTACAGAGGCTAGTGATGAAATTCTTGCCAAATACCGCAAAAAAGCACCTTCTTCTGCAGCTTCTTCTTCATTAAAATCTTCAAACTCAGAAATATCAGAAACTATGAGTAATGCCTCTGATAATGTATTAATGGACAACAATCTGCACAATTTTGATTCTGTAAATATGGAAAATTCAATGATATTTTCTGATGCCAAGTGCAAACTAAGGCTTGTTTTGGGTTCTGCAAATTTGCAAACTCTTCCTTGGCTGAGCCATTCCCGTGGTCGATCGATTTCTGGTGGATTACAAAGATTGCAGGAGAATGAGTTGGTTGCATTCCTGAAAGTTCTACTTGCAGAAGCCATAAATTTGCAGCAAAGACCTTTGATGGCTCATTTGCATGAAGCTCTTAGATGTGTTCGTCTCTTTGATGATATTGGGTAAGAAGGAAAAAATTATTTTAACTATATATATATATATTAACAAAAGTTTTTTTAAGTTTCATGCTTCATAAATAAGCACAAGATTTTTATTATCAGCATTTTATTTTAAACTCATTGCTACAGTATCGATTTCACCAGCCTAAATCATTCAAAAATAGCAAAATATGCTCTCAAAAATCATAAACCTGAGAAGGAAAATAAAAATTCTTTTGTAATAATGCAAGAATTTCAATAAGAAATAATATTTATTTCATTAGTTTATATATAGTTCAAATATTATCAGTCTCAAAATCCTTTAGGGAAAAAAAAAAGCATTAAACAAAAGTAAGTATCCTCTTAAAAAAGGCAAATTTCATCAAAATCTAGGCCTCACTTCTAATTAATAAACATTGATTTGCACGCTATTATTTTCAAAGAACTTTGCCTACTCTTAACATTTTGATTTTAAACATAAAAATTGCATTTCACCCAACATAGCAAACCAGTATCCCTTATCAAATATTTATTCCCTAGTGTTATCAAATATCTATTTCCATGTTTTATCAAATATTTATTCCCTCATGTTATGAAATTTTATTTCCTGGTGTTATCAAATATAGATTCCCTTATCTTATCAATTGTTTATTGCCTCAACATTCATTACATTTTGTTTATTGCCAGACATTTTGTGAAAAGTCCGTTTTTGTAAAAACTACTTGTGAAAAAACTACTCGTAATTTGTGAATATAAAATAAACGTTAAGTCACATTCTTTCAACCAGGGTCTGCTTTTGTGAATTTGTGCAAATAGGGTCCGTTATTGCAAAAAAAAAACTTTTTCAAGGAGTTTTTAAATTGTAAAGACATACAAGATTATGCTCAACACTGTAAAATTATAATTAAAAAAATTTAATTATAAAAAATAAACAGCAATTGCTGCTACGGTCGAACGCGTTTATAACGAGCTCGGATTTAACGAGAACTCGAATTTACCAAGGGAAACGAGAATATTTGGCTGGATCAATGTTAAGTCTATGGAACAGAAGTCGCTTTTAACGAGCAAGACCCGGTTTTAGCGAGCAATATTTTTCTGTCTTGCAATCTTTTTTCTCATCTTTCTAGTTTTTCTGTCTTATCTTTTTTTCAAAATGATAAGAAATGCGAGCGAAATAAAAAAAACCGCGAACTGAAACTTAATTGCCCTTATCGCTCTAATCTAAAACATTTTTCTTTCTGTTTATTGTTTCTTTCCTTTAAGACTGTAGCACAACGAGAAATTTTTTTGCTGGTTGGGGGGGGGTTAGTTGTCTTTAAATTAAGAAAAGAATTAATTAAATTAATAAATGTAATTAAAGTTTTTTATTATTAATTAGATTTCAAGTAAACTCAATCATTTGACCTCCCAATCCCCCCCCCCTCTTCTGGTTTCACCCCTGCCTTAAGAACCTGTTCATTACGAGCACTCGGATTTAACGAGTACATGTTACGGTCCCTTCGTGCTCGTTGTAACCGAGTTCGACTGTACTAAATTAGAGATGCAACGTACATATATTTGGTATTTAGCTATACTGCTGAACGCAGAATATTCATTTCGGACGAATAAAGGAAGAAGCTTCTGCCGAAGACAAAACTTAAGTTTGTTTGCATTTGTCTTTCTTCTCCCCCCCTTCCTGGGAAGGGTTTATTCGATTAACAAAACAATAATGAAGATAAACAAATTTGTGAAGGGTCCGTTTTTAAGCTAAAATATTTTGTGTAGGGTCCGTTTTTATGAAAAGATATTTTGTGAAGGTTCTGTTAAGGGACCCAAAGTTCTTCTAAACAGACCTCTGCTCATCTAATCAAATATTGATTCCTTCGAGTTATCAAATATTTATTTCCTCATGTTATCAAATAATTATCCTCTTGTATATATATATAAGAAAGAATCAGAGCTTTACGTGTCAGAGATGTTACATTGATTTTTAATTCACATTGTCTATGAAATATAGTATAAACTTATATTTTTTGTTGCAGGTGCCAAAAATTATTTAAGTCACTGAGAGACGATTACAGAAAGCGAGCTCCTTATATTGCTTATCTTGTGAGATGCCGGCAAGGTTTGCTATCCACTTTGTCTCATCTGGAAACTTTAACAGAACGGGTAGAAAGGTGAGATAAATAAAATTGTTTTATTATTAAAACCACGCCAAAATAGCAGAACATGTTGTTACATATTTTTGGATCTTCCTTAACGGTTTCTGTACATGCTTGATTTTATTTAGTTGCTTTTATTCTGAAAAACAAACTCCTCGCAAAATATTTTATAACTGCCTTGAAAAACCAATTGCTGGAAACCAATCCGGAATGCTGAGGATCATTGTTATCCCAGATGTCTAAATTTCCGGGTTTTTCTGGATTGTTAAAAATTGATCTAATACAACTTAATTATACTTCTAATTTAATATTGAATAATAAAAAATTTGCCGTTTTAATTAGAAATTTGTATTTTTGCTTCACTCTTTTTACTTTATTATATTTCGATTGTGAAGCATTGAGATGTAATTTTCTTATAATATCTCTACCGCCCTCTTGTTTGCTCGTAAATCGGAGCAAAAAAACGAAATTATTCGTTTCGTCTGATTTCATTTACAAGATGCTGCCTTTGTTTTAGGAAATTAAAAAAATACACATAAGCGAAAATAATAAACAAAAAAAATGGTCGAAATTCCTCCTATTTACCCAGTGATCATAGTCAGATTTAAAAATGTATTTCTCTGCTTTGTGCAGTTGCACTTAACCTGCAATTACATCATTCGATTTGGCTTTTAAATATTATGAATTGGGCGGGCAACTGTTGCTTTTTCTACCAGGCAGAGAGAGAGCTTATTTTCGGCATTCCATTTACCAACACGCCACTCCCTCTATGTTATCCGTTTTGGGTGAAGTCACAGGATTTCAAGCATATGCTTTCAAGGAGTCTTGTTAAATCATGGTTTTATTCAAACGTCTGTATTCCAGAGTGCAGTTT
The DNA here is from genome assembly GCA_949128135.1 of Parasteatoda lunata. Classification (NCBI taxonomy): domain Eukaryota; kingdom Metazoa; phylum Arthropoda; class Arachnida; order Araneae; family Theridiidae; genus Parasteatoda; species Parasteatoda lunata. The sequence continues at coordinate 84,850,463 of OX421977.1, forward strand.
TTTTTTTTAAACGATATCTTTTATGAAATAAAAATTAAAATAATATTTTATTAAATAAAAATTAAAACTTTAATAAATTTAGTGATTTTTGAATAAATTTCATCGGAATTAGTTGGCGAAGAAATCGGTTGAAACTATTTACAAGAGTCGATAATTTGCTTACAGAGAGTTTTTTAATTGAGATTTTGGGTTTATTTCATTTTATCTAGGTCTGTTGTTCCTTTACGTTGCATTAAACTGGGGGGTAAAGAATCCCCTCTACCTCTCTATCTACTAAGCTTTTAAGATGGCTGCAATTTCTACATTTTGCCTGAATCTTTATAGTTCAAAATGTCGGGAATACCCAGCAAAAAGTTTCCAGGTTTTTTGGATACCAGGTTAAAGGTTCTGTGCTGTATCAAAATATTTTTATTACCAGTTTTGAAAATATCAATAATAGCTGAACAAAGATTTTTTCTTTAGCATTTTCTACCTAAATTTCAGTGCTAATTAGCTTATCTCATTTGATTTGCATTTTGAAATAAGAAACTTCTGAGTAAAAAAGCACTAGAATGTTTATAGTGGAACATTACATTGTTTACATTCAAAGATCTTGAATGGTATAAAGCTTACTATGAGAAGATATCAAAATGAATTGATTAATTTACAGTTTGCATATAGGAACAAATAAGAACTAATTCCAAAAGTTCAAATCAAAGCCAAAAATAAAAACAAAATTTATAATTGCAAAATGAATTACAAATAAATAGAGAGAGAAAATGTGTGATAAACAACATCACAAACCATAACTTCTTAGAAAGCGTTTTTTTTTTTTTTTTTTTCCTCTCTCTTTTTCCTTCTCCTCAATTTTCCACAAACTTGAAATCATTACCTTATTTATAAAAACAAGACAATTCTAGACTTTAGTTTTCGACGATACAACAGTTTTAAATTCTTTATTCTAACACGAACATGTAAAATGTTTAAAAACAAATAAAAAAGATCAGGTTTTTTTTTTTGTATTAAGCTTGTTATCAAGCTCAGCTTAAAAGTTATATTATCAAGTCATAAAAAATTATGATCGGTGTAAAATTTTTATCCTTACATGTAAATAAATTTTATGTGATAAAGCAATATTTTTGAGGGAATGGAAATATAAATCTCTATATACTACGGTTATGTCTTTAATTGGACTTAAAGAAATTTAACTATAGTTATGGAAACTGTTAATTGATAGTTGCATATTTACAACACTATTTTTTTTATTTCAGAGACAAACAGGTGTCTAACCAATATTTAGTTATGACTAGTGTTAGAATATTCCTGGAGAAACATGATCGACATTTACAGTATTTTGTGAGGACATTTCAGGAACTTGTAGTAGCAGACGAAAAGGTAAAACATCTTTATTTCCTAGTTCAGTAAAAAATATAAACCTTTGATTTCTTTTCAACTGTTCTGTACAAGGTACGAGTTAATTCTTTTTATGGTTCTGTTTACTGACTTAGATGCTTGAATATGTTATTATATATTCAGGGATCTACCCAGACCAAATTTACTACTGTTTAGCAATACCTTCACAAATTCAACTTTAGGAAAAACGATAGTATTTGTGGGGCAGAGTTATCGACCATGCCAACCGTCATCTATCAAAAGGTACCTCTTGATTGATTCAAGTTAGCATGTGTTATATACTAGTGAATTGATGTTTAATTTTCGTAGTGGTAGTTACGCCACAATACTCCCCCATCAGAATTTTATCAGGGATAGAATTCGATGAACAGATACCACTAGTTGCTGTACTTGTGACAAACCGGGAGAGCTGAAACTAAGGTCACCGTAATTTTGAGTGCTGACTGTGAGAGGTGTATTAACTTCACAGTAGTAGTCGCTCCTGTGTTGCCATTAGCAGTCGAGTGTATGCAGGCACATGTTGGGTTTAATCGAGACGAGACTGAGTAGCAACAGCGTGAGGAGGTGGATAATGCAGTCACAAATAGCAAGCCAACTGTTCAATGTGGACTATCTATCGAAGTGGGCGTTACTGCGTGTTCGAATCACGTCCGAAGGTCACCAATGTGGGGGTGGAGTTATCTAACATGCCAACCGTCATCTATCAAAAGGTACCTCGTGATTGATTCAAGTTAGCATGTGTTATATACTAGTGAATTGATGTTTAATTTTCGTAGTGGTAGTTACGCCACATATTCCTAAGTATTTTGTGAAAATACTTTTTCTTAAAATTTCATTTTTGTATCCCGTAAGAAACGATAAATCCATATTTTTGTGTTGATTTTATTTTCACAAATTATGTCTACATTGTCACTAAAGAGATACCTCTCAGAAAAACCTAGACAGACCCCTGATATTAAATGAATAAAAAAAAAAATTTCGTCACACTGTTTCATTGTATAGTTTTTATAAGTAATTATAGTAATTTTTATACCATTAAGTTGAATTTAAATGTTAAGTAATGTAATTTTTATATATGTTTGCTTACAGGCAATTAAAGTGGAAGAATTTTTAACTCACCTCTTCAATAGTATGCAAAATGATGCTATGTGGCAAAGTAAGTCACCTATCTATGAGATTGAAGTAGGATTTTTAGTAATTGGAATGAATTAGGATTACATTAGAATTTTTAGCAATTAGAATGAATTAGGATTACATTAGAATTTTTAGCAATTAGAATGTACGGAGGTCTTATTTTAAAAATAAAGTTTTCTTAATATTATCAGGGCTGCTTCATTACCTGAAAAATCAAGAAAAGCTCATTAATATATTCCTAAAAATATTTTCAGAGAAGTGTTTTTCATTAAATAAAATCTGATAAAATTTATATTTACTGCTAAATTGCTCCTTTTAGTGTACTTCAAAAGTTATATTAATTTAATATGGAAATCATATTATTATGATTAAGAAATGATATTGTTATACGTTTTATTATGTTAAAAAAGTCTTTTCCCCTTATTTTTGTATTTTAAGGCCAAAACTTTTTTTTCCCCTAGCAATAAGAATTAAAACTTGATTCCATTTTAAAATATTAATATTGTAATAATGACAAACATTTTTTAATGGGTATCCATATTTTAATTATGCAAATTGTGCTTAAGTATTGAACAAAAATGCTTAGCATTTCTGTTAATCAACTGAAACTCATGATGATGACATTTATCTCGAGTATCAATACAGTAAAATGAAAAACAGCTTAATTTTACCTTATTTCCTTCTTAACTCTTTTAAATGATCACCATCCAAATTATAATCCTCCTTACAAACGAAAACCTCTACTGTTTTTAGGAATTCTCCTGATCAGTCTTTTATTGAACACATCTACTATGTCCTTTTATTTTCCGTGTTAAAAGCTGTTTTTTTTTTTTTTAAATCAATATCCTGTGGCAGCAAAAGTTGTTGCCTCCTATTACACTCATTTCTTGTTATTGTTGCCATTGTAATATTAAAGATGTTATTTTAACATTGGACATGCTACAACATATTGACAAGCTAATTATAATGATATTTCCACCAGCTATTATGAATTGTTGTTTTAAGCAATTTTACTCTTTGCTCCGAAAACATGGAAAATTCCGAAAGTTTTTGGAATGTCGTCATTTACCATTTGTGTTTGTCATATCCTTTCCTAGGAATATGATATTACTACATTAACATACAATTTTATTGCAAGACTTTCAGTCTGTTATTAGTTACTTATATATTACAAAAAGTGCAAAATAATAGATTTTTGAATTATATTTTTCAAAAATTATCCAGTAGCACTTTCTTTTTTATTTTATTTTTATTTATAAGTGTTACTTTTAGAAGGGATTCAATTGTTAATTGGGTGTGAAATGTAAGTAATTCAATTCTTATTTAGTTATTATTATTAATTATATTTTTTACAAATTCTAACTAATAATTTTTTTTTCCTTTTAAACATTAGGACAAAAAATAAATTCCTATCTATTTAAAACATTTAATAAATTAATATTTTGAATTTTTCTTATAAACTATTTTAAAAAAAAAAATGTGAATATAAAAATTTTTGGACTGAAATAATGAGGAATTATAGTTTGTAAAATTAACAATGTTTAATTTTTCTCTGCATTTCCATGAATATAAATTCTTAATGCTTATAAATATGTATGCAAATTTTGTATTGTAATTAAAATCATATAAACTTCAATCACTAGAATTCTCAATTTTTTTTCCGATTTTTCTCTGAAAATCTCAGATATTATAGTTTAGTTTTTTAAAGATCATTCTGTTTGAAGGGGTTTTTACTCTGTATTGTTTAAAACGTTTATATTATGCTTGTTTATTGTTATTGTTTACTGATTTATATATAAAAAAAATAATTTTGTTTTTGTTTTTTGAAGCTGCCAATGAGATTCAAATTGAACATGCCAAAGCTGTCATAGAACATTCTGTTATGAGTAGAATTTACACTTTTGCTCTTCATCCTAACGGAGATGGGGATGTCCTTCGAGATAAGTTAGTGATGTTATAATCTTTTAATCCCATTAAATCACCTTTTTGTATCAGTCTTCTAAAAAAAAAAGTTTTTAATGACTCATTCTTTCTCTTAGTGATTTTCTGCCTAGATAATAAAGATCTCTAGATTTTTTTTGTTTCTTTGTGTCAAACTTAGTTTATGACACAGTTTGCTACTACTGGCTGTTGTAAAGTGTTACAAGCCTTTTATAGCAGTCAATGGCAGCAATTATTTATTTTGTGTATTAGGAACAAAGAAATGTCTTATATACTAATTTTATTTATTTGCTTTCCAGGGTTCTCCATGAGCATATGCAGAAATTGTCACAAGTTATTACACCAGATCATAAGGATTTGCGAATACCTAAGGTGCTAAAATCTTTATAGTGTTATTATTTGACACATTGTTGTATGGTTGTAAAACCTTATTTTCTTTAGTGTAATTGGGAATAATAACTTTTAATAATCCTTTAAGCATGCATAATGTTATTCGGTTTTGACACTAAACAGCCACATCCAGTTGTTGAGAAATACGTTTGATCAAATAAAATATCCTACCTTCATCCTAACTTTTAATAACACTTAGAAGCAAAATTTTGTTGCATTTATACAAATACTTGGATCTTGCCTAATTCAGGTTGGAAGATTTCAAATCTAAAAGTAGTTTTACTTCTAAAGCTACAGATTTTTTATTTTTTTTATTTAAGTAATATAAAAAACTAGAAAAAAATATAAAATTCTAGTTTTTTTATATATATTTTTTTCTTATAACAGGGCGCAATTCAAGTCTTAACTGAGCAGCCCCAGTTAAGCATTCTATTAATATGTTACGTATCTTTTCCTTCACTTTTCTTCTCAATCTGCGCATTGTAATAGAGGGCGTTGTTTTCTTTAGTTTTAAGTGTTTCCTTTTCGTTCGGATTGCTTATGAAATCGCTGTTTGACCTGGTTAAAGTGAGTTTTTATTTTCTGATGATTTTGTTTAAGTTTCTTTTCTGAATTGTTTCTATGTATTTCATGTTCTTTCCTGGACTTCTATACAAAACCTTCGGGGTACTGAGGGAGTTTATTTAGGCATTTGCCTCTCCCTCAATAGAAAAGGTTTTGTTTTATGGCTACAGGGGCCGGTACCCCCTGAAGATGCCGGCTTCGGTGGTCATATTTTTATTTTCGTTTCCTTTATTGCTACATATTTATACTTTTTTTGAAATTTCTGCTGCTTTTCAGCGCATTTTTTTTTTCTTTCCTCAAAGAAGTTTTTTCTATTTAGAAATTAAAAAATTTTATGTTTTCTTTTTGTACTATAATTGTTAACAAACTTCTGCACATTTTTATCACCCCAAAAACTCTAGTGCACATAAAATATAACATTTTTAAATTATGCATGATTTTTTTTAAAAAACAAATTGAGATGCTAACCGGTTGCAATTCTCAAATAATATAATAGTTTTCAAAACCTAGAAGCTAATTAAATTTTTTAAAAAAAAGTAAGGGTATAACAAGTTTTTAAAAAAAATCGGAAGGTATGAATTATTTCGTCAATTTGTCAAAACATCTTTCAATGCACATCAGACATAACCAGTTTAAAAGTTGCTGTCCCATAGTTGCTGTGTAATTCTAAACTTTTTCAATTATTACTTTATTTGACTAATTATAAATACTAAATAGAGTTGGTGATGGTCAAGCATATTCAGAGAAACTAGTTGAGTACCTAAAAACTGCATTTTAATGTAGAAAAATAGATTTTAGTTAACTTTTCTGGTAATAAACTATTCAAATTATTGATGTTTACGTGATAATCAATCATTATTTGTGGAGAAAAAAATGCACACTTTTTACACAGGAATATATTTTAAAAAATATATAATGTAATGTTTTTGCTCTTAATATTTTTTAATACAATTTAAGAAAAGTAAGATCTCACAGGCCTCTAAATGCTTGGGTCACTAGGGTGTGCCCATGCGTGAAGATAGTACTGCGGAAACGTCGTCTGTGGCTAGAGGTGCTTCCCTTTTTTTACTTGTTCAAAATCACACAAAGAAACAATTCATAATAAGAAGGCGTCCGTGTGGTATACGATAACATTTCGGGGGATGGGTTCTCATACAACTTCAATCCTGATGATGTGCTCCAATTCCCCTAGAAGTTTGACGCAACTTGTGAGGCACTTAGTTGTATATTTTGTTTTTAAATTTGTGTTGAAAAATAGATTTATAATGTCACTTTAAAAAAATGTTGCTTGGAATTAAAAACTGGTTACAGGATTAAAATCAGCAATGTGAAAATATCCAAAATCCATTAAAAAATTTCATGCAACGTAGTTTTTCCCACAGTAATCCATTAAGCATACATAATGTTGTTTGAATTTGGCACTATAGAGCTGCATCAAGCTGTTGAAAAATACATTCAATCAAATAAATGTCCTAATTTCATATTGAATTTTAAATTAGCCTTAAAATATTTGTATTTGCTTTTTCAGTGGTAAATTTCTTTTTCTATTTTTTTTTTTTTTTTTTTTTTTTTTTTATAAAAAAAAAAAAAAAAAAAAAAAAAACTTAGTCAAACTTTTTTTTAGCTTTTATTTAAAATTTCTTTGTTTTCAGATATATCACTCTGAATGTCCTTGGCCTTCTGCACAAGCTGAACTTGTCAATATAAATGCTTACAAAGTAAGTTATTTGAATTCAAGACTACTTATTTTAATTCTTTTTAAAGGTTAATATTATATTAATTGAGTTTGATCTGTTAGGTCTGTTGTAGAAACATTGCATTTTGTTTTTTGAACTTTCAATAAAATAATGAACTTAATATTGTTTTATTTAAAATAGAAGTTTTTTAAGCTAAAAGTTGCACTAATACTTATAGTTTGGGTATAAAATGGAATGATCTAATGTTCAAGCCAGCTTATGAAAGCAGCAAAAGATGTCAAATCTCCTTTATAAACATGTAACCAAATATATGGTACTAACAAAGGCTATCTAGAAAAATTTATGTGTAAAGATACATAAATTTTGTTTTGAAAAGGTTTCTAGTTTACTTCATTTAATTTAAGAATTATTATGAAGCATTAATAGCTGATTTATTTTGCCATGTTAGTAGGTTTAATGTTACGTGAAATGGGCTATATAACACAAAGTACTATATTCTTCACGTTTCAAGGTTTGCATTTTAATAATCTTCTGTAATAATATTTTTAGAGAAATTAATTTAAGGGTAAAAAAGGAAGTAATTACTACTTAAACCGTTACTTATTCAAGGACAAACTCATTAATTAGCAGTTATCAGTCCTATAGTAATTTATGATAGTGAAACCTGGACTTTAAGGAACAAAAATAAAAATTACTTATTAAAATTTTGAAGAAAAAGTTTTTAACTGATTTTTGGACCAATTTAAATAAATATATTCACAGTGGAAACAGTGGTACAATAAAATTCACAGTGGAGACAACATACAAAACAAAAAATGCTGCAACTTTGGGAAAAGCAAACAACATAATATGCATTATTCAATAAACAATAACAAATATATGACTAATTAATGCCAATTTCATTCAGCTATGTTTTCTTGAGGGTTAAAAAAATGATTAAAAATGAGCAGACAATAATTTGATCTTTCGTATGAATAATAACATTTTTCTCTTGTTTTTCCATTTGATGTGAAGAATCAGCTATGCATATAACCAGATAAAAATAGCATTAAAAAGAACCTTCATATTCCAAAAAATAATATAAAAAAAGGAACAAAATAGAGTAGATTTTATTAATAAAAACAATCTAAAGAGAAACAAAGCTAGTCTGCTGATGTTCTTTTTAAATGCTACAGGGTAATTCAGAATGAATATAGCGATTACAAACAGCTATAACTATTTAATGAAAAATAATTTATCGATAAGATTAACATAGAATGTTGATGGAACTTCAAAGTTTCTTTACGTCAGGCACAGTGAAGGAGAATCCATGTGTATGCGCAAGTTCATTAGAGAAAATGACGAGTTCTGTTGTAGTGTGCCTATTCCAAATACAATATACAACATATGACAAAAATACAAAACCATTTCACTAGTATATAAGACGTGTTAACTTGATTCTATGGAAGGGTACCTTGTCATAGATGAAGGTTGATATGGTCGATCGCTACAACATTGGTGACCCGGAGATGATATGTACACGCCTACCTTGGCAAAAACACCCACTACGATTTGAACATGCCTACTTCGATGGATGATCCACATTAAACTGTTGACTTGCTACTTGTGACCATGACATTATCCACCTGGTGTTATTGCTACTTAGTCTCGATCACACACAGCATCAGCTTGCATACACTTGACTGCTGATAGCAAAACAGGAGCAACAACGACCGTGAACTTAATACATCTCTCGTGATCAGCATTCAAAAGTATGGTGATCTTAATACAGCTCTCCCCTCTTCTCACAAAACAGCAATGAATCAACTAGTGGTATCCGTTCATCGAATTCTATCACAGCTATAATTCTGGTGCGGGAGTACTGTAGTGTGTCTACCACTACAAAAATTCAATTCCATTTCGCTAGTATATAAGACGTGTTAACTCGATTCTATGGGAGGGTACTTTTTCATAGATGAAGGTTGGCATGGTCGACATTCCCGATAACAACTCACCTCACATCCGTGCAGATAACATTCTCTGTGTTAGAATTTAACAATTGTCCTTCTGTTATCACAATGCAGAAGAGATTTCATCAGCGTTACAATCAATTTCAATCAAATAATTACAATCAAAACAATTGAAGATCTCAAGGAACGAATTTGTCATTGTGTTTGTCTTGGTGACTGTACAAATGCTTCAGAATGAATGGTGTGAAATGGGCTATCGCCTAGATGTTATGTGTGTGACCAAAGGAAGTCACATAGAAAATCTGTGACGCATACAAAATTTTGAAGTTCCTTCTACATTCTGTGTAAATTTTATCGATAAATTCTTTTTCATTAAATAGTTATAGCCATTTGTAATCACTATATTCATCTTCGTTAATAATCATAGTTTAATCTTCTTACGCAAGTTTGTTCTCTTTAACTGCTTTTATGTTTTTAGCAACCCTCTTAGTCGGCAGAAACAATATTTATCCAAGAAGAAAGAAAGAGATTTTGTTAATATTTTTTAACAGATGGCAATCTTAAAAAAAATTTAAAAAGGAAAAGAGATAATTTTGATTGTAAAAGGGTACCTGGAAAATAGATGTCTCCAGTAAAGGAATGTCCGGATAGGGGACTTTGTACTTTGTTACATTAGTGCTCTATATTTTAAATTTGTTTTTTTTTTTTCAGACTCCTAGAGATAAAATCCAGTGTGTATTGCGTTGCTGTAACACGATTATGAATCTCTTAAGTATGGCCAGTAATAAGTCTGTTCCTGCTGCTGATGATCTCATGCCAGTACTTGTTTATGTCCTCATCAAAGCCAATCCTCCTCACCTCCTCTCAACAGTACAGTACGTAAATACTTTCTACGAGAAGCAGCTGGAAGGAGAAGAGGCCTATTGGTGGACCCAGTTCGCATCCGGTGTCGAGTTCATTAAAAATATGGATTATTCTTAAAAGAGAGTGCATGCAGAGAAGTTACATTTACTCGCAGTTTACATGGAAACGACACAGTACTGCCATCTGGTGGGAAATGGTTCCGATGTAATGATTTGTTAGTGATGGCGTGAGTTATGTCGTTGTGTTTTGTCTTGTTTGGTCACATGTTGAATTCTTATCTAAAGATAGTGGAAAATGTGGAAAGAAAATGTTTACTTATTTTATGGATGTTTTTAAAAAAAAATTTAACCAATTTTTTTTTACTTATGTTATACCATTGTTTAAAGATTTTTATTTTAATATATACTATAATGGGAAAAATGCACATTCAAATTGAAAGGTTTTCTGAAAAAAGGAAATCGCATCTTGTATATTGTTTTATTTTATTTTATTTACTATTTTATAAACTATTTACTTGCATTAGTCATATAACACAACCAACTTCTTGATAGACTACTACTTTTTTTTTCCGCACAATGAATTCTAATTATTTGAGAACTAATATACTTAAAGAATTTAAGGATTAGCTTTTTGAAGAAAAAGAAAAATATTCCCATTTTATAATAGCTAGTACATAGATACCTACTAAAACTCATTATTGAATAAATACCAAAGCTGTTGCTGTATGTTAAATGCTTTAACATTGTAATGTATGTATGAAGTTGGGGCTACTTCTTTTTTGCAGAAAACCCTTCAATTTATTATTGTTATTTTTAAAGCTAATACCTTTTATTACTTGATGAAGGTTATTTGAGGTCTTTACAAGCATCTAATTGATTTTGTGTTTGTTTCGCTTATATTGCTTTGCTTTAAAACTTTTTACATAAAAACAAAGTGTTAAGCAGGGATATATTAGAAATTTCTTTTATTTCTTCCATTTTGAAATTTATTTTAAATATTTTTAATCTTATCAATGCTGATTAGAATCGTAATTCATCCCCAGCTCTAGAAGCCTATTTTGTAAGTAGTATACATATATTAAATCGGTATAGCTTGTGGAAAACTCATTTATTTATGATTTTTATAGACGGTGATTGTAAATGAGATAATTAAAAATTGACTTTTATATTTTATTTTTGTACATTTTTGAAATGTTTTGTTTAATAAAGTAAAAACAGTTATATTCTATACAAATTTTAAACATAATCATTAAACTTATTTAAGGACTATTTATAATATTTTTCAAAAAAAGATAAAACATTTTCTTAATGTATAATTTAATATTCAAATTTTTTATTGTTATTATTGTTTCATTAAGCAATTTTTGTGTCTGTTTCCTACATAAATGTATTTTACTTTAAATAACATGTTGGTTGTTATTTTATTATTTCTTACTAACACTGTAAACTAAATAAGTATTAAGTCCCTGAGGTATTAAATTTATTTTCTATGTTAAAAAATCCGAGAACACTTATTAGTTGTACATTAAAAATAAAGAAGTAAAAGATAAAAAGTTTCAGAAAAAAATTTCTCAATAAAAATAATTTAAATATTGCAAAATTTGAAAATATTAATGATGACAGCTCTAATTTCAATCAAACATTATTTCTTTCCTAAAATTAAATGTAATTGTAAAATTGAAGGGTAATTTTCATTTGAAATGAATATTTAATGCTAAACTATAACAAAAGACTAAAGAAAAAATAAAATAATGTATTGTATACACTGATTCGCATAAAAGGTGAGCCTAAAATCATGAGACAAACGGGGAGTGGAAGTGAGGGATATTTTAAGGATTAAGAAGTGCAATGGAACCTTTATCCGGAAATGTCATTGTACACCGCTGGCGGCACTACCCTACACTATTATTTCTACATGTGCCTTTGAACAGGTACTTTTATTTGCCTAAATTATCTTAATCTAATGTTTTCTATTGTCGAAAAGTGCATACAAATAAGTTTAGAAATAGCTGTTTTATAGTAATTTAATAGATTGGCAAGCTTTTCCAGCTAGTATATAAATCATTTAAATTCCGCAAAAAAGCAAATAGTAATGCAATTTTTGACAATAATTATAAGATAACGTTAAAATTAAGATGATTTAGTTTAATAAAGTACCTGTTCAAAGGTGCATGTGGAAATGGTTGTAATAAAGAAGAGGCATATAATGACATGTCAGGCTATGAGTTCCTATGCAATTCCTAATCTTTATATGGTGTGTCCTACATCCCCTTTATGAGGTGTCATTTTAGAATCATTCTTTATACGTAATTGAAATATATATGATACACAAATCTGTGGAATCATTAGTTCAAATGGTTGACTCTGAAATTTTCTAAGAGTTTAACTCTATCTTATACTTGTTTAAAGTTTTCACAATTGAAGAAATAAATTAGTACAAAATATTGAATTTTTCGCAAAATACCACTATCAATATCTCGCACGCAAAATAGTATTTATATAAACATCTTATTGCAGCAAGATTATTTAGTTAACATTCATGAACTAAGACATTTTTACGAACGAAACATTATATTAATTAGTATAAGCATTTAATTCATTTCAAATTTTTTAAAAATGCAATCATACTCTAGGCCTTATTAATGATTATTTTACAAACATTTTATGTTTAAGTGATTTTTACATAGTATAGTGTAAAGAAGTATTTTGATATACATCTGTCTGCTAATTCTGTCTACTACGCTGTTATTATTTTTTTAAGATTCGTTAAAGATTATTCATTATTATTTTTTTAATTATTTTTTTTCCAAAAAAGCTGGTAAAACATTTCAAATCCCAATGAATAACTTTACTAGTTTTATATATATAAACATAAAGAATTTATAAAATAAAATAGAAAATATTTTTAATGGGAAAACGTAAAGGTTCTCTTCAGGGCTCATTCCTTCACGATGATAAATGATATATTTCAAAATTAAGAAAAAGTAACTGGAGATAAAAATTACTCTTTTTAATGCGTCTATATTGCTAAAAAAATGCAATTGTAAATGAGTTTGAGTTGAAAGGAAGAAAGCAGAAAACAAACTTACCGAGGTGAAGTAAAAGTTAAAACCCCTTAAAAATAGATATACTGATCTAACAGTTAACAAAAATTCGCTGAGAAGATAAAAATATAAAACAGTGCTTATAGCTTAAATCGTATAAAATAATTGTGAAAAATAAGAAGCAATTTACATTTCAGTCATACCACCTATGAAATATACACTTAATATATTTTTTTTTAAAAAATTGAAACAACAAAACCCTTAATAGGTAGAAAAGTTAATAATAATGAAAAAAAAGCTTTTATATATACATAAGGAGTTTTGCTTGTGCTGTTCAAAAGTATATTTAAACAATGGCTTTTTTTAAACTTAATTAAAATATGTTTCGAAAATGAGACATATTACTGTTTGCTTGTTCTTTTGCATGTTTGAACAATGTCTTTTGGAAAAATTGAAATATGTGCTGAATTCTTTGTGATGTGACTGAAATTATTGTGTGTGAAATTATGACTGAAATTATTCTTTGCTGGAACTCTTTTTACATATTTGTTAATATCTTGAAACATTTTTGATTAGATCTTGAAACATTGTCTCTTCATTCATTCTAACACAATATGTTGTTTTTCATATGTAGTATTTTTTCCTGATTTCTAAAACTTTCTTTTATTTATAAGTTTTGTAAAAATTATTATAACTATCTTTGTTTTTTTCCTCCAATATTCAGAGATATGTAATTATGCATTGCATATTATAAATATTCATTTCTTTCAAGATATATTTTAACAAGTTAATCAAGTTTAATCTATATTTTATTCTATTATATTATATATATAAAAAAAATTTTAATAAGCATTTGTAAATTAATTTTTCCAATCTGTGTTGTGTAATTTTCTGTTTCATTATCTTTATGGAGAAATCTGTGATATTTAGAAAAAAAAGTAAGGTAACATTAATTAGTTTAAAAATTATAATATAATAATTATGAGTAAATTGTAGTTTTTGTGTTGCTTATAATTTCTAAATTCATCAGCAAACATCTGTTATTTTGTGAGAAGTACCTATAATTTGTTACCAAATCGAATATTAAATACCTTGTTTTTTCTAAAAATCACAGAAATGTAATTTTGTTTGTTATTTTTCTGTGATATATACAAAATATAGAAGTACTGTGCTGTTGTATTGAAGTAATCAGAAATTTCTGGTTTCAATTGAAGGGCTTGAGGCAGTAAAATAATAGCCAGTGTCAACTTTTTACATCAAACTGTTCTTTTATATTGTTTCCAGATAAGTTCTTTGCAAGGTTCTGGAATTTCCACTAGTTAATAGCACTATACACCAGAACATCCTATTGCCTACGTTGAATATGTGGTGTTTATCACAATGCTCTCGTGAAAAATTGAAAATGTGGCTAATCACTATATTTCCCCAGGCCTTTCAATTAATAATCCAATTCATGAAAAAAGTTTTTAGATATTTTAAAACGTGATTTTTTTTAAAAATGTTTTAAATAAGAGTGGTGTTTTTATATGTGCAGTTAAAGAACCGTTCTTAATTAAATATGTTGTTTTTTTATAAATTTAATATAAAAAAAATTTTTAAGATTCGAATAAAATTTTTGATGCTTTGCAGATATTTTAAAAAATATTTAAAATTTATTTTCATAGACATTACTTGTCTACTGATTGCTTAAAACTGCTGTTTAATTATTGCAAACAAACCGTTAACATATTTTTTTAAACTCACTCTAAGAATTCTGTAATTTCTGTGAAAAATAAATATTTTAAAAGTGCAGAAAATTGATTTTTTTTATTATTAATATCCTTTAGTTGCGATAGCTTCTAATAGTCATACCATTCTCTCTGATGGTCGTGAGTATTAATTGTAAAAATTTGACTTTTTGATTGAAAAGTTTTTAGTAGCATATAAAAAATATCATTCTTAGTGTTCCTTTTTGCAAATATTATTTACTTTTTATGATTTAAATGATGTTCCTTTCCCTTTAAAGAAAAATAAGCATATTTATACGTATTTTTATTTCATTTCAAGCAACTTTAAATGAACCTTGAACCTATACTTACATTTTTATTCTTTGATGATTTCATCATGAATGTAGGTAGCCTGTTCACTTATTATGTAAGCATTTTTTTGTGATTTTGGCTCCCCTTTCCTCTTACCAGCAATGTATGTAATTTTTTACTAATTATAGTGATTCTATCAAATTCGTAATAGTTTTTTTTTTTTTTTGTATAATAAAATTTAGTTTTTTACGAGCTTTACTTTTACTCCTTTAAATGCCAATACTTTCCTTTGGCAGAGTTTTTTTTTTTTTTCCCCAGACTAGTAAACATTCTATAAAGCCACTAACTGGCACCACTTTTTCCAGAAGCAATTTTTTGTCACGTGTGAAGCATGTCTGCCATGTGGAGCTATGTCATCCTTTTTTTTTTTTTTACAATACAGTCTAACCTCGATCCGATCATCTTTCGTTTTTCCTTATGCAGTGTCGGTTTTTAATGGCCCCCTTACTAATGCTTTTCTTATAATCTTAATAATGCCCAATTAGATTGTTTTTGAAAGTATCATTCTTGCATCTACCATTTATAAATGATACTGAAATTTTTTTTAAAAAAAATATTGAAGTTAATTTGTTACGAAAAGAAAAACAGTAGTCCTTGATGCTGCGATAAAGAAAATAAGGATTTGTTACAGTTTGGAGAAAACACCTTAAACAGCACTTTTGATTTGATAAAAATGTGATGAAACTTGTGTTGGTTTAAGAAATGGTTTCAGAAGCTGAAGTTAAATCCACTGTTTCTTAATTACTTTTTCAAGTCATTATTTGATATTTTATGTTGACCTGCATTCATAGTTTTCCCATATCTATTGTTCTCAATGAATGGTTCCGTGAGAAAAAAAAAACTTTATTGTTTATGTAGACAGGATAAAGTAGGTACCAGTGCAATGAAAAGTCGTACAGATAACCCTGGCTCTCAGGTGATTAAGACGAAGGTTCTATGAACTTTTTTACATATCTCTATATAAACATACAGCTATGTACAAAGCTGTATGTTCAAATTCGTTTTCGTAGATTGATTATTAAATTATTTGGCTCCCATGCTGCGATTTTTCTCTTGCCTGTTCCCAGACTAAGTAAAAAAAATAAAAATTATTGTTCCCACAAAACGAGTTAAGTTATATGTGTAGTTCAGGACTAAAGCGAGGGCACATAATGAAGAAAAAAAAGTTAAAAAACTGGCCCACAAGTGCCTGGAATTGACCCCCCCTCCTCATTTTATGTTCCCTAAAACACTCCTTGTGCACAAGATTTTCACCTGCATTGCTTTTCTCTGAACTTATTTGCAGTCATTTTCCCGGTTACATAAACAGAATGAAGCTGATTTTATCTGCTCATTTTTATTTTCAGCTCACATTTTTACTTGTAAACATAGGTGTCTAATTTTAATATTTTTTTCAGATAGTGCTATTTTTTCTTTTAAATCTTAAGTTGCCTTGGTTATATTATATTAGTGCAACTTTTCTTAAGTAAATTACAGTGGCATATTTTCATTTAACCATGTAGGACGGTTAAAATGGAGTTTATTGTATCCAACTCTTACACTATTTTCCAATGAGTAGAAAAAAATATACTATTAACTATTTGTAATTGTTTTCTGTGTATAATATGATTAATTAAACATTAAAATGCAGCTTTTGGGTTTTAAAATGTTTCATCGATGTTTTAATTTGTATATATGTACATACTTAATTATGGAATATATTTTTAATTCATGGTTTTAACATTAATTATGCTCTTTTTTTCTAATTTAGTCTAATATATATAAATAATAATTATAGCATTTTTAAATTACATTTTGGTGTTTATTTAAACCATTTTTATTTGTGTTATAGTTTTTAGATTTTTAACTGGAATTTTGCTTTGATTGAACTATTGTTTAAAATTCTTCCTAATGAAAGGTACTAAGCTGTCTCTTCTGCACCATGTCACATAATGATGTGTTTCATTTATCAAAAATATCATACTCGTAAAATTTTCTTTTAAATTGTGATATTTTTTTCACTGAGTCTTTAAAATATGTTACACGTGGATGAGAGATTATTACTGCAGAGTATTATATTGAAGTTGCAATAATGAGATACCTTGAAAATAGAAATATGTTTATTTCAGTCTTAATGCTACATTTGATTCAGTATTTTAAGATTTGCTGTATTTCTTAAATACAGTAGGGAACCGATTATCCGGAACGATCGGGACCATCGCTATTCCGGATAACTGATTTTTCCGGTTTTCTGAATCGCTACAAAAAGCCGTTTTTTTATTGTCAAACCCAATTAAAAAAATAATTTTAAAAATAATCTTAAAAAGAAGAAAAAACGATAAAGTAATACACTAATGATTATTTCTAAAATGATGGTATGGTAAACCTCTTTTAACAAAGAAAGAAAATTCCTAAAATCTTATGAGGGAAAAAAAAAAAAAAAATTTTTTTTAAATGGTGGGAAAATTTATCGAATTTCGTTCCGGTTTTTTGTTTTCCAGATAAGAGATTCTGTACTGTATTACTTCGTGATCATTTTTATTATAGAATGCTCCAACTATTATTCCAATATATCTATTAAGGCATTAAAACTTTTGTCTGACAAATAACTAAAACACAATAAAAATTTTGTTTTAAAATTAAGATATTACAACTCTTTAAATTCAACAAACAGATTATATTCCAAAAATAGTTTATAAATTTGTGTTAAACTTCATTTATAAATAAGTTATTGTTACACTATTCTTAAATCTCATATAATTCAACCGTATTCTTCTCTCTTGTGTACTTGGATGAAAAATATTTAGAACTAAACAATATTTTAGTACTTTCTATGTCCTTATATTTAACTATCGGTGCGATTAAAAGCAGTTTTATTTATTTATATTAATGCTCATCTAAAAATTTTCTTAAATGTAAAAAATCATTAAATAAACCTTTAAAAAAAAAATTTAAACTTCTAAAAAATCTCTTGCTAGAACAATTGTGATTTTAAAATGTATGATGTTAAATCTGCATGCTTATAACACTCATAAAATTCTTAACATTGTACTTTTTATGTAGTTTGAGTGCTTCATATTTTAGTATTTTTAAGGATTTTATTAAACTGGAATAATCATGGTATCCCTAAGTTCTGTGTGGGCAATTTCATCATTTCGGATGCAACATTTGGTGACATTAAATACTTATAATTTTATTCAAATTAAGTCAAGCAGTTTAATAATTTTCGTTAAAATGACTCTTGTTATTTGCACTTAATCCAACTTTTATTTTTTTAAGAAATATTATTTTTTATTTAAAAAAGTTAAAATCTTACCCTTACAGATGTTTTACTTCTGTAACTGCAGTTTTTAATTTAAAAAAAAAAAAAAAAAACTTAAAGTCCTAATAAAAGTTATAATTTTTCTTGGCAATGGCCCTTAACCTTTAAAAATCATCAGTGAAGTCAATAGTGGGAAACTCGTAGCACCATAACAAATAAGGGTAGTTATTTTTTACCTCATAACACATTGCAACATTTATAATGTAACTTCAGGCTTTAGTTTTACTCGGTTAGAAGTGGAAATATTGGAGATTCTTTGGAATTTAACCAACTGGTTAACGTTATCTTTTAAAACTTTGGTTTATTTTTCTTTATTTGTAACGTACATCAAGTGTAGAAATTTTTTTTTAAAAATTAGTCACTGTTTTAAAGGATCAGTAGCTAAAAAATATTACTAATCCAATTAATAACTAAACATTTTCAGTGGTCTGTTAACGTGTCTCCATTAGATATTTTTAATGAAAAATGATTCCAATCTTGCACTATGCATGGAAATGAAATTTGCCAGAGTCAAAAAGGTTGGACTCTGACTTGAAATCCAGGTTACATTTTTAATTGTCCTTTTTACACTGGCTCAATTTTACAACATATAGACTATCAACTGCTCTATTCGTCAAGGATCTTTGACAATGCCAGAACTGTTTCGGTTGCCTTCAGTGCTATATGATTCTTCTGCACTACTTGAACAAAACAACAACAAAGAAAAATGATTTTGAATGAAAAATGCAGGCTATATGTAATGTTCACAGTTATGTTGAAATATGCCATTTTTAACAAAAATACAAAAGTTTAAAAAAAAAAAGCATATAATTACAAATACAAACATGGCTGGTTCGGTCTACAGTTAATTATTTTTCGGAGGTACAATTAAAATTTTATTGGTCCCAGACCAACAAATCACCTTCATTTTCAAACATTGTTTATATGAGAGCATTTTATTTATTTAATTTCATCTAGAACAATATTGAAGTTTAATAGAACATATCTCAAATTCTCATTGTTTTTTACCCTTTATTTAAATCTACTTTTTTGCAAGTGTTAATGAAACAGAGTATTGTGAATTTTATAGTTTGGTCTCAGGACAGTTTAAAACCGGTGTATATTCATATGAAGTCGCATGCATTTCAAAACTATATTGGCTGTATTTGCTATTAACGAGGGATCTACACAAATTGTAAATAAAAAGGAAATTACAATATTAAAAGATGTTTTTTTTTTTATTTGTTTACTACAGAAATTTAATTTTATTGTTTTCTTTTCATTTAATTATGTTTATATGTTTAGCCTGAAAAAGTATGAGATGCAAAGTTTAAAACAGAATGAGGAAACTTAATATAAATTTTATTCAATAGTACTAATTTATTTTTTCCAAATTTTTGTAGATACTGAATTTTAATGTTTTATTTTCAAGGACACTATATTTACAACTTGCAATTCTCTGAAGTATTAAAGAAAATAATAGTTTGCAAAGTTTAAAACAGAATGGGGAAAATTTACCAATTTTATTCAATAGTGCTAATTTATTTTTTCCCAAATTTATGTAAATTTTTAATTTCAATGTTTTATTTTTATTTTCAAGGGCACTTTATTTACAGCTTACTTAATTGTTATATACAACTTACAATTCTCTGATGTATTAAAGAAAATAATAGTTTGCAAAGTTTAAAACAGAATGGGGGAAAATTTACCAATTTTATTCAATAGTGCTAATTTACTTTTCCAAATTTATGTAGATTCTGAATTTTAATGTTTTATTTTTAAGGACACTATATTTACAACTTGCAATTCTCTGATGTATTAAAGAAAATAATAGTTTGCAAAGTTTAAAACAGAATGGGGGGAAATTTACCAATTTTATTCAATAGTGCTAATTTACTTTTCCAAATTTATGTAGATTCTGAATTTTAATGTTTTATTTTCAAGGACACTATATTTACAACTTGCAATTCTCTGATGCATTAAAGACAATAATAGTTTGCAAAGTTTAAAACAGAATGGGAAAAATTTACCAATTTTATTCAATAGTGCTAATTTACTTTTCCAAATTTATGTAGATTCTGAATTTTAATGTTTTATTTTTAAGGACACTATATTTACAACTTGCAATTCTCTGATGTATTAAAGAAAATAATAGTTTGCAAAGTTTAAAACAGAATGGGGGGAAATTTACCAATTTTATTCAATAGTGCTAATTTACTTTTCCAAATTTATGTAGATTCTGAATTTCAATGTTTTATTTTCAAGAAAACTTTATTTACAACTTACTTAATTATTTACAACTTACAATTCTCTGAAGTATTAAAAAAAAAAATATTCAGCTTTAAAAACACATATTAGTTTTATATAAAAAAGTTCATTTTTCATTGTACAGTGCTGTTAAAATTGTATGTGGCGATTTAAATTCAAATGTATTCAGAAACAGATTTTGTTATTTTGCATGTGGAATTAATAATTGAAGATAATTTTTTTTAGACCTAAAAGATGTGTTATAGTGTTAATGTCAAGGAACTATGTTTTTATTTATTCTTGTAATAGTGCTTTTTAATGAAGTGTATTTTTATGCTATATTTATGTAATGGAACTTCTACTTCAAAAAGTTCGTTCGATTGTAAGTATATTTGTCATATAGTTATAAAATAAATATTCTGTTACAATAATACTGATCATTATTTCTATGTATCCCTTAATCTTGAATTTTCTGTTCTGAATTTTCTCGATAAAATTATTAATGCTATGGTTTAGGCTGAAAATTCTATTGAATATTTTATTTTATAACCGTTGTTTAACAGCCGACCGAATTTAGAGTTTACGACTATCAATGGTCAGTTTTGTACCCTTGTAATTTAGAACTCAGTCCAGAAGACAAGGGAACTTCTAGGTCAAGCATTGGGAAAAATCTGCTTTCATAGAGGACTCTCTGATGGAACTAGCCCGCATTTGCTTTACATGGAGAAGAAAACCACTAAAATCTACCGTAGTTTGACAGCAAGGGGACTCTAACCCGTGATCAGTCTACCACTGAGGATATTTTTCGTCAGCACTGTAATCGTTGCAAGCTGGGTGCGGAATTCGTATAGACCATACAACGCTGGGATTCGAACCCAGGGCATCTGATTTGTAGGCTAACGCTCTACTTCCTGAACAACCACAGCTCCCTACTAAATATTGAGACCTATACGTGAGCAATTAAAAAATTAGATATAGTTTAATTCGTAATATAACGTCAGTTGACGGAAGCTTGTATCTTCAAACCGTCACCGGAAATAAAACCCTACCCCATCACTAAACTAGTTTAGTGCCTTAAGCATAAAAGGGGATACAGTTAATTAATATTTTAATCTTCACTGTTCATATAAATTTGCTGAAAAATTCGCCTATTAAACTATTTTCGTGGTATTTGAATACAGTGGTTATAACTAAATTAACACTACTCAGAGGTTCTCAGCATCGATTCAGTTCTGAATGAACCCTCAGAAGTTTGTTATTTAGTTCAAGTATCCGAAGTTTTATGGTGGAAAAAATCGTTCGAAATTTTGCCGTCAGGTGGCGTTTTAACATCGGAAAAGGAAAGGTAACGGCTTAAAAATTCAAAGAATAGCTGAATTATAAAGCAAAATAACGTGAATAAAGAACAAATAAAATTACAGAATATGACATATTGTTGTTTCGGTTCTATAAGACTTTCGTCAGTGTTTGAGCACCAAATGACAGTGAAAAAGCAACCAGATAAACACGTACAAAGTGTTTGGTTAAGTGGAAATAGATAATGAAAGAAAAGCGATGAGAAACTGGTGGTTGAGTGTGAACCCCAGGGTGCAGGATGTAAAATTTTAATTAGAAAAGGGATGGGATACTAGAAAACTCATTAACTAAATTATTAGAATTTTTCAAAATGTGGAATGATTCCTCGAAATCATGGTTAGCAGATGGAGAATGAAAGAAGGTTTTTAGCAGACGAAAACTCTAACCTATGATTCGAATTTCAATTCTCTAGGGCGATGGATGATCGTCTAATATCCTAATTATGCATATTTCTGAAGTCGAAATTTAAGTGTAGATTTAGTTTAATATAGTAAAAATACCCGAATTCTGCATTTTTTTTTTTTTATTTAATTAAAACAAGACATCGAAGTTTGTGTTCAAAAAATGTTTTTAAAAAAATGACTTTTAGCCTCTAGTCTAAATTGTGTAAATGGACCAGAAACTTTTTCTTCATCCATTCATTGAAAAAAAGCAATAAATAAATTCTGGCACAAAAACTTAAGTTTTATAACTTATTCTTTTTTAAATTATAAATTTTCTCAGCCAGTTTAAAAATATATTTCCGTTAATAATAGGGGGGGAAAGCTTTATTAAAAGAATATTTTAAAAATATTACCGTTCCTATGGGTTGTTCTGTTTTTGTACCAGACTTAGTTTATATCACCATTTATTTGCCTTGAATGCATAATATTTCCATTTATTCTTGCCGCAGTGCAATCAATTTCAACGCAGATGTTATTTATCTCAATATTTCTTCACGATTACTTCATTGTGTCGATGGCTTTCAGATTCTTTGCTTCAAAATTTGTGATTTTTCTTTTTTGCAAGTATTCTTTTCTCGTTCAAGTCTCTTGGATTCTGTACCTGAAGAAAATGCAAGTGTTAATCGTTTTCTGATCGCTACAAGTTGAACTTATCGTCAATCGAAATTCCGACCACTTTCTGGCTTACGAGAGTTCTAAAAACTCCTTTGAAAATTTGTGTCTGATCTCAATTCAAGTTAAAATTTTAAATTAATTGGTGTGTTTTAATTTTTATTATAAAAAAAAAGAACTGCAAGTGAATTTAGGATCAAGTTCATTCAATTCTGATTGGTTGTCTGATGCTAATCTCTTAATCCATGCAAAATTTTAATGTTTTTTTTTTCTATGAATTGTACCTCTTCCTCGTTTTTTTTCCCCTCTCTTTTACGCATTTTAATACAGAATTTTATTTAAATTTTTTATCTTTGACTTTTTATTTTCTTTTAAAATAAATTCATAGCCTAAAATTTCTTCACTTTTTTATTTTTAAATTCAGTTTTTTTTTTTTTTTTTTTTTTTTTAAATGTTCACGGCAAGTAGAGAAAATTTTTTGAAAATCGATTCTGTAGTTTCTCTAAACTGGATATTTTAACACGTGCTGAATATGCGTCTCTCTATTACAGAGAATTGCTTTCTCATTTTAAGGAGAAAAAATTCTTAAATCTCTGAAGATATGGCATCCCAATACTTGAGATCTCTAAAATGATTCTTAATGTTGGAGAGTAAATTTATTTTAGGAATTCCCTGGTCATTCATATGATCGATTTTAGTAGCCATGGCTACATGACGTAAGGATACCACACAAAGCATGCCGGGAAATCAAGGTTCTTTGGAAGAACTCCTTGTTTTCCCGTTTTTATGCCAAATTTGGCTAACTTTCTGTGTTTGGCGATTTACGAAGTTACTCACAAAATAGCTGAACGATAGTTTGTTGTAATTATTCGATAGTTAAGTTTTGATCAGACAACATTAAAATCCAATAAAAAATAATTCCGTAAATGAGTAGGGTGTTTATCTCTTTTTATTTAGAAAGAAATAATTTTAGAATTTAAATAAACTTTCATCATCTATAAGAAATTTATTACATTTTTTACCAAAATTTGGTGTTAAATATTGCGTATTCCTAACAAGAATAAATTTATCAATGAACAGTGAAATATGAACATTGTTATTCATAGAATCTTTTGCAAAAAAAATTTAATTTTTTCCCCTTCTTTCAGAAATATTATTTTTTATAAAGTGAAATAAATTTGTCAAGACTAATTTTAGAGAATCAGATATTTTTTGAAATGCAAAATAGAGAATAATTCCATTTTTAAGGGATTTTTTTTTTTTAAATTTTATTTTTCGAATCTTAAATGGTTTTAAACGTTTTTTTTTATTTAATTTATTCAATTACTATTACTTGTGTCGTTAATTTATTATCAATCATTTTTGGTTTTTTTTTTTTAAATATCTTGCAATTATTTAAATATTTATTTATATTTTAGATGGAATTTACGTATGTCTGCCCAACTATTTATGAACTAAAGTTTTGGTTAAAATCGTCTATGCTAATGCACTGTAAAAAATTCCGCATCAAATTACGGTAAAAAATCCAAACTACAGTAACATCCCTTAAAATCTATTTTTACCCTAAAAGTTCACATCGTGCTTTTTACTGTAATATTTACTTAATTACAGTGATTTTATAATAAATTTTACTATCTACAAATTACGGTATATCCTATCTTTTATTACGTAAAATTTTACGGTAAAAATTACTGTCTCCCTGACTGCAATCGTAATTTTTTATCCGTAATTTTTCATAGGGTAGGATATTAGCGATGGTTTGAAATTCATCTTTAATAATGATCTAAACTAAAGTCAATACACTACCACACTTAAATAAGGGGGCAGATGGTGGTGATAATTATCCATCCTGTGTACTACACTCTTCAATCACCCAACCAACATAATTCAATCATTAATATTCAGAAGGGGTTCTTGAGTTCATCGAAAGCTTTTATCGTTCCATCAAGAAATGAACGCCTGATATTAGACAATGATTAACTAATATATATAACCCCAAAAATTTGTTTTCTAATACTTATTACATAATTTAATATATCTAAAGAATTTCTTCAACTCTTCGAGCAAAACAGTCATTCTAATGAGACAGACTATCAAGTACTCGTAGATCTACAACATTAACCTGCAGAATTTTTAAAAAGTTCTTTTTTTTTTTCTTCTCAGAAACACGTTTCAATTTTAATCCATCAATTTTAGCATAATTTTTTTTTTCGCACGTGAAAAATTATTTTCAATACGGCTGTAGCAAAAACTGGAGTTCTGAAATTTCTATGTTGGGAACAAAGTTGATAAAGAAAGTGTAGAAATCAACCATTTTTCCACCAAGAATGAATTTGCAGAGGTATCATTATATAACTTGTATTACAGTTCAAGCTATATAATGATACCTCTGCAAACTGCTTACTTAAAATAAAAACAATCCGTTTTATCTTGCTTCTAGATTCAGCCATCTTCTTTCGCAGCACTGTGTATGATCGATGATGCATGCTACCAGGAAATGGTTCGTAATATATTGTTATTTCATTAAATTCATTCATATTGTTATATCATTTGGCCAATTTAATGTAAAAAAAAAAAATTTATTTAAGTACGATTACGTCAGTTTAAAAACAAAATTTTTTCAACCTAAAGAATTTTTTTTTTTTTTTTTTTTTGTATATATTTAAACTTTTTATCTCAATGAGGCGATATTCTATATAAGAAAGCAAGTTTTTTTGTATAGGGGTTGAGAAAGACGAGAAGATATTCGATTACAGAATTTTTTTCAACCATCAAAAGGATATGTTAACAGTGTATTTCACCCTTAAATGCATAGCGATGTAGATCAGAAATGTTTGTTTAAAACCTCATGTGTCTTTATGTTGCTACCGTTGCATACTGTATTTTTTTAATTTTATAAAAAGCTACTTAATCGTTTCCGAACGCAGCTGGAATGTATAACAGTTTTATTTCCTTATCTGTGACAATTATTATTGTTGGCGCACTATCTGAGTACAATTTCCATTTCCATGGAGGTTACAAGTTATGGTTATTTATATAAAAAGTATGATTGAAAACTATTGTTTTTGTAAATATTTATGTTTGTAATATCACATCATTGTGCCCATCTGATGTAGAAACACATCGCTCTATTTTTTTTTAAAAACTGGAGACCGGACTGTGTCGTGGTCAGGGAGCTGACCTCACATCAGAAAAATCCCGGGTTTGAATCCCAGACAAGGCAGGAATGTTCTTTCATTCTCTGTATACTATCTGTCCTTACTGTGGGAGCAACATTGGCCCGCCGAATATGGTGCCCCTGGAAGAGTGGTCAACAAATCTGCCCTACTGATACCTGAATGACAAGTGTCTATCGGGTGGGCATTAAAAAAATTTTTTTTTTTTAAAACTAAAAAAAACAAACAAATCTTTAGATGCGTTATGTTAGATTCTCCCCATTAATTACATTCATTTTCCGGTTGATTTCAAACATTTATTAAAATGAAATTTCATTACAACGTAGAAGAACTTTACGAAGACATTTAAAAATGGAAATGTCTAAGCAGAATCATCACTGCCTTTTTATACAGATACAACTACTATATATATATACTATTATATATATATATATATATATATATATATATATATATATATATATATATACTACTATATATATATATATATATATATATATATATATATATATATATATATATATATATATATATATATATATTACAATCAATATCCATAATGATAATTATCTAATACGATATTATCGTGAGTGTGTTAGTTTCATTGCTGATCTTTTAAAGTTATGATTATTTTATTTTATAACCGTCGTTGAACAGCCGACCCAATTTCATGGGTTTACAACTACTAATGTTCAACTCCGTAGCCTTGTAATTTTGAACCAATCCAGAAGACAAGGAAACTCCTGGATCAGTACCCCCAGAGGTATTGATTTGTTATGGGAACATGGAGGACTTTGAGACTCGACAGATTTAAAGTGCATCAGTCACCATGTACTACACGGGGAGTCTTCGGCCGGCGAGGATTGAACCCACGACCTCTTGGATATGGGCCCAGCGCCCTACCGACCAGGCTATCCCGGCCTTAAGAAAAATATTTTATTTTATAACCGTCGTTGAACAGCCGATCCAACTTAATGGGTTTACGGCTACTAATGTTCAACTCCGTAGCCTTGAAATTTTGAACCCAATCCAGAAGACAAGGGAACTTCTGGATCGAGTATTGGGAGAAATTTGCCTTCGTGGAGGACTTTTTGATGGAGCTAACCCGCATTTGCGTTACATGGAGAGGAAGACCACGAGAACCTCCCACGGTTAGCCTGACGGCAAGGGGACTCTAACCCATGATCCGTCTACCACTGAGGATATTTCACGTCAGCACTGTGGTCAGTGCAAGCCGGATGCGGAATTCGTATCGACTGGGATTCGAACCCGGTTCGCCTCATTGGAAGGCGAACGCTCTATCCCCTGAGCCATCGCGGCTCTAAGAAAAATATTGCCTAAAGCAAAAATAGTGTAAATTAATATGATTGAAAAATATCTCTATATATCATTAAATATTTATATTTTATGTTTATATATCGCCATGTTAAATGTCCGATATTACCTAGAATTAGTAATCGCTGATTAATGAGACTTCAGTAACATTTGCTGCTTCATCGGGGAAATGAAAGGTATCATTCCGATGAAGTAAAACATACTTTTATGACGCTTTCTTATCTGCAAATATCGAAAGAGTAATAAAATCTGAAAAAAGTAATAACAGCACCAATACATATTTCTCTTCTTTATTCGCGACCCTGCAACTCTTATAAGCAACCCTTCAAATCATAAAATAGTTTCACCGTGTTTCTTATGACAAATGACTGAAAAATGGGTCTCATTAAAATTTATATTAAGCATTTTGGCGAGAGTTCTGGCGATAGTTACTCCTTTTCGGAAGCAACCATATTCCTCCCTCCAGCTTAATTCGAGCTTTATATAATGCCGGCTACCAGGGACGTGTGCGGTCCCAGAATTTGCGGTTCACTGCCGAAAGTGGTTCGATGTTAAAAGATGAAGTGACGGACTAAAATTATCAACAAGTTGGGGGTGAGGAAATACAGAAGGAGAACAAAAATGTTATTTTGGAGTGCAATTTGTCTTGTGACAATTTTATCCGTGGTGGAAAATGCTGTTCCACCTCGGCAATCGAAAGAGTCATTTAAGTTTAAAGGGAATCAGCAAGAAGAAGTTAAAGATTTATATATTGGAGCAATATTTCCGATTAATGGAACAGGTGGTTGGTTAGGGGGTCAGGGGTGTCTGCCCGCGGCTTTGATGGCTTTAGACGATGTAAATGCTGACCCAAATTTGTTGAAAGGTTACAGGATGCAAATGCCACATAACGACAGTCAGGTAAGGCCCACCTTTAAAGTAACCATTTACAGCTTAGTGCAAAAACATGTTAATTAAGATTTTAGTGAATTTTGGAATCAGGTTTAGAATCTACGAAGTCCAGAAGATTTAAAAAAAAAAATTCTCTAATAATATCTAAAATCCTGGAACTAATAAACTAATGTTATATTTCAAAGCTGACTATAACGTGTATTAAAACCCAAAAATGTGATTTTAAAATAATCATTAAAATTTTTTTTTCAATTATTGTTTAGTGTCCTGCTGATCCAGGTAGGTACTTTTATTTTCTTTAAGCGGTAGTCCATTTATAAAATGTAATTTAAAAATATTACTGAATTAATTAAAACTTACTTGTTTGTGCATGTTGCATTTATGTATAATTCTATTAAGAAAATTAATTTCTTCTTTAACGATCTAAAAAATGGCTAATTTCATAGTGCAATGTAAAATTCCAATAAAATTACTATCGTTTGCAACAGCAAGAAGGCAAGCGATATTTTTATTACTTAATCAATTAATTCGACTGTTGCCAATAAATGTTAAAGTATCGGTTAGGTGTACTTTTTACAAGAATATGATCAAATTAGTTTTCAAATTCTACACAACTTGTCAAGTTTTATTACAGAATAATTTGAATAGAATTTTTTTTTCTTGTGCTTTATTATTATTATTTCAAAAATAAAAGTAAATATGAAAAAGATCTCAATTTTTAGAGCAAACCATTTTAAATATAACGGATTTTTGAGAAAAGTATTAATTTCAAACTTTTGTTTTTAGTAAATATCTTTTGTACTATAGAAATTGAATAATCCTGTCATAAATAATTCCACAACAATGGTATATGAGTTATGCAAAATTTAAAAGTTTAGTTGATAATATTCTTGTATTAAATATGCCTTACCTTTACCTTAACATTGAAGGAAGCAATCGTAATCGTTTGAAGTAATTAAAGAAGCAAATAGTATATCACTTGCTATTGCAAGCGATAATAGCTTTACTGGAATTATGCATTGCACAATAAAATTCGTGTTATCATGAGAAATGGTAATCTAGAAGTTCGGCAAAAGATCAATAAATTGGACGCTAGACTGATTTATTACACACAATCTTCCACAGTGATGTGAAGATATGGTGATATGTGAGTTATGCAAAATTTGAAAGTGTGTTTGAACTTACTTTTTTAGAAAGTATGAATGCTGTTTTTTATTTAAAATAATTTAAAAAAAATTTAATTAAAAGATAACTGAAGTAATTAATAAAGCAAGTAATATCGCTTGCTTTCTTACCATATGAAAACAATTATATTTCTATTATGCTGACATGAAAGCTAAGATAACTAAAATTGTGCAGCAAAAAAATTAATAAACTAGTCTTTAGGTCGATTACTTAACCTTTTTATAGAACTACAAACATGATAATTTCATTAATCAAGAAATGTAAAATCGTTGTATAAGTAAGAAAAGAAGGTTCTTTGCTTATTAAAAATGTATATTCTCGAAATAAAAATCTCGAAGTATGATTTGAACTAGGACTGAGTGATTTAAGAAATTTTATATCGTGATACATCGTTTGTTAGACATAGCGATATGGCGATGTATCGCGATGTTCAAAAATTATCTATCAAAAATTATCTATCAAAAATCTTTAAATCAATAAAAAAAAAGGAATAAATCTATTACAAAATAAAATATTAATTCTAAAAAAATGCTTCTATAACATCAATAGCATTGCTTAATTTTTTCAATTAAAATAATAAAGATGTCTTAAAGTAAAAACATATAATTATTTTTTTTTCAAAAGGTCATTAAAATGAATATGGCTTATTGAAAATATTATACATTTTGTTCAACTAGCGACTGAGTAATTCAGCTTTTAAGAAATTAATTTTCTAGATAACTTCATAAAACTGAATTTTTTTCTAAACAATGTTGATGTTTCATTTATTTAATTAAAGAACTTCATATGTATTTATTCGTAATGAAATTTGAAAATTTTGAAAAAGGCGTGTATCAGTAGATTTCATTCTTTTCATGTTTTCCCCTGTAAATGTAGCTTTGCCTTACTTGAAGTGTACTCGCGGAGAAAAAAATATTCCCGTGAAGTAAAATTTAAGGAAAAAGGTTGATGAAATTTATTTTATTCCGGTAAACATAATTCTCTATTACTGTTTAGCAAATTAATTTCAAAATAATAATTAAATTTTTCATTAAATTTCTAAAAAAAATTGTTTTTTTTTTTTTTTTTGTTTTTTTTTTAATTCTATAAATTTAGTTTTACCTTACTTGTAAATTACGCACTGTGATAAAATCCATTCCCATAATGTAACATTTGACGAAATAGTAAATAGATTTTTTTTTTTTTTTTTTCATTTTAAGTAGTTAACTCTAATTTTGCATTTCCTTGATCTGCATCGTAGATTACACTTGAATACAAGAATTAAAAATTTTATTAAATAAATAAAGATAGAAATGTTATTGCAAATAAAACTGCCCGTGCTGTAAATTTTGATGAAAATAGCAGCAATTATTTATTTCATATAGCTAAACGTTATTTCCCATTGATTGATCTTTAAAACTGATTACTTTTAAACTTTTAAATAATTAAACGTTTTATTAATTTAATTTAAGTATAAAAAAATTTATAAATAGAAATTTAAAAAATAGAAATAATAAAAAAATTGAAATGTTAAAAATAAGAAGCTCTTCCCGAGCTGTAAAGTTTGACGACAATAATAGCAGTTATTTATTTCATTGAGATGTGCGTAATTTTGCATTGCTTTAACTTCATTATAGATTACATTCAATATGATATTTTATAATTTAAATAATTAATTAAAAATTTCAAATGTTATAAATGTAAATGTACAATTTGATGAAACTATGTTGTATCAGCCATTTATTCCAGGACAATTTTATATTGCGTAATGTTTGTTACAGATTAATTTTAATATAATTATTAAGAAAAATTTTATTGATTAAAAAATAGAATAGAATTAAAGAATTTGTGCAAAAAATCGGAAGTCGTTATGGAGAAATCAGAGGAAGGCATTGACCCACATCGGACTGTCTGTCCAACTATGATGATGAATTTGGGCCATGATAAAAATCTCTTACTTTATAGAATTATCACTTAATTATCCGGAGTCGTATAAATTTTATTAATTTCGATTTATGAGCCGTTAAAACTGTTCCATAACCGTGATCGAAAGTATCAAAAAATTGCGAGCTGCAGTTGAATGGATTTAAGCTTGATTCTTAACTTTATAATAAGTTTAATACATAAATTACGTTTTCTTTTATTGTTATGTTTTTGTTGTTTTTATAATGTCTTCAAACTAAAAGCACATTTATTATTTTTTATTTTGATAAGAATTAATGTTCCAGAGTCGTGATAGAAGTCGGAATTGATATCATAAAAGAGAAAGAAGCTGGAATCGCATACTTTTGAAGATAATTTCTTTGCTTTGTAATATGAGCAGTCAAAACTTTACTTATAAAGTTTGCTTCCTTTTTTTTAAAAAAAAATATTATATTTTGATAGTTTTAACATAAAATCTTTATACATTTTCTACGTTAAAATGTGACAAGAATTAGTTTACCTCACTTGTGTTAGGAGTCGGAGTAAAAGTTATCTAATTGAAAAAATTTAATTTTGGAGAAAAAATAACTTTCATACAGTTTTTAAGACGGAAACGTTTTAGAAAGCCCTCGTATTTTCATAGTTTTCATTAATTTTATATTCATTCATTGCTTACATATTTTTCCGCATTACAATTTGTAAAAAACTCATATTCCATAATATATTTTGAGTCGGAGTTGAAGGTATCCAAAAGTGCGAAGCGCGGAATATTCTTTTTGGATCAATTCTTAGTTTTAAATAAAATAAGGAATATAAACTTTGCTTCCTTTCTTTAATAAACTAGTCTTATAAACTTTTATAAACTTTAATAAACTATTATGGTTCTGCTTTTGTAGTTTTGCTTGCGTGACACTTAAATTTTCCACGATACAGTGTGTCAAGAATTCTTATTCCGGAGTCGTTTCAGGAGTCGGAGTTAGGAAAAAGGAAGGAGCTTGCCTTACGAATCGATTCCCGCCCTTGTAGACATTGCGATATAAAACTTGCTTCCTTTCTTCAATATTATTGTAGTTTTATTCTTTTTTTATAATATTTACGTAAAATTTTCCTCTCCTCCACTCTTAACGTGTTTTGGCGGAATATTTGGCGATAGTCCCAAATTTTCCAGGCAACCCCTGCTCTTTTATTGGAATGATAAATAACGTCTAAACTGATGCCGGCATCCCTACGCGAATGCCGCACTGTTTGCTGGTATGGTAGATAGAACAGAAATGTTGAGAGGAATTTCATCATTTTAATAAGTTACGGGAGAATATATATAAAAGGAAATATGATATTTATCAGTGGAATATATTTCGCTTTAGTTTTAACTGCAGTGGAAAACGCTGTACCTGTACTTCCTCGACTGCATAATGCTCATTCCACATTAAACAGAAAACCCAAAGCTAAAGAAACAGATTTATATATTGGTGCTATATTCCCAATTAATGGCACGGGCGGTTGGCAAGGGGGAAGGGGTTGTATGCCTGCTGCCTTGATGGCTTTAGAAGATGTGAATGCTGATCCGAATTTATTGAATGGTTATAGGATGAAAATGCCTTTTAATGACAGCCAGGTATTGAAAAAGCACTTTGCATGAAATAGGCACATCGCATGAAAATGCACGCTTACTAAAAATTATGATTTTAAATATTTACATTAAACATTTATTTATTTCAATATTGAGTAAATACACTTTTTTTATAAAAAAAAATCTGTATTATTGATATTTTAAAGCAGACGATATTTTATGAATTATCGTTCGTTTTAAAAGCAGCAGACGATAGATATAAAAAGCGTTATGAATGTAATCGACACATCGCATGGAAATGCACGCATATTAAAAATTACGTTTTTAAATATTTATCTTAAACTTTTAATTTGAAATATTTACATTATAATTTTAAAAATTGAGTAAATAAACTTTTTTTTCAAAATTAGTATCATTAATGTTTTAAAGTAAACGATATTTTAGGAATTATTATTTGCTTTAAAAGCAGACGATAGTTTTTATATTTAATGGGTAATAAAAGAATATTTTATTTCATTCAGCTATTATTCACTTTATTTGAAATTAATTTTAAGAAAATTTTTATTCAGTAGTTTTTGAATTTAGTCTATATTTAAAAAAAGATAATTTGAATTTTTATCTTAATTAGACAAAAATCACTTTTAAAATTTTTATTTTTCTGGCATAATTTTTTCTTTTATTTCGAAAAGTTAAAATAAAAGCTCGTATTTTTTTTTAAAAAGTATAAATCCATTATTGTTTATCTTAATAATATTTTGTGAATTAATTTTGAGTATTATGAAATCAACGAAAAAATCGCTAAAAATATATTCTTCTTAAAAATAAAAAGAAATCACTATGAAAGGAAATTTTTAAAGTAATTTAAGAAAAAGTAAAAAAGAAAATTATTAATAAATGATTACTAAAAATATAATTGTTGTCCTATCCTAAAATGTAATTCTTGGTTGTAAATTGCTTTAAAATTAAAAAATATAATAAATAAAAAAAATAATTAATAAATAAAACCATGAAGATCTACAATTATGCGATTTTTTTTAAATAAATAAATCATTGCATTTTTAATAGAATATTTGTTAAACGCAAAATTATTTGGTAAATAATTGCACAAACTATCTATATACGAAATATACTTAGGGACGTTTCATTCTGATGTCATAACGCAATTTTTTTTTCACAGTGGAGTCCTCGATTACCCAAAATAAGGAATATTTAGTTTATGCGGTGGTTTCGAAGAATAAACGGATATACGTTTTAAATTTTTTAGTTATTTATTTATTTTTCAAATTATTCCAATTGTAAGTTGTACAAAGTTTGAAAGCTCTTTAGTCTCTACTATAGTAAGCAGATCATGGGTTAAAATCCAATTGACTTCCGGCCATGAAGCCATGGCTAGGTTTCCGTGATTTTTTAAACAAAAATATTTCTTACATAAGCTCCTTTTCGCGTAGAGATTATTCTTTAACAGCAAAATATATAAATAGAGATGATATCCTGCATTTTTGACGAGTGTTTTTCCAATGTTTTTTTTATTTTTTATTATTCGTTTTTTTTCTTCTTTTATTATTTTAAAATCTTACCTTATTTTATATATATATATATTATAAATGTATAATGCATTTCAATAAATATTTGACCATTCTGAAATAAACAACCTGAATAATTTGACGTCTAAAGATATACTTGATTGGAGAAGAAAAAAAAAACTTCATTTGCTAAAAAAATTTTAAAGATTGAAAAAGTCGACATTTCGAGCATTCGATCGTAAGCTTTCATTCTCAAGACTCATCAGACGTGAATGAGAAGAAAAAAAAACTGATTTCAGAAAACGCTAAATTGTCGACACAGAAATGGTAAATATAATTGAGGGGGGGGGATTAGAAAAACCGCAGTTGTTGAGAAAGGCAAATCAAGGCAGAATGCATTCCCGTTTACTGTGGAGAGGGTTACGTGAAACTCATGTCCGTAATAAGAGAATTGGCGTTTATATGAATGAAAAAAGATTTCAGAGCATGAAAATGAGCTGATGTGATAGGCATGAAAAGAACCTTGGCTTTATCGAAATTAAGTTTATTTCCTAGGTTCCAATAATGTGCGGGAATAGATGATTCATCGAATTCTTGATGATGAACATATATATCGTGTTCCCTTAATCTAAATTAAAATAATTGCGTTAGCTTTTTTAAATGTCAGTTTCTAAAAACAAGAGTATTCCCACACTCCTTTAATACGAAGGTAGAAAAATATATAATTTGTACAAAATAGTTAATATTTGTTTGTTTGTTCATTATCTACCATCTATCTTTATTCAGTAATTTTATTTTTATTCAGAAAATTTTTATTCAGTAGTTTTTGAATTTAGTCTATATTTAAAAAAAGATAATTTGAATTTTTATCTTAATTAGAGAAAAATCACTTTTAAAATTTTTATTTTTCTGGCATAATTTTTTCTTTTATTTCGAAAAGTTAAAATAAAAGCTCGTATTTTTTTTTAAAAAGTATAAATCCATTATTGCTTATCTTAATAATATTTTGTGAATTAATTTTGAGTATTATGAAATCAACGAAAAAATCGCTAAAAATATATTCTTCTTAAAAATAAAAAGAAATCACTATGAAAGGAAATTTTTAAAGTAATTTAAGAAAAAGTAAAAAAGAAAATTATTAATAAATGATTACTAAAAATATAATTGTTGTCCTATCTGATAAAATGTAATTCTTGGTTGTAAATTGCTTTAAAATTAAAAAATATAATAAATAAAAAAAATAATTAATAAATAAAACCATGAAGATCTACAATTATGCGATTTTTTTTTAAATAAATAAATCATTGCATTTTTAATAGAATATTTGTTAAACGCAAAATTATTTGGTAAATAATTGCACAAACTATCTATATACGAAATATACTTAGGGACGTTTCATTCTGATGTCATAACAACGCAATTTTTTTTTCACAGTGGAGTCCTCGATTACCCAAAATAAGGAATATTTAGTTTATGCGGTGGTTTCGAAGAATAAACGGATATACGTTTTAAATTTTTTAGTTATTTATTTATTTTTCAAATTATTCCAATTGTAAGTTGTACAAAGTTTGAAAGCTCTTTAGTCTCTACTATAGTAAGCAGATCATGGGTTAAAATCCAATTGACTTCCGGCCATGAAGCCATGGCTAGGTTTCCGTGATTTTTTAAACAAAAATATTTCTTACATAAGCTCCTTTTCGCGTAGAGATTATTCTTTAGCAGCAAAATATATAAATAGAGATGATATCTTGCTTTTTTGACGAGGGTTTTTCCAATGTTTTTTTTATTTTTTATTATTCGTTTTTTTTCTTCTTTTATTATTTTAAAATCTTACCTTATTTTATATATATATATTATAAATGTATAATGCATTTCAATAAATATTTGACCATTCTGAAATAAACAACCGGAATAATTTGACGTCTAAAGATATACTTGATTGGAGAAAAAAAAAACTTCATTTGCTAAAAAAATTTTAAAGATTGAAAAAGTCGACATTTCGAGCATTCGATCGTAAGCTTTCATTCTCAAGACTCATCAGACGTGAATGAGAAGAAAAAAAACTGATTTCAGAAAACGCTAAATTGTCGACACAGAAATGGTAAATATAATTGAGGGGGGGGATTAGAAAAACCGCAGTTGTTGAGAAAGGCAAATCAAGGCAGAATGCATTCCCGTTTACTGTGGAGAGGGTTACGTGAAACTCATGTCCGTAATAAGAGAATTGGCGTTTATATGAATGAAAAAAGATTTCAGAGCATGAAAATGAGCTGATGTGATAGGCATGAAAAGAACCTTGGCTTTATCGAAATTAAGTTTATTTCCTAGGTTCCAATAATGTGCGGGAATAGATGATTCATCGAATTCTTGATGATGAACATATATATCGTGTTCCCTTAATCTAAATTAAAATAATTGCGTTAGCTTTTTTAAATGTCAGTTTCTAAAAACAAGAGTATTCCCACACTCCTTTAATACGAAGGTAGAAAAATATATAATTTGTACAAAATAGTTAATATTTGTTTGTTTGTTCATTATCTACCATCTATCTATGTTTGTTATTAATTTATTTTCTTGGCTTGTTTGTTATCTACTCGTCTATATCGTTAGTTATTTTCCTAATCATTTTTGTAGTTAGTTATCTACCCATCTAGTTAGGATTTCAGTTATCATATCATTTAACTTTGTTTGTTATCTATCTATTTAGATTAATTAGATATCGATCCATTAGTTAGATTAATTAGATATTTACTCATCTATCTTGGTTTGTTAGTTATCTAGCCACCAACACTTCGTTTAATTTCAAGATAATTATACTTCTATAGACTAAGATGTGTCAGATAATGCTGCACAAATAATGTCACACAGTTTTAACGTTAAATGCTCGGAATTACCACACAAATTAAATGTAAAATACCCAGTAATGCTACACAATTTTATGTCGGATACACGGTAATGCTACACAATTAGAATGTTCAATACGCTATAATGCTACACAAATTTAACGATCAGCAACTTAAATTAAAAATTCAATTGGATACTTGCAAGTGACGTCATCGTAGGTAAATCGTGGCATTTGTCCATTCAGAAGCTAATCGGGTTCAACATTCGCGTTACGTCGCTTAGTTATCCAATTAAATCTGATTTAAATCACATGGTTAGGCAAAATTACTTCACTTCCTCTTGAGTTGCAAGTACCCAATTCTCAATTATTTTCAGTAATTCTTTTTTCTGTATTAAAGATTCAAAAGGTTGAACATTCTTAAGGAGGAAAAAAATATACATATTTTGTGGAGAAGAAAAATTTCAGTGAGACAGTTAAATAAGTCACATTCTGAAAATAATCCTTTATAGTGAAATGCAAAAAATAATTTTTGTTAAACAAAATGGTGACTCTACTGCCATTTTCCGATGAAGCTTTTCAATTTGAAGGGGTATGGTTGAATCAGCAGTACTTGCAATCGAGTCAAGATGTACCGCAGGGACTGATCGCAAAGACACGGTTCCCAGTAGAACACAGAAGTCAAGCATCACTGGCAGCGGTCAGTAAGCGGGTGGGTGACCACTTTGATCAGCCTGCGTAGGGACCGAGCGTGTGCGGTATCGGTCATCGTGAAACTGTTCTACCGTAAAGTACTCGACTTCGCGCGCAGGTCTTCGGGCTACCAAAGCAGGGTAGCCATCCCCTCTGCAGAGGATCCAAATTGTGGTGCCATATCTTTGGATTATCCTCAAGGATGTTTCCCAGACCGTCGCCAATAGCCCATTGTGCAGCTCTGGTACGACGTAAATAAAAAACCCACCTATCGAGTTAAGATATTTAAAAAAAATTCTCGTCCATGTGAATAGTTTCTGAAGTAGTAATTTGTTTGATCTATCAATTTTTAGGGGAAAAAACGCATTTAAAAAATTAAAATTCGACAGCTCAAATATCTTTATCACTCGCAAAACTTTGAGTAAATGATTCAAAAACATTGATGCACTTTTTAAAATAAAAGAAAAAAATCATTGAATAGTCCTAGAGTAGACTAACCTTTTGATGCTACAGATTTCTTTATGTTTGCTTAGTTTTTTGTAGATACCTTTCTGTTAATTGCAAGTGTTATATCTGTTTTTGACTAATTGAAGTGTCGGACTTACTAACAGTCATCGTTATCTTTCAATGAGCCCGGCTAATTATAAAAGTCTCTAATTTTTTTGTTCTAACCATCTTGACACTTTTTGAGCTTATTTCAAGGCGCCCACAAATTTTAAAGCTAATTGTAAAATATATCATTCATTGTTCAGAAGCCTAATTTATTTCAAGCAGTTTGAAATTAGCCGATATTTAGGAAGTTTTATTCTAAATAACCTCGTTATATGTTTGATGCTATAAGCTTCAAATTTAATTTAATTGAATATAACACATTTCTTACTTAGCCTAAATGCATATAGGCTAATTGTAATAAGCCTAACATACATATGGCAAGTTAGAAAATAAATACTTCTTGTATCTGCATTCGAAAGAGAAGGGTTTTCCAATCAGTTTACGACGCATTCATCGATTTTACTTGAAACTGACAATTTCATACTTACAGTATTTTCAATTCCCAGTCTTCAAGTAAACTTTTGGCATTTTTTCTAATTCATTTTAAAATAGTTTGGCGAGTATTTTAGTGATTTTCAGAAACGTCGGCTGCAACCCCAGCCCGTTCATCCGGATAAATCAAGTGTAATTGAATGCTGGCTTCCCCAGACGGATGCTCATCAAAATTCGCCAATCGTGTGTCGCAAATGATGAATGAAACAGACATGAAACGAATAATGCCGTGAATCAAAAGAGAACATGATAGTTTTTACGGTATTGCTGTGTTTCGCATTCATTCGAATCTCCGTGGAAAGACTCGTGCCTCCCCAGCTGTATTTCGAGCATTCGAAATCGAATAACGAACCAAAAGGTAAAGAAAAAGATTTGTATATTGGTGGGCTGTTTCCAATCAATGGCACAGGCGGCTGGCAAGGCGGAAGAGGTTGTCTTCCATCGGCCCTCATGGCTTTAGGAGATGTGAATGCTGATCCGAATCTATTGGGAGGTTTCAGGCTGAAAATGCTTTCGAATGACACTCAGGTAACGATTATCAATTAGAATAAAAAGTGATTACAATATTGTAAGCATGAATAATTCGTATTAATATGGCTATATATTATTGTTTATGTATTTGTTGATGTTAAGAAATTCTGATCCGAATTTATTGAAAGGTTTCAAGCTGAAAATACTTTCGAATGATACTCGAATGATACGATATGAATTAGAATGAAAAGTGATTAAAATATTGTACTAAGCAGTAATAATTCATAACCCCTTGAATACGAAGACAAACAATTAACCCCCTTGACATACGAAGACGTCTGGGAGACGTCATTTGTTTCTTATGTCGAAACAATAATTGACGTGTCTCAGACATCTTCAACATAGAGATGCAAACTTGCTACGGACAGCAAATAATTATTTTAAAGTGGTAGTTTATCAATTGTGATTCTTGGTTTAATGAATTCAATTCAGTAGATTTTAATCCACCGCTATTTCTAAATAATTCGTAGGCTTATATAATTCACCACTTTTTAGTAGTTATTTCATGCTATACTTTTTAAAAAGCAAACAAAAATAGTCAAATATTTGCAAAATTTAGTTTTCAGTTATTTAAATTTTTTATTTTTTAATTATTTTGGCATGTTCGTAGCAGTTGGCATCTCTGTCAATATTCCGTAGCGAGTTGTTGTTTACAGTGCAATGAAAGATCATTTCTATATCAAGAAATTTAATGATATGTCAAGGGGTTAATATGGCTATATATTACTCATTGGTATTTGACATTTATTGACATTGAGAAGAATGTGGTTTCCAAACAGTGGTTTCAAAATGGTTTTCCGCAGAACACTAGGGTTCCGACAGTTAGGAATTTTTTTTTTACCTACTAAGATTTTCGAAACCTGTAATCTAAGTATTAATCCATTATTTATTTAATATTTCAGTTTTTTATGCAATTATTTATTAGAAAGGCTTGTGAAGAAAGAAATTTCAAAACAATTTTTTTCTAATAATAATATAATGAATCTATATAATTATGAAAAGAATGCGTGCATTTGCAAACAAATTCCATTATTATTTCGCATCAAATAAAAATAGCCAAATTCAACAATAGAGAAGTATGTTTCATTGATAATCATTCTTAACTTTTATTTTCTTCCTTTTTCGTTTTTATTTTAATGGGAAACATATCATCCATCCTTTTTTTTTATTTATTTATGCATGCAATAAAAATCAAATAATAGCTAGATTACAGATGCCGATCCAAATCTGTGAATTCAACTGTCTGACATGAAATCCAATTTTAAGACTAATATTGATAAAAAAAAATATATAATGAAAAATTTCATTTATTCACTAAATATTTTCAAAATTACTTATAAACCAATTACTTACAACCATTAACCCTTTGCTTACGGTGTACCATTCGTACCATTACATGTGCTCCACATGTTGTACCATTCGTACCATTACAAGTGGTCCACATGTTGTACCATTCGTAAGCAAAAGGTTAAATATTTTTAAAATAATTAATAGTCTTTTGTTAATTAATTTGTTTGTTTTGTTAATTAATTTGCTTGTAAAATAATATGATGTTATGAAATTATTTATTATTGTGCACGCAAATCCACTGCCCACTGCCGGTAATAATTTAAATACATATAATAACAAATATCTTTGACGACTCAGCAGTATTTTTACTGCACTCCACAAAACCAAATTTGAATTCTCGTTTCATGATTTAAAAAACTGCCTTTTTACTAAAAAAAAATATCCATTTTCATATAAAATTACATTTTTCTAGAAAATGGCGTTCGTCTTCGTTTGTTATAAAAAAGATTTTTTTTGAAAGTTAGTATCTTCTTTGTCCTGTGTATTCTTCTCATCGACCTCCCTTGATTACTTCGCATTTGTTTTTGTATTTTCCCTTTAAAAGTTGACGAAAACAATAACTTTATTTTAAAAAAATGTAATTACTACAATTTTATGTGAGAATATTTTGTTAATATTTAAATGGCAACGAAATGAACGATTACCCGGAAAAAATTTAAACTTAGGAATACAAAATGAGCGACGCAATAAGTTGTTAACACTTATTAAAATTATTATAGAAATTGTTGTGTTGGTGATAATTCACAACTTAACGGTTGTTAAGTCTATTTTTATATCTCTTGAGTCTATAATTTTGTTTTAATTTCCATATAAATGTTAAAAAAAATTATCTGGCAATGTCTTATAATGTCTCACTCTCTCATTTTTTTTCTTATATTTTTTACTTTTTTTTGTTATTTTTGGCATGAAGTCGAGCGCAAGCTTATAAAATGAAGATCTCGAGAGAGATAAAGAAACTTTTATACAACAGTGAATAAATAGTCATTATTTATAAAAAGAAATTTAAAGGAAAGTCGCGAAAAGCATTTAAAATTTTAATAATTTTCGAACTAGCTAGAATTTTTTTAAAAAGTTCATAAACGAAAAAGGCCCTTTTGGCTTGTTAATTTTCAACTTTTTTGTTTTATTTCAGCTATTTTATTTATTATTGTATAGTATTCTTTACTACAAATTGATCAGTTAATAATTTTTACTGAAATAATTATAGAATGTTAATTTTGTTCATATCGTAATCCCCGTACTTTTTTTCTACACAATATCATAATGTCACATTTTTAAGTTTCACAATTTTTGCAAATCGAAACAAAATTTAACATTTTTCTACACACCATCATAATTTTAAGTTTCATAGATTTTTGAGTATCGAAACAAAATTTAACATTTTTCTACACATTATCATAATTTTAAGTTTCATAGATTTTTGCGAATCGAAACAAAATTTAACATTTTTCTACTCACTATCGTAATTTTAAGTTTCATAGATTTTTGCGAATCGAAACAAAATTTAACATTTTTCTACACATCATCATAATTTTAAGTTTCATAGATTTTTGCGAATCGAAACAAAATTTAACATTTTTCTATACACCATCATAATTTTAAGTTTCATAGATTTTTGCGAATCGAAACAAAATTTAACATTTTTCTATACGCCATCATAATTTTAAGTTTAATATTTTTTGTGAATCGAAACAAAATTTAACATTTTTCTACACACTATCATAATTTTAAGTTTCATAGTTTTTGCGAATCGAAACAAAATTTAGAATTTTTCTACAAACCATCATAATTTTAAGTTTCATAGTTTTTGCGAATCGAAACAAAATTTAACATTTTTCTACACACCATCATAATTTTAAGTTTCATAGATTTTTGCGAATCGAAACAAAATTTAACATTTTTCTACACACCATCATAATTTTAAGTTTCATAGATTTTTGCGAATCGAAACAAAATTTAAAATTTTTCTACACATTATCATAATTTTAAGTTTCATAGTTTTTGCGAATCGAAACAAAATTTAACATCAAACATTCAATGAAACTCACTCCAACGATATTTTATTATAAAGAGATTATAGTTTAAATTTTATTTGCTTGTGCATTATTACATTGTTCCTTATAAATGAAAGAATATGGGCTTCAGCTACAAATGTTTTTTATTCTTCAGAACTAAAGGATGTCGAATAAATGAGAGCTACAATAAACTGAACAAAAGAAAAAGAAATGACAGTCATGTTTCAGAGCATTTAATAAGCGCTTAATTAGCCATCTTCTCAACTGGCAAGGGTTCGACAATTGTTATTTCTTTTGTTCATCCAATGAGAAGTTCATTTTTCAATGAATCATTTACCAGACTTTTCAGAAAAATTTTTCAGTAGCCCAATTATTTGAAGAAAAGATTGAAACTATTTTTATGAACTGAAAGTTTGATGTTTTTGTTAATGGGTGAGGAAAGAGACGATCATAAATTGTAAATTTACGCAGAGAAATAAATTAACAAAATAAGATTGCAATGTTCATACTTTTGTTTTAAATTTATTCTACTATGTATAAACACGTTTAAATTTATTCTACTTCATATGTTACCGTTAAAGCTCGAAAGTTGTTAATATGCACAGAACCTGGCTAAATACTAAATTAACGACGGTGATCCATTAAAGTGTGGTGTGTATAAACGCATTTGAATTTATTCTATTACATATGTTACCGATAAAGCTGGAAAGTTGTTAATATGCACATAACCTATCTAAATAGTAAATTAACCACCGAGATCCATAAAAATGAGGTATGTATAAACGCATTTAAATTTATTCTATGATATATGTTACCGCTAAAGCTCGAAAGTTGTTAATCTGCACATAACTTAGATAATCTGCAAATTAACTACTGCGATCCATTAAAATGCGGTATATATAAACGCATTTAAATTTATTCTATGATATATGTTACCGCTAAAGCTCGAAAGCTGTTAATCCTCACATTACCTAGATAATCGGCAAATTAACAACTGTGATCCATTAAAGTGCAGTATGCATAAATGCATTTAAATTTTTCCTATTGCATATGTTACCGCTAAAGCTCGAAAGTTGTTAATCTGCACATAACTTAGATAATCTGCAAATTAACTACTGCGATCCATTAAAATGCGGTATGTATAAACGCATTTAAATTTATTCTACGATATATATTACCGCTAAAGCTCGAAAGCTGTTAATCCTCCCATTGCCTAGATAATCTGCAACTTAACAACTGTGATCCATTCAAGTGCAGTATGTATAAACGCATTTAAATTTATTCGATTACATATGTTACCACTAAAGCTCGAAAGTTGTTTATGAGCACATTACCTATCTGTTTTTCAAATTAACTATGCTGATCCATTAAAGTACGGAATCAAGAGTTTTCCGAAATGTGCACATCAACGGATTCCGTATGGTTAAGGCTCGAAAGTTAGCTTCTTTCATTCCATCAACTAATTTGTTGATTTTCTGACTTGATTCTTTACATACCGAAAAATAAATTAGTGATACTATGT
Source organism: Parasteatoda lunata (assembly GCA_949128135.1). NCBI lineage: Eukaryota > Metazoa > Arthropoda > Arachnida > Araneae > Theridiidae > Parasteatoda > Parasteatoda lunata. The sequence continues at coordinate 84,895,032 of OX421977.1, forward strand.
TAATTGTATGCTATCAACTTAATTGTAATAATAATTTAAATCGTTTGATTCTTTGCTTTTTTATTTTTTAAAGTGATTGATGATTGATTCTATGAACTAACTTGTTGATTGTTCGATTATAGTAACTTGATTTTTTTAATAGTAAAAAATTAATAACACTTTATCCCTAACATAAATATTTATTGTTATTATATCTATAAACCTCGCTATGAAAGGGCAACACTTGCCAAAATTTCGAAATTGCTTTATATGAAAGATATTTTCATTCAATAAATTATCGGCACACTAAAGCGCTATATCGAAAACAAAATGCGTGATTTACAAAAATAATTTCTTTAATCACTTTTTTATAGAGTACCATATGAATTAACACTCTTAATTTATATGTTGTTTCATTAAATTAGTATGTTAAAACATGTTTCCTTTTTGGTATCAAATGTAAATTATGTAATACATATCTTAATAATTAAAATGCGAGGATAGTTCAACTCAAGCTTAAAAAAAACAATTTAATTTACTCCAGATTTTCAACAAAAAAAGCATAAGGTGCTGTGCAGATTAAAGCTAACAAACAACGTGATTAAAGCACAAATGAAAGCACAGAAAACTTTATGTTCTTTCAATTTGAATTGGGAATTAATACTAATTTTTTTTTCTCTTCGCAGTGTAATCCTGGTTTGGGAGCCACCGTTATGTATGACCTTTTGTATAATCCTCCCCAAAAACTTATCCTGCTTGGTGGATGCTCTATTGTGTCTTCGACTATTGCAGAAGCTGCAAAAATGTGGAATCTAGTTGTTGTGAGTATCCTCAGTTGTTCGCAATATGTTTACAATCGAAATATGCTTGTCTGTTCATAAAAAGTATTTATGTGTTACTCGTAAATTTAAAAATACACGAAGATTAGACAAAATTTTGGTATACGTTGCACGCTTGGTGTGATTTTGAAAAAAAGACGCCAACGCTGGCGTTAATGCTTATCGCCAAACTGTTGTAAATCCCGAAATGACGTTTTTACGATTGTCGCTATGAATTAGAGCAGGCAAAAACATAGATAATTTTAAGCTGAAGATGGCAAACACAAAATCATATCATGAAAAAAAAGTATATAAAAAAAAATTAAAAGAAGAGCAATAACCTAACGAATCTGGCCAAACCTACAACTATAGATTTGCAAACTTTTTCGCCCCTCTCAAAAACAATAATTTATGCTTGTTAATTACCGATTTGCATGATTTATGAAGACAGAATAAAAATTCAAAAAAAAAAAATTCTATTCTTGCATTTCTATGGATTTATTCATTTATTTTATAATATTTTTTTAAAAATAAATATGTTTGGGAATATTAAAGATGCCATAAAGGAAAAAAAAAAAACTGAATTAAATGTTATCGACTTCATGTGCCCTATTTCTAGGTATCCTATGGATCGAGTTCCCCTGCATTGTCCAACAGGAAAAGGTTCCCAACATTTTTTCGAACACATCCTTCGGCTACTATCCACAATCCAACTAGAATCAAACTCTTCCAGAAGTTCAAGTGGTCAAGAATCGCCATTGTCCAAGAAGCCGAAGAAGTTTTTATATCGGTAAATAATTTTAATAATTTTTTTTTTAATGCCTAGTTTCAAAAAATATTTTTGTTTGTAACTAGAGCGTCAGAAAAAAATATATAAAAGGGACACTGGAGTTAATTTTTAACGGAATTATGACATGAATTATAACAATGCATCGTTCTTGCAGACAGGAGAAGATTTAGAGATTCGATGTAAAGAAGCTGGAATTGAAGTAGCCACACGACAAAGTTTCATCACAGATCCTACCGATGCTGTCAGAAACTTAGTGGTAAGACAAATATTTGACTTCTATTTCAGTATTTGTCGCTCGTCATAACTATATGGCTTACTGTTTTAAATTGTATATCAATGTAGAGACAAGATGCCAGAATCATAGTTGGAATGTTTTATGGAGCCGCTGCGAGAAAAGTTATATGTGAGGTAAATATGACTCTCTTAATATCACAGTCATACAATCTCTGTCCAAATTATTCGACGCACTATAATATGCTATATAAAATCTGAATTATCAGGTGATACTATACAGCTTTATTATTTTTACGCGACTGAAACCAGTTTGCACTTGTTTACGTTAGTGTATTAATTCGTTAAATTAGACGGTATACAGTCAAACCCCGCTATAGCGAACCTTCAAGGGATCGAAATTTCGGTTCACTATAACCGGGAGTTCACTATATCCGTACTGCAAGCAATTTTAACTAATTTTTTTCGAACTGTTCCCTTTTATTACACATTATTTAAATAAATGACCAATAAAAAGAAATACAAAAATAATTAAAAAACAATTTATAGTAGCAAAACAAGTGTTGACTTCGTCTTGCGTACAAAAAATTTAGGGATGGGAAACTGAGATAGAAGAAGCAAACAAGAAAAAAATTCAGTATGACCTGATAATTAAAATTTTACATAGAATCTTATAGTGCGGGGACTGTATTTCCCTGTTAGAGATTTAAAGAAATATTTTTAAGGGAAGAAAAACCGACCCCACTTTGAAATATTTCTTTCCTAAATATATAAGTTTTATAAAATTTTAGATTCCGATCAGAAACTGAAACAAAACTATTCACATATATTATCAATATATATATATATATATATATATATATATATATATATATATATATATATTATTGATTAACAAATTAAAGGCTTTTTTTTTTCTTTAAACTGAAAATTATGTGAAAATAAACAATCAAAGATGCCTTTTTTTAAAGGTATTTAAACATAATTTTAAAATCACTTAGAAAATTTATTAATATGCCCTTCCCCCGAAAAAAGAAAAACTTATAAAAATTTAACCAGTTGAAAATAATCCTGACAAAATAATTGTTCGTAAAAGTGTTAGTATGTAGGGGAGTGTCGGGTACCCCCGCCCAGCGGATACCCGACAGTATGTTGAATACAGTAATAGTTTTGAAAATATGTTGAATACAGTGGTCAAATTTTTTAAATTTCTATTTTAAGTTAAACTATTCTTCTTTTGGTTTATTATTTTTGCATTATTTAATAAGATGATAAAACACTAGAAACATAGAAAAATATTGATTATTACTCAATATTATACAGAAATATAAGCAATACTCTTTAAGTGGGCGGTGCTACCCGACTCTCCCCTAATTATTAAATTATTTTTTGAACACTGCCTAAGGTATAATCTGAACATTATCTATAAGTGTACGATATATATATACATCGTAAACCCATGAAATTGGGTCGGCTGTTCAACGACGGTTATAAAATAAAATAAGATATATATATATATATATTTTTATTTATTTTTTTTTTTTTTTTTACTGTGTGTTTTTTTTTTCAAAATGTGTTTCGATATGAAAATTTCAAAATTCTGTCTCTGTAACCTGAACTATGAAAGCTAGATAATCTTTTTTAACTCTGTTCATAAAAACACCCTTACAATAACAGTCGGACATCTATTTAACGAACTTCCATTTTGCGAATTTCTAAATTTTTCGAGGAACCCAAAAACTTTTTGGAAATTCCTTCGTAAAACGACTTCCAAATTGGGAAGTGAATTTTCTATTTAATAAACTTTTCTTTGAGATCGACTTTTCCTATTTTCCAAAATACTTCAAAACATTTTAAACTTGTTAACTCATTTTATGGAGGAAATGACCTTGAATTGTTTTTCGTAGCTACTTAACTTTCAGAGAAAGCTGTAAAATCCCTTTACCTCTTAGTTTGCATTTCAAACGAAAAACTCAGAGACAAAATTAACGGATTTTATCAGTAGTAATTAAACTTAAGAACGCATGTATTAATGTATGTTTAAAATTACTTTGATAATAAATGCAACTATAATTTTAAACATAAATTTTTCATTTTGTTTTTTCAGTTGAAAATGTCTGTAGCATGTACAGATAATGTTTTGCTCTATTCTTGCTTTCCATGCAGATTTCTTTTATGGTTAAGATTTATAAAATAAATAGTAGCAACTAGTTCACAAGATAAAGGTGTATCAATTGCTATATTAATTATGTCTAGTGCTTAGGAATTAAATACCTGTTTTGTGTTGTTTAAGTATTTCAGAAGGTGATTTTCTATTTAGCGAATTTTTCATATAACGAACTTATTATCGGGATTTAGCGACTTCGTTAAATAGAGGTCTGACGGTAACTTATTTTCTTTATTCCGTTCTCTCGGGTCATATGTTAGTAAAATTATTTTATATACAGTCTGCGAGTTAAATAGTAATGTGTAAGTAAAACCGACAAAATTGTGGTCCGCAGCTAATAACCTTGATTTAACTTTTTTCCTTGAAATATTGTCTTTGGCTTCTTCGTATCTCTCTGTATCTTTTCAGGCTTTACTTTGTATCTTTACAGGCTTACAAGCAGAAAGTGTACGGTAAGCAATATGTATGGTTCCTCATCGGTTGGTATGAAGATGATTGGTACGCTGTCTCTGATAAAGCTCACAATTGTACTGTACAGCAGATGAAGGAGGCAGTTGAAGGACATCTAACAACTGAAGCACTCATGCTTAATCAAGGCTCAGAACCAACCAGATCAGGCATGGTAAATAAACATTACTTTATTGAAATATCGTCACTTCATAACTCTTTCGTACAAAGTATTGTTTAAATGCAGCCCTTGCATAGATTTTTAGAATTCGTTACAGTTTAATTAAGTTTATATATACTATAAAGCCAAAAAAGATAAAAAGAAAAGATTGAAAAACAAAGGAAAATAATAAGTTTAATTTACTGCGCATAAGCTGAAAGTATACATAACTCATAAAATAAGTTTAAAATATATAGAGAAAGCACGAAAGAATTATAATAAAGATTAATGAAAAGAGAAGAAGAAAAATAATTGAAATAAAATATTTGTATTAATATTTAAAAAAGTTTTATTTAAAAGACGGAAAATAAAATTATGAAAAGATATAATTTTTTCATCAACTCACACGATTATATCCACAAAAAGGAGTGCTTTCTAATATAGTGAAAGGAGTGCTCAAAATATTTAAACGAAGAAAATAGAACATATTAAGTAAAAAATGTACGAAATAAAACATATTGAGCATAAAAATAGAAAATAAAATGCAAGAATTTTGTACAACTAACTATTAACAATATATATATATATATATATACCTCTAAAGATCAAGCGTTAGCAATTTTTGAGAACAAGCTTTTAAGTTCCTTATGTCTTGAAATACTTGAAAATCCAAAGGATAAAATGGCCGACTATATGGTTACAATACAGAAACTGCCGACAACTATTTCTAGCCGAGACTACAAGAACTAGACGAAGAGATAGACCTCGCCTTGGATAAATCGACTCCCTCGAAAAATACATGGAGATTCACATTGACAATGTCAACCTTCATCTATCTAAAGGTACCCCAACATAGAATCCGGTTAACATGTCTTATATACTAGTGAAATGGAATTGTATTTTTGTAGTGGTAGACGCACTTACACTACAGTACTCCCCTACCAGAATTATAGCTATGATAGAATTCGATGAATGGATACCACTAGTTTATTCATTGCTGTTTTATGAGAAGCTGGGAGAGCTGTATTAAGATCACCGTACTTTTGAGTGTTGATAGTAAAAGAGCTGTGTATTAAGTTCATGGTCGCTCCTGTGTTGCCATTAGCAGTAGAGTGTATACGTTGTATGTTGTATTGTATATGATCGAGACTGGGAAACAACAGCGCGAAGTGGACATTGGCTCAAGAAAGCCAGTCAACTGTTTATCAGGAACCATCCTTCGAAGTAGGCTTGTTCAAATTGAAGTGGGAGTTTCTGTCAAGGTAGGCGTGTTCATATCACGTCCGGGTCACCAATGTGGGGAGAGTCACGTCGACAATGTCAACCTTCATCTATCTAATGGTACCCCGACGTAAAATCGATTTAACGTGTCTTATATACTAGTGAATTGAAATTGTATTTTTGTAGTGGTAGACACACTGCAATACTTTAAAGTAAAATCTAGAGCTGCTCAATTTTTAAAATTTAGTTTTTAATTTTGTGAGTGTCTTTTTCTGTATTTCGATTTTATGTTTGTAAATAGTTTTTTTTTTTTTATATTTTTATTTTCTTTTGTGGCGTTTTCAAATTAATTTTTTTATAAGTGCTTTGTTTTTATATTTCAGACATCGGCGGTGTTTCTGGAACGATACGAGGAAGAACTAAAGAAATTCGGATACATTGAGAGGCGTCCAGTGGGGTATCAAGAGGCACCCCTTGCATATGATGCTGTGTGGGCGATTGCCTTGGCACTGGACAAAACTATCAGAGAGTTGGAAGGCACCAATAAATCCATCGAAGACTTCACGTACGACAACCAATACATAGCTCATCAAATCTATTCTGCGATGAACAGTACGCAGTTCCTTGGTGTATCGGTAAGTTTTTAAAGCAAATATCGGCGTGTCATAAAATAGTTGAATTATATTATCTTAGGTTTTTTTTCATATACTAATACTGATCTAATATACTGATGAATTCTATACTGATTCGTTGGTCACAATAGGAAAGCGCCCAAACCGCGTACGACGACATTTCCGGGCATGAGTTCCTATGCTGTTTTAATATTGATGATGTGACCCTTGATGTTTACCATAACACTTACCTCCTTTGAGCCGTGATGGCTCAGGGGATAGAGCGTTCGCCTTCCAATGAGGTGAACCGGGGTTCGATCCCGGCGATGGTTGGTCGATACGAATTCCACATCCAGCTTGCACCGACCACAGTGCTGACGTGAAATATCCTCAGTGGTAGACGGATCGTGGGTTAGAGTCCCCTTGCCGTCAGGCTAAGCGTGGGAGGTCCTCGTGGTCTTCCTCTCCATGCAACGCAAGTGCGGGATAGTTCCATCAAAAAGTCCACCACGAAGGCAAATTTCTTCCAATATTTGATCCAGGTGTTCCCTTGTCTTCTGGATTGGGTTCAATTACAAGGCTACGGAGTTGAACATTAGTAGTCGAGAACTCAAAAATATTGGGTCGGCTGTTCAACGACGGTTACAAAAAAAAAAACTTAGCCGCTATTATATGAAACGTTTTGAAACTTATATTTTTCAACAAAATATAAACTAAAATGTTATTTAATAGAACTCTAACGCTTTAGGAGCAGAATTAACTTCAGATTTGAAGTCCCTATACCCAAAGTAAGAAAAATTAAGTGTTTCTATAAAGGTTGTGTAAAAAATTTGTTGCCCAGTGTTATCATTTAGTACCTTCATCCAATAAGATCGGAGATTTTTAAGAACTTTTCACTGTAGTATAGTTAATTCACCAGCGGTTTAGTAAATGGGCAAAATTGGGAGAATGTTCCTCCCCAATTCACTATTTCCCTATCTGAAAATGGTTTTGCTATGTGGAGAAGACTTCAGGTTAAAATACGACTTTTTAACGAGCAGAACCGTCAGTGGGTTAAATAAGTTATAAAATTCCCCCTGAAAGCTCTCGATTTTTTTTTAAAAATATCCCATAGAATTTTCTGCCTCTACGCTTTTCAATTATAACAAAATAAATAATTGTAATTGGAGTACTCTTTTTAATACAATGTTCGATTTCAGGGACAAGTTGCCTTTTCTTCTAAAGGAGACAGAATCGCCTGGACTCAAGTGGAGCAGATGATAGGTAATTCCTGACACGAAAATTCTTATTACTATTAAAGACGAAGTGGAATTAAGTTGCAATCCGAAAACTATCAACACAAAAAAAAGAGGATCTAAAGTTTTTCCTTTATAATATAATTGTGAGTTGAATCGTTTACCGACTACGATTCGATTCGCAATTATAAAAAAATCAAAACTAGGTTTAATTTTAAAAAGAATCCAATCTAATCTAAAATAACCAAAATAAAATTAAAACACAAAGAGCCAAAATTTTTGTATCACATTTAACTACGTAAATTCAACAGAAATCGAAATTTTAAAACAAATTCGTTAAGCTCGCTGTAACGAATACAACATGTTACGAAACGTCAGCTGTTACGACAGATTAAGTGAGTAATATGCGTAAAAGAACTCAATGGAGGGCATTTATATTTATTTCTGGTATTAATACCGTAAAAAAATAAAATCGTACATCATTTCACCTTATTTTGTTTCTTACAATCCAAGCCTTTTATATTTATAAAGCAAGCGTGTGAACAGCAACCAGTCAAGTTATTTTCCTTCTGACAAAAAAATATGTTTTCTATTTTTAAGAATCTGGCTACCTGGGTCAAAAGAATGCGATTCTTTGTTGACAACATTTATTACATGGGGAATTTTGAAATTAGAATCAAATTGATTGATTTTAAATTTAGATTTAAAGTTAGCCATAAACATATGTTGCATAACTAAAAAAACTACTAAATCGATTTTCCAAAAAACTTTGTTCTGTCCCTCTTTTAAGTAAAAAAAAAATCATTTTAATGTTTTCCTTTTTAATTTTGAACTGCTTACTTTTTGTTTATGTAAAGTCAAATTTTACAAATAAAAAAAAAAAAAGCTTGCAGCATACCAGTTTTTATTTTATTGATCCAAAATTTGACATCTAAGCTGCTTGTTAATGTAGGTATAATCTCATAGGGTGTTTATAAAATTACATTGCAAACAAATGTTCTGCCTAGCAAGCATACTATTCGAGAGAACAGAGTAAGCTTTCTATGAATGTCTTATAAAATATACGTCGAAAATATTATAAAAACAATTACACAGTGCGATTACAGATGCAACAACGAAACTTGACCCTTAACGGTATAAAAAATAATAATATTTAAAAACTGGACATGATCGATAGATTTAGTTCGAAGAACTTTGGTGCAAGGCTGGGATGACGAAAAACGTATTTTATAAATTTTTACCTTGCTCTAAGAGAAACTGGGTAAAAAAAGAAATCAGTATACTACATCTTGCTCTCTTCATCTCCGTCTAGCGTTACCGCTATTCATGTTTTAAAGAAAATAGCATTCCAATTCCCTTTTAAAGTTTTTTTTTTTACTTTGAGGATCATGTCTCTATGAAAAAAGTATATGGTGCCATTAACTACAGAAATTCAGTCATGATTGTCATAACCATTTTAGTGCATAATTTTCCCATATAGAGATCGTACTATACACTCGCCATGTTTGTGAACGTAATGTATTTTCCTATTTAGCTATGGGCTGGGTGAGAACGTATACCAAAAAATATTCAATTGATATATATATTATTTATTTTTGTTGACTGTTCTATTATTTATAATTATAAAATCTTATTGTTTATGCATTTCTATTCCTAACAAAATACGTTTTCTCTGTGTTTTTTCAGATGGCAATTACTCTTTACTGGGCTATTACGATACGCAAACGGACAATTTAACTTGGTTTAATAAAGAGATATGGGCAGGTAATATAGAAAATATCGCTATTTTTTTAAAAAACCTATTTGCTGTACAAAAGTATAAGGATAATCTTTTTAGAAATTTGAACGAAAAATATAATATTTTCTTTAACTCGTTAAAGTATTGTATTAAGGAATTATTGATTTATTTGTGTCTAGATGGGAAACCACCGCCCGATCGTACCATCATCAAAAAAGTTTTGCGAACCATTAATTTCAGTCTCTTCATCAGCATGACCACCATTTCCAGTATAGGGATTCTATGGGCAATCGTTCTTCTGATTTTCAACACCCTCTTCCGGCACTCCAAGTAAGCAATCACAAAACTCATGGTTTAAAAACTAGTGTTAGAAATACTGCGCCAATTTGGCATCCATTATCCTAGCATCCTCGCCACCGTTTTTTGTAACCCTCGTACAGTTGGAAATTTTTTGTTGATCAAACAGCTTGAGCGTGCTCGTAGCACCGATGAAAATAAAATTGAAATGCAGTCCATTAGTTTTTTATTCATTTGTTATCAAACGGACCAGCACAGAAACGAATTCAATTAATATCGAACAATATATTAAATTTTACAATAGAAACAAATATCGGAACCCTAAATGATCGTCTTCCTTTTGGCGGAGCTCCACAATGAGATAATCGAATCTATTGGCAAAAATAAACCAATTCCACGAGCCATCTTTGAGTAATGTAGTTTAACAAAAATCACGGATCTATAAATTAGTTATTTAACAATATAGCGCACCTTTCTCCTACCAGTTTCTTCGAGTTCACACCCAACTATTTCTGTCTTAAATAATTAAATAAATCTTTTTGGAATCGTATTACCAACTGAATCAAACCTATTACTTAACAGGAATGATGTTCCTGTTTCGTTTTCATTATAGGTTTTTGAACACCCGAGTTTCTCATATCAAAAACAAGTCCTAAGTTTCGGAATCTCAGTGTCCTCGAAATCTCTAGGGATCCGTAGAACACCATTTGTGAGCCGCTGGTCGAGACGTTAGAATAAAAGTAGATGTTTTTCGTAATATTTTAGATAAAACTGAGATAGATAATTATTTTAAAATATTTGAGTTTAAAATTAGTTTTATGAAAATTAAAAAAAGTTTTTGGATCGATTATGTTCTGACAAAAAAGATTCTTTTTTTTTTTTATTTGTTGAATTTGCTTAGTAAAAAGCTAACCAAACATTTTATTTTAAATTATAACCGTCGTTGAACAACCGACCCAATTTTTTGGTTATAACTACTAAAGTTCAACGCCGTAGACTTGTAATTTTGAACCCAATCCATAAGACAAAGGAACTCCTGGATCAAATATTGGGAAAAATTTGCCTTCGTGGAGGTCTTTTTGATGGAACTAATCAGCATTTGCGTTACAGGGAGTGGATAACCACGAAAACCTCACACGGGTGGCAAGGAGGCTCTAACTCATGATTCGTTTACCACTGAGGATTTTTTACGTCAGCATTGTGGTCGGTGCAAGCTGGATGCGAATTTGTATCGACCAGCCATCGCTGGGATTCGAACCCGGTGCATCTCGTTAGAAGGCGAACGCTCTATCCTCTGAGCCATCACAGATCTAAAACAAACATTACCCGTTTTATTTTGCGTCCTTTTTTTTCTTTCTCAAAACCTCTCCAGCGACCGGGAAAACCTTTGTGCTAAATGCGGAAAAGGTCAAATAAGGAAACAGAAAAAAAATATCAAAACAAATAAGTAGATTCAAATGCATTGGCTCTTATTTAGAGGTCCTTGTGATGATCTCTCATGTTGACGTCAGTGTGCGCTGAAGACGATGTTATCAATGATTTATTTTTAGAGTTGTCAGTTAAATTAGAATAAAAAGCTTTTTTAGAAGAAACTAAGCATCTCAAACAAAAAGAAATATTCCCCTTTGACATAAAATAACTCAAAAATTAATAACCGCATCAACTACATTTTGATATCTAAATATTCTTTAAATATTTTTCAGAACCACGATGGCTCAAGAGATAGAGCGCTCGCCTTTCAATGCGGTTTCCCAGGTTCGAATCCTAGCTTCGGTTCGCACCGACCACAATGCTGGCATAAATATCCTTAGGAGTAGACAGATCATGGAGTAGAATACCCTCACCGTCGGGCAAACCGTGGGAGTTCATGTTTTTCTTCTCCGTGTATCGTAAATGCGGGTTAGTTCCATCAAAAAAGTCCTCCGAGAAGGCTAGTTTGTCCAAATGCTTGTTCTAGGAGTTCCCTTGTCTTGAGGATTGGGTTCAAAATTACAAATCTACGGAGTTGAACATTGATTGCTGTAAACTCAGAATTGGGTTCAATGATGGTTATAAAATAAAATGAATATTTCTCTAACAATGTGCGAAATTTTACATTATTCAACCCAAACTATACTCAGTGTGTAAACTCATGCACTGTCATAAGTTTTGACTGTGAGAATTTTGCTCGGCTAAAATTTTCTCTTTTTCAATACTGAGGGAAGAGAGGAGAGCTCCTCTTCCTTTTGAGATACTTCCGCGGTCTTTGCGAACAGCAGCTGCAGAATATATTAATACACACCTGAATTTACCTTTAAGTTATTATGTCCATGCTCACAGTGTCCAATTCAGCAAAATAAACAAGAGATTTAGTGTAATTAATTTCTTTTAGGTACATAGCTCTTTCCCATCCCATGTGCAATAACATTATGTTAATAGGAATAATAATGTGTCTTCTCTGTGCTTGCCTGTTGGGATTAGACGGGCAATTCGTCGGCGAAGAAGGCTTCAGTAATTTGTGTCAGGTAAAAAATTTTAAAATACTTTAAAACTGCATTGAAAAAAAAAATAATAATTTTGTTTCATCATTCGATTTCATTCAATGACTCTAATTTGCAATTGCATCTGTTCTTTATAATAGTTAAGTCACTATTTATAGTTAAAATAAAAGAATAAGAACGCATATGATGCTTTTATGTAAATTAAAGCTAAGTCTATAAGTTTATGCCAACTTTTAGCTGAAATATGAGTAAACTATCGTAATATTTAAATGTTGTTTCATTCGTACAATAATTCAGAATATATAATTATATAGAAAACAATTAATAATTATTAGCTATTTCTACAAAAAAAAGTATGCAAAAAAAAAATTCTACACAAATCAGTAAAAAAAACCTGATTCTTTTTTATCTTAAGTGATTATGTAGAGATAACGAACTCTTATAATAGTTATTTTATGTAATATTTTAAACTGGTCAATTCTAATAACCTATTTAATATTTGCTAAGTAATTATTTGAAAAGGTGTATTTTTTAGGAACAATAAATTAGTAGAACTCAAAATGTTTCAGTAGTTTTCGGAATTTTTAGAAACTTAGTGATATTACAAAATTTGAATTTTATTATTATTATCGTATGCGATTTATTTCGTTGAATGTACGATCTTTGGAATATTTTATGATTACTGAAGTCATTGAGGTAATACATTGTCAGAAAAACAATATTTAACAGCAAAAAAAAAAAAAATTCAAACCAGTATCTACAAGCAGGTAAAAAAAAAAAAAAAAAAAAAAAAAAAAAAACTTTTTTTTCTTATTTAGTTTAAATGTAGCCAGAATTATTACAGAACAAAATCAGCTTTTGTTATTTGAAAGAGTTTTCGTCATTTTAAAAACCAACTATATCTGCAGCATTAAAATGCTTTTAAAAACTAATAGCTTTTTCGTTGAGTCGTAAGGAATATTTAATTTTAACAAACATTTTAATTTCAAAATGTAAGAAACCTAATTTTAACTTTTCAAATAGAACTAAAAATTCCCACACTTGTTCCTTAAAAATTCCAAAATATTTTATTCAAGAGTTAAGAATGAGCTAATTCGCAACTTGACTACGAATTCCGGTTCAGAATTGATAAAAAAAAAAATGGTAAAATGAAATTGTAAAACTTAACATTCTTTATAAATAATTTTTCTTTTTTAATGAAGCTTGTACTTCACATTGTAATGTGTACTACATAGTTTACTATGCTTTGTTACATTTTAGATTCGAGCTTGGCTTTTAACGATTGGTTTCACACTATCGTATGGGGCAATGTTTTCAAAAATATGGAGAGTGCATCGACTTACAACAAAAATAAAATCGGACCACAAGGTAAATTTTACATGCATTTTAATAATTAACTTTGAAATGAACTATTAATTGAGCTGACATAAAAAGCAGACAGATCCACTTTATTTAGAATTACTTTTGAAAGAATTAAAAAATAAAAATTGCACATTTTGAAAGATTTTATGAGAAGTATTTTTTATCAATCCGTTTCTATTAACAATTTCACCTTTTTGAGGATGGAGTATAGAAATCAAACTTTTTACTTTTCTGACTAGCTGCACCACTGAAGTTTCCACTTTACCTCCATAAACAAGAACAATATTAATTTCAATCATTTCTCGACGCAACAAGTAAAATTTATCGCCAAATGGAATTTACTAAATTCTATTTGAAATTACTTAATCTAATAGAATTTACTAAATCGTTTGAACTTAATAATTAAAGTTAAAGCGATTTCTTTATGTTCAAATTTCAACTGAAGTTCTGTGCTTAATGCCACCAACACAAGTTAAATTTATGAGTGTTTTTTAAATGACGTAAAAAAAAAAAAATTTCTAATTTTATCACAAAAATTTTTTTTCTCCACTTTTCGACGTTAACAATCTAATAAATTCAAATACATATATATATATGTTACGGCAAAAGCCCGAAGTCCGGCCAAAGTCCGAAATAATTGAAACGATCAGTGAATATTTTACTTTGGCGGCCTTCTATAATTATATAAATAATTCTTATAAATCCTCTAATTTAAAAATATAAGTTTTTAAACTGTCTATTAAATAATCTTTAATTTAATAATCATTATTAAATTGTCTAGTCATACATACACCAAAAGTCTAGTCATACTAGGTCTAGTTAAGTGCCACTGCCCGGTAAACCCTACACTGATGTTTTTTTAAGGTTCAGTGCCACTGCCCGGTATACATTTGCCCGGTATATCTTACACTGATGTTTTTTTAAGGTCAAGTGCCCTTACCAGGTATAATGATTTTTTTTCTTCTAACTTTGGCTGATCTTCCCATGCCAATTCGCGATCTGGCCGGCCAATTCCCGAAATCAAGAAAAATTTCGGACTTTGGCCAGCTAATTTACAGTTTTCTTGGCCAATTCGCGAATTGGCCGACTTCGGACTTTGGCCGTAACATATATAAATAAAAAATGAAATAAAAGGTTCAAATACTACGTTTTTCGGGTAAACTAAAAAGAAAAAAAAAATTGGGGGGGGGGGGAAGACGGTCGTCAGACTTAAAACGAAATAGGTATGGCGAATCATTTTTATAATTATCTACTATAACTACCAAAATTTCTTAAATATCTTTAGGACTTACATTCCATCGTGTAACGAAATATTATTTTCTCCTCTTTAGACTGCTTAAAAAAGGTAGTTTTTAAAACTTCTATTTTATTTAATAAGTAAGGTTTCAGACTGAAAAGGTAGTTTTAATTTATGAAAATAAATTTTTTAAAATTTACTCTAATGTTTTCACTCCAGCGGAGAAATCAATGAATTGACATTTAAATTATAAAGCCGAAACTTCAAATTCTACAGAAGTGCCTTTTTTGGTGAGTAACACCATGCAGAGAGCAACATGTTCCCTTTACACTTTTTATTTTATTTTATTACCGTCGTTGAACGGCTGACCCAATTTTGGTTTTGCGGCAACTAGTGTTCAACTCCGTAGCCTTGTAACTTTGAACCAATCTAGAAGACAAGGAAACTCCTGGATCAGTACTCCCAGAGGTTTGATTTGTTGTGGGAACATGGAAGACTTTGAGACTCAACTAATTTAACGTGCATCAGTCACCATTTACTACACGGGGAGTCTTCGGCCGGTGAGGATCGAACCCACGACCTCTTGGTAATGGGCTCAGTGCCCTACCAACCGTGCTATCCCACCCCGCCCTTTACACTTTTTATTTTATTTTATAACCGTCGTTCAACAGCCGACCCAATTTCATGGGTTTACGACTACTAATGTTCAACTCCGTAGCCTTGTAATTTTGAACCAATCCGGAAGACAAGGAAACTCCTGTATCAGTACCCCCAGAGGTATTGAATTGTTATGGGAACATGGAGGACTTTGAGACTCGACAGATTTAACGTGCATCAGTCACCATTTACTACACGGGGAGTCTTCGGCCGGCGAGGATCGAACCCACGACCTCTGGTACATGGGCCGAGCGCCCTACCGACCAGGCTATCCCGGCCCTCGCCCTTTACACTTTTTTTTTAATTTTATAACCGTCGTTGAACAGCCGACCCAATTTCATGGGTTTACGACTACTAACGTTCAACTCCGTAGCCTTGTAATTTTGAACCAATCCAGAAGATAAGGAAACTCCTGGATCAGTACCCCCAGAGGTATTGATTTGTTATGGAAACATGGAGGACTTTGAGACTCGACAGATTTAACGTGCATCAGTCACCATTTACTACACGGGGAGTCTTCGGCCTGCGAGGATCGAACCCATGACCTCTAGGACATGGGCCCAGCGCCCTACCGACCAGGCTATCCCGGCCCCGCCCTTTACACTTGTAAAGTACTTATCTGGAAATAAGACTAAGCTACAGTTTGATGAAAGAATGCCACATTTGAAATAAGTGTGGTTTACCACGTTACGCCAAAGCCACCAATTTATTATCGAAACAATACAAAATGCTAGTTCAGACTTAATTTGTAATAATTCTAACCCACTACCACTAATATTTTTTTTTTTTTAAATTTATTATTTTTAAACATTTTGTTAGGTCGGTTAAATCTAGAAGGCAGGATTTCATTAGTCTATATTTTTTTTTATAAATTTGAAATGCTATTACTATGAATTACTTGAAATTATCTTTCCTTACTATTCGATTATGCATAAATGATACAATTATGAAGGTTCATTTTAATCCATATTCTCTTACAGTTCGTATACAGTTGGAAATTGTACATTATGATTGGCGTGCTTGTCATCATTGACATACTGATACTTACAGCTTGGCAACTGATAGATCCATTGCAGAGAAAGATTGATATTTTCCCCTTGGAGGACCCAGAAAGCATTGAGGACATAAAAATTGAACCACAACTTGAACATTGTGAATCAGTCAACAACGCTATATGGCTGGGTAAGTATACAGCATCGTCACTTTCAGGTATCTAATTGGACAACTGCAAGTGACTTCATCGTAGGTAAATCTTGGCATTTGTCGATTCAAAGTACGCATCTGTTTTTCTAAGGCTCCATCGCAATATGAAAAAATTCTTTTTTTTTTAAAGAATAATATGATATTTTTTAAACTGATGTGAGTTTGATGTGAACTATTACTCATGGCTGGTAGATCAAGTTTAGCCTATCTAAAGCCAGTGCGGTCTATGTTTATCTTGAAAATGGCGCAAAACGTCAATATGAAGTTGTTGTTCATTTACGTCGCACTAGAGCTACACAATGGGCTATTGGCGTCGGTCTGGGAAACATCCCTGAGGATGATCCGAAGACATGCCATCACAATTTTGATCTTCTGCAGAGGGGATGGCACCCCCGCTTCGGTAGCCCGACGACCTGCACGCGAAGTCGAGCACTTTACGGTAGAACAGTTTAACGAGGACCGACACCGCACACACTCGGTCCCTACGCAGACTGATCCAAGTGAGCACCCACCCGCACACTGGCCCGGTGATCTGCTGGGAACCGTGTCTTAACGATCAGTCCACTGCGGGATCCGTCAATATGAAGAAAAGCCATAGTTCTGTAATAATAAAAAGCGTTTGTGGTCTAATTTTTTAATATTTGAAAACTTACTCCAATGCTGCATTACCTAGGGTTATAAAAATTAGGAAAAACTGGCGAATATGGCAGTGATTTTGATAATTTTCATCTAGGTGGGAAAATGTCGCCAAATTGGCGATTTTTCAAAAAAGTTTAATATTTTTCTAAATATTTCAGTTATTTGTCTGTTCTAAAACCCGGATAATTCTTCTTTACGGCAAGATTATATGTAGAGTTTAAAATCATCGCATTGCTTTAAGTGTAATGCACTTAAACTATGGCTATTTTATTTTTCTTGGCGGCAGAGCTTCGAAAAACAGCGCTTCACTTTTTCTTGAGAAGGGCTAGTACCCAACTACACGTCAAATAACAATTTTTCCTGAAATGCTTTAATCTGGTTAAAAGCATCGATTATTAAATTGCTCAAACATTCCTGATATTTCAAATTTGGTCAAAATAAATACATAAAAAGTGTAAATTAATCGAATTCCGCAACGGGCAAAATTTTAGACAGGTTGCTGTTAAATGGTTTCGATAAGGAATTATTCAACAGTGAAAAGATATTTGAGAAAAAAATTTAAACTTTATTTACAAGCTATTTAAACTAGAATCG
Organism: Parasteatoda lunata; assembly: GCA_949128135.1. Classification (NCBI taxonomy): domain Eukaryota; kingdom Metazoa; phylum Arthropoda; class Arachnida; order Araneae; family Theridiidae; genus Parasteatoda; species Parasteatoda lunata. The sequence continues at coordinate 84,912,898 of OX421977.1, forward strand.
CTGCATCTAACATAGTTAGAGAGTCACTACAAGCCGCTCTAAGATAGCAAAGAAAGTTCCGTTGAATTTTTTTTTCTTCTTACTTAAGAGTTAAAATTATGTTAACAGTATTTTTCGATACTCTTTCACAATGAAACAGGAAAATACCACATTTTAATACCTTTCATTTAAGATTAAGCTATAATTTTAAACTATTTATATAATTTCGTCGTAAAGAAATATCTGAGCATTAGAACAGACAATTAACTTAAATATTTTAAAAGCTATAAAACGTTTTTAAAAATCTCTAATTTGGAGAGACTTTTCCACTTGGATTAAAATCAATGAATAATTCTCAATTTTTGCAATTTTTTATTTTTTAAATATTAAAAAATTATATCACGAAAGCTTTTTATTTACCCATAATTGTTTCTTTTCTTCATATTGACGTTTTGCGCCATTTTCATAGTTAGCAATAGAGGGCGCTGATTAAAGATAGGCTAAATTTGACCTGATAGTCATTAATAATTATTGCAAACACACAGCAAAAATGAAAGGAAAAAAAAAAAAACATTATCGCAAAAAGCATATTTTATTTCACTAAACGAAAGAGCCTTCGAAAAACAGCTTTAATTAAATAAACTAATTATAATTTCAGTATTTGAAATTTTAAAATAAATTTTATAAATTTCGTTCATAAAACTGTCTGTAAGAAATAACTTCTTAGCAAAAAAACTAGCGTTTTATTTTTAAAAAATTACCTATATTTAGCTAATAATAGCATAAACAACTTGATAAAAGTGCCGACTATCCTAATTTTTAAAAGCTAATTATTTCACAAAATATAAGGTTTTCAAAAATTATGTTTAAGTATGATAGATATTTCGATTGGTTAAGATTAGTTTTAAAAACTAGAAAAACGAATACAGATCTATAATTTTGATATTCCACCAGGTTAAGACTAGGAAGAAATGTTCGTTTTATATATTTCCAGCAAATTTTGGCTCACAGCCAATTGCAAACTGTCGCAAAAATCTCTATTAAACACAGGCGCTTCAATAAACATTAGAAAACTATTGTCTAAAAAATTAAAAATCTCTTTCAGGGATCATTTTCGGCTATAAAGGACTCCTCCTCATTTTTGGAATTTTCTTGGCATACGAGACTCGCAGCGTCAAAATAAAACACCTAAATGATTCCAGGCTGGTTGGAATGAGCATTTACAACGTTGTGGTAATTAGAATCCCTTAACAATGCAACGCTGATAGTTTCTGTTGTATGTGCGAATACACAGCCTTGTCTTGTTCGTTTCAGGTGCTCTGTCTTATCACAGCTCCAGTGACACTCGTGATTAACAGTCAGGCAGACGCAACATTTGCATTTGTGGCTCTTGCTATAATTGTTTGCTCTTTCTTATCTATGGCACTTATCTTCATCCCTAAGGTATGTAGAATATTCATTTCTATACATCGCAAGTAATAGAAGAATGTAAAACTAAATAGTGTTAGATCATGAGGCTATTATAGGGTCATCTGGGGGAAAAATTCTCTGTGTTTTCCTGCACATATTATAAGCAATATATTAAGAGGAAACACATTTACCACGCTCTTGTGATCTATATTAGAATAACGATGCTAGTTTTAGTTGCCAGGGAAAACTTAGGGAAATAAGAAACAGATCAACATAAAACAATGAATGCTATAATAAATGAAATATATAATATAGGTCACTATCACATCATTACATATCCCATAGATTGTGCTTTGAGAGGTGTGCATTTTTTCAAAAGACAAAAATAAGAAATAAATTTCCCTGTTTTTTCCAAGCTTGTAAAGAATAATTCAAAATTCCCTGCATTTTCCCCGTTATTTTAGATGATTTTTAAATTCCCTGTATTTTCTAGATTTTCCCTATTCTCGCGGTGGAGTGGCGACCCTGTATTATAGGGGTAAAATTTACGGTCACCACCAGCAACAGGATGACTAATTATAGCAAATGATAATTACAAAATAGTATTCCAATTCACTATTTTTAATTCTCTTTTTTTTTTCCGTCGAAAAAGCACTCTCATGCGCATTTTAATTATCGTTATTTATTGATAAATAAGAAATTGGTGTAAATTTTTTATAATATTATTACTTAATTCACGTTTGTTTCTTAAAATTTTTCTTGTTAGGAATGAACTTTTTAATGTTTTTGAGAAATGTGTCTAAAGAAATGTAAATGATTAATACCAAAAGTTTTTTTAATTGTTTAAACTTTTTAAGAAAGTGACCATTGGCCGTTAACATAATTTGCCGAATAGTTATTTGTAGGGTTTTTATGTACTTCAACCAGTGGCAATATAACTTAGGCTGTCATAGGGCCAATCTACATGATTCTTCGCCAAATATGTGCGAGAGAATATCAACCAGTTCTTTCGGTTAGAATAACATTGTCTGGCACATCCGATATTTTATCGGCACAAATCAACCGATATTGAGAATATTTAAATTTGTCCAATACAGCCTACAAAGGACTGAGGCTATCTAGGTTCAATGGGGGGGGGGGATCTAGTTATCTGCCCCTCCCCCATCTTGATCCAGGTGTCAGTTTCTGTTGAATTTTCTTGAGCCAATTTTAATCACTCCTAGACGGTGTTATAGTGGCACATTTTTCATTGAAAAGAAAGACGCTAAAAAATTAAAACGTTTCATACAAAAACAGCAAACCTCAAGCAAAACACCCTACTAACAAAACAGCAAATTTAATCTGAATCGGTTGTCCAACGTAGGTTATAAAATTAAATAATGTGACACAAAATACATATATATATAAAGATATATATTTTGTATTAAAAACTGTTTCTTTTTTTAGGTAATAGAATTAATTCGCCGACCAAGAGAAAGGATCGATGCCAGAACTCTTACAGACACCATCACGAGTAGAGAAGAAGAAGACAGGCAATTAAGACTTCAGCGCGAAAACGAGGAATTGCGTCGCCAAATATCGGAGGTAACCAAGGCCACACAATTATATCGGGCTAATATTGCATGTAAGTTGGCGAGTATGGGCCCCTCATCATTCCCCTTTCAGAATCACTTGCTTTAGCGCTTCGAACAAACCACACATTAAGAATTTACAATATAAAGGTTTGAGCCGTGGTGTCTCAGGGGACAGAGGTGATTCGGGTTCGAATCTCAGCAATGGTTAGAATTTGAATTCCGCACACGGCTTGTACAGACCATAGTGCTGATGTAAAAATATCCTCAGACGGTAGACGGATCATGGGTTAGAGTCCCCTTGCCGTCAGGGTAACCGTAAGAGCGTTCAGTGGATTTCCACTCTATGTAACGTAAATGCGGGTTAGTTAAATAAAAAAGTCCTCCACGAAGGCAAATTTCTCCCAATACTTGATCAAGGAGTTCCCTTGTCTTCTGGATTGAGCTCAAAATTACAAGACTACGGAGTTGAACATTGAGAGTCGTAAACCCAAAATTTGGATCGGTTGTTCAACCGCGGTTATAAAAAAATATACAGGGTGAGAGACGTGGTAGCTCAGGAGAGGCGATTCGGGTTCGATTCCCAGCTATGGCTGGTCAATACGATTTCCGCACCCGGATCACACAGACAGCAGTGCTAACGTAAAATATCCTCAGACTTAGACGAATCATGGGTTAGGATTCCCCTTGCCTTGACAGAGTTTGCAATAATAAGTCATATTACTACTTTACAATAATTTGGTTCATATTTTAAATAGCAGATATTTAGATATGTTGTATCTGTTTCCAAAACAACGCGTCGCTTTTAAAAAGATAGTACTAAGTAGTTTTATGAATCCGTTATAAAACGTTAACGTTATAAAAATTTAAATGTGTCTATCTTTATGGTAAATGTCTTCCATCAATCAGTTAGGAGTGGAATAAAAAAATATAAAAATAAGGATTCCTGACGAACTTTTTATGCATGTTACGCTCCTTTGTGATGAGATGTCTCAATAACACTGAGCTGTTATTGCGAAGGACAGTGGTTCGATTCTCAGTGGCTTAACTATTAAACAGCTTTAGTTCATTGGGTAACAGCGTGTATGTAAAGTAAAAACGGCTTGCGCGCAATGGTAACCACAGTCATACCTTTGGTTATATTGTGGAGCATTAACCTCCGCAACTTGTATTTTTCCCATGTCAGGGAGGTTAAGCCTCATTGGCTTAAGAAGGAGAGCGTTCTCCTCCCTATGTGATGAATCAGGTACGAATCCCCAGCGGTGGCTGGTTAATACGAATTCTGCTCCCGGATCCCACTAACTGCAGTGCTGACGTAAAATATTCTCAGTGGTAGACGAATCATGGAATAGAATCTCTTCACCTTGATAAGATTTCGCTGTTTTCCTCTCCATGTAACGCAAATGGGGGTTAATTCACGATAGGTTCTCTGTGAAGACTAGTTTTTCCAATGACCCAGGAGTTTCTTTGTTTTCCGTGTTAGTTTCAAAATTACAAGGCTACGGAGTAAACTCAAAAATAGGTCGGCTGTTTAACGCCGATTATGTATCTTAAAAAAAATATTACAGGGTGCAAACTAAAGTCTGTATACATTCAAATAATTTTTGAAGATGCAATGTTTCGCTAAATTTAAGTTGCTATTTAATATGACACAATGAGAAAAAGAGAAATGTTTTGTATCTTCAAGAGTTGTAAATCAATTTTTTAATGCAATTATCTTTACTTGATATTGCTGGTTAATATCTTAATTGTATAAATTACACGGTGTCCCAAAATTCAAGCAAAAAACAATTTCAAGCGAAAACGCAGGTTTTTAATTAAAGATTGTGTTTTTTTTTTTTTTTTAGTCATAAAGGACCTGCATATATAAAAGGCAATCTAGAAAGAAATCATATATTCATCAAGTTTACACCATTTAGGGACCATTCCATTAACCATTATTTAACCATAACACCATTCCTTTAACCATTTAGGGAAGTACATCGTTTAATCATTCACTCACTCATTTAACCAGTCATGGACTATCTCGTTTAATCATTCACTCACTCATTTAAGCATTTATGGACTATCTCGTTTAATCATTCACTCACTCATTCATTTACTACATTTGCTCACTCAAAATTTCATCTACTTAATTCAGAGTAGTAAAAAAAACTGAGTTTTTTTTCCCAGGACTTTATTGGGTGTCTTTTCATCATTTTTTATTATTCTTTATTGTTTTAGAATAACACTTGCTGCATTAATTTAGTTACATTTTAAAAGTATCATTTGAAAGTGTATGTAGCAATACTCGCAGGTCCTGGAAAATGGTATTTAAAATGTACTTTTATAAATATACTATTTTTCCATTTCGTTGAATTGCGATTCTAAAAATATTACACATTGTATCTTCTTATAGCATCAGTTCTAATTGAATTGTGGATTAGTATCTCGAGTTTTTTGTGAGAATATCTCGGATCATTATTCGAAAATTTTTAATTATACGTGTTTTTCAAAAAAGTTAATTAAACGTTTTAAAGCACAGTTGAATGTAGAAGTAATGGAAACATAAATATTTCAGTGAATGGAGTAACTATTTTTTTTCTATCATATACTTAAAATCTAGAGCTGATTTGTTAAGTACTAAAACGCGATTTTGAAAAAAAAAAAGTTTTTTCTTTCTAAAAATTCCACTCGTTTTGGATAAAATTTTAACTACTTTGATTCACTTACTCATTCATCAGAGTCGGTAGGTATGACGCAGTGATCACAGAATCGAACTAAAATAGGTTGATTTCTCTCTCTTACAGTTATTTAAGTCTTTACAACGCGGTTTCGTACTTGAAATAAGACAGATATTCCGGTGACAAGTGTTCCCACTCGCTCAACAATATATGTCGTTTTTAAAGAGGGGGTTGCAAAGTACTATTGCCTTTCCCAGAGCGGTGGCTGGCCCATCCACCTAATAAATATTTTCAATTTCCAAAGAATCATTAACTAGATATATGTGGCTGAGCGTTAAGGCCTGTTAAAATAAAATCAGGACCCACTGCTTCCCTGAGAAACAGGACTGCAAGATTTAATTTACCTGAAACCAATTATATGCTCAGACAAACCCAACCAAGTCGCTTTGGCTCAGGGGATAGAGCGGTCAACTCTAAATGAGGTAACCCCATGTTCGAATCCCAGCGGTGACTGGTTGATACGAATTCTGCTCCAGACTCACACCGACCACAGTTCTTTCGTAACATATACTCAGTGATAGACGGATCATAGCTTAGAATGAAGTATCTCTTTCAAAGACAGGGGTGGATGGTCAATCATTCAACAAGAACTTACCCTGACCATCAAACGTTCACCTCCAAATTGATTGATTTCTCAAACATTTAAGAACAGGTATATCACCGTATGAAACTATAAACTATGCAATGTCGATCAGTCATCAAAAATTCTAAAGATCGATAGTTGCGGCAGAAGAGATTCTAAGCTCTTGGTCATGGTTAAATATTTTCGCACAAGAGCTGCACAATCCGCTATTTGCGACGGTCTGGGAAACATCCCTGAGGATGATTCGAAGACATGTCATCTTAATTTTGGTCCTCTGCAGAAGGGATGTCTCCACTACTTAGGAAGGCGGCCACCCTGAGCGCGAAGTCGAGCCCTCTACGACAGAACATTTTAACCAGGACCGATACCGCGCAGTCTAGGTCCCTACGCAGGCTGATGAAATTGGTCACCCACCCGCTTACTGACCGCATTCAGTGATGCCTGACTTCGGTGTTTTACTGGGAACTGTGTCTTTACGATCAGTTCACTGCGGGATCCTGGTTAAATGGAAAAACAAAGAAAAAAAGTGCAATAAATTATGCTGTTTAAAAGTGCTGGATACTTTTTCCTCAACCACTTATGTAGCATTTTGTAATATTTGTTATTTTTTCCGATTTAGAATGTACACTATGAAATGAACTGACTATAAGAATTTTTTTTTTTTTTTTTTTGCAGCGAGAAGAACAAATGAGACTGGTGACACAGGCATTGCAGGAGAGGAATGCTTTGAGAAACCTCCAGGTAGCCTCAACTGTCGGATGCGGGGACAGGGTTCGAATCACGATTCCGGGACAGTACACGGATGGCGTCATGTTGGCCCCCAAGGACAACATAATGATTGATCCGACCTCGGACTCTGGATTCATCACGGGTACATCCATGGCTCGCAGCTCCAGAGGATCTAGATCCGACTTCGAGTTCTCCGAGTCCTATCTCTAAGATTCATCCGAAACTTCTGGAGGGAGAAGGCATTAAAGAGGGGAAAAAATCCTCAGGATAAATCTTACGCCACAGTTAGATGTCTGATCAACCCAAATAATGCTTATTTGGCATCGAAAGTCACGTGGCTTATAGTCACAAATGTACTACTTGAAAGGTCTTTAATTCAAAGAGAAGTTTGTTTGGCGCCAAACATGCTTCAAAATTTATTATGATTCGAGTATTTTGTTTTTGTGACAATTACAGTTTACAAAAACAATTTTAAACTTTACTATGAAATAGGAAGGTACTAAAGAAATGTTTAAGCTTAAGGACACTGCCAGTTTAGATATTTGAAACATAGCTGCCGACACGGATAGCAAAAAATCCAGTAGATTTTACGAAATAAAATTAATTTTATAATAATTGTTGCATAATGTACTAAATATTTACACGTAGGGAATTTTAGGGATTTTTATAGTAATCAAAATAGACAAACTGCAATATTTTCCAGTTATGACTGATATTAAACATACTTGATGTGTTATGTTTACTCATAATTTCAAATATTAATAGGCATTTAATTTATCAAAGATAGTTATAAGATTTTTTTAAATTAATTTAAAAAGAGATTTCTGAATAAAAAATAAAATAAACATTTTAGAAGAAAAAAAGTTTTGAACTGATTTCTGACTTAAATAAATATTTAAGCAAGAAAGCAATAATCTGTAAAAAAAAAAAATTCTATTTCAAAAGGGATTTTTTTAGGGAATTTTCTATAATGTACAAAAACCAGGAAAATTTTAATTAAACCAGTAGACCAGGAGAAACTGGCAAAATCCAGAAGTCTACTGAGAAATCCAGTAGAGTTGGCAGCTATGTTAATAGATTTTCTTTTCTTTTTTGTTATTCCCATTCATGGGCGTTGTTGGTGGGGGGACAGTGGGTAAATGCCCCAGCAATATTTAGAATTTATTAAAAAGAAAAACACTATATATATTTAGAAAAATAAAGACATTTTTTATGATTTATTATGAATTTTATTAAAGTTAAAAACGAAAATGAGGAAAAAAATATTTCTGTAAATATTTAGCAGACATAAGAATTTTTTCTTAACGTATGAAATTAAGGTATTTTAATTTCGTCTTTCTCAAAAATTAGCTGCCTGCAACGCCCATAATCCCATTAGTGTTAGAAAAAACTAAATATTATAATTTAGAATATCATCAAAATGCTAAACTCACATAATGTTAAGTGTATATAATATAGCCTCATTTTTTTTTAATCGAAGAAAAAATCGCCAAATTTTATATTGCTATTTTACAATTAGCAGATAAATATTTCATATATTTTATATTCTTAGTTCAAATGCATAAACCTAAATTGAAGTATGCTTATTATCAAACAAACTTTTCGTGTGAAACTCTGCAAATTGTGGTTAATATATTGAAATTTTATTCAATAATTGTTAAATCCTATTGATTTTGACCTGTTTGAACATGACAAACTCATGACGTTATTTGTTTGATAGTTAAACTTTGCAAACTTGATGTATATTGAAGTTTTTATCCTTATTTTCTTAAATGTTAATTTTTTTGACAGCCAAACAAAGTGATTAAAAAGAACGCAAGTTTTGAAAGTTCAATTTGTCCGAATAAATAAATTTAAAACATGACTGTGCTGTGTGTGATATTATTAATTTGTGTTGGTTTTAAATTAGTGTAAATCAGTCTATTATAATTAATTAAAACCAGACTATTGTTAAGTACAAAAATTGCAAATGTTATAATAGTTTTTATGTGAACAGTTATTAAAGTTTTGTTGTCGATTGTTTGTCTTAATAAATAATTATTGTTGCTGTTTTTCTCACTTTGGAAATTTGTTAGTTGCAACTTGTTACACTACATAATGAAAAAAAAAGATCATATCTGAATTATTTTTCCATTTACTAACATGAGAAAATAAGAGTTTTAATTTGCGCCAGTTCAACCCAATAGCAAATGTCAAGATGTCCAGTTTTTGAACATGCAATAATTTAAATTGTTTCAAGAAGAAATGAATATGGAGATACAGGGTGTTCTGTAAAAACCACTTATTAATATCCACATAAAAATTTAAAGCAATAAAGTACACACATTGGAGGAAGCAGATTAATATTTAAACAAGCAAAAAACAAAAAGGATATCGAAATTTGACTAATTATAGTAGAGGAAGCGAATGTAATAAACAGGTTAAAACTTAAAGGTGTTTCCCATAATATAGTCTTTCCACTCTCTTGTCCTGTTGTTTATCACACTCATCCTCTTGTACTGTAATCTATCAGATTTTGAGAACGTGTATATATATTATTTTTTTTCCTAGCTTAAAAATTGATTTGTGCCCTTTCCTTAATATATAGTATACGTTTTTGTTTTCATTTTTAAAAAAAATTCTAAAGATACTTACTAACAAGTAATCTTTATGAAACATCCTATAGAGTGGCTTTTCTCAGGGACTACGAATTAGAGGATGCAAATTATTTTGCTTTCAAAAAAGTAGGTATCGAGTACACACATTAAAAAAAAAAAAAAAAAACATTAACCCGAATTATAACTCAGATTATGCCTCAAAGTTATGACTTCGAATTGTTTAAATTATTAAACTTCCTGACTTTAATTAGTTCTATAATTATTTTTAATTATCATTTCCAATGTCCACTTGTGTTAACATTTTGTCAATTCAGGCATTTACCGGGCAAATTTGTTCGCTACTCTTTCAGGGGTACCAGATTGGGTGGGTCAACGTTGCTCCCTCAGTAAGGACAGATAGTACAGAGAATGAAAGAACATCCATGCCTTGCCCGGAATTCAAACCCAGAATCTTTGTGATGAAAGGCCAGTTCCCTGACCCCAACACAGTCCGGTCGGCATAGCTATAAAATTAAGTTCCACAGTTACACTTTATTTATTTTTTAAGAGTAAAAAACTAAAGAGAAAAAAAAAAAAAGAGCACAATCACAATATGGAATAACTAAGAGTTAAATATTAGAATTATGTCGGTAAATAAAATAAATGTTAGCGGCTAAAAAATACATGTAAACTGTATTGTTAATTTTTTTTCCTTTACATTTTCAGGGTTTGAAATGTTTAATTTAATAATTTAAGGTCAGTTAAAAAATTCAGAAAGAAAATTATAGGGCTTTCTATTATTATATGCTGTACAGTCGTGACAATGTCTGCAATAGTCACATTCACAGTTTGGTGTGATAAATTTGGTGGCCTTTGTTACCATTGTTATTTCCTGTAAGAAATAACAATGGATATATGTTTATAAAAAGTTATTAAAAAAATAGTGGTCAAAGTTATAAAATACATAAATTTATAATGAAATTACCAGAAATAAAAATCAAAGTTAATTTACTTACCTTTGAAATAAACACAGTAAAATATGTGATCCAAAACTTCAATAAATGAAATAGAACTTCAATTGAAAATAAATTAACAATAAAGTCTAAAACAATTATACACATGGAATTTTTTGTTATTACTAAATTACCCAAAAAATAAAATTCCACATGGGGTATAAAATCTAAATGCCCTAAGTTTATTATTACTAAATTACTTCAAAAATAGAAAAGCCTGTAGCAAATAAAACCAAAAAAATTTTAAAATGGTACACTTAAGTTTATTATTACCCCAAAAATAGAAATTCGATTTGGGAATAAAATTTATAAAATGGTGCACGTAAATTTATTATTACTTCTAAATAACAACAAATATAGAAATCCATGTTGGGAATAAAGTCTAGAAAAGGAGAAAGCCATGCAATCCACTAACTACTTGAGGATGATCCATGCTGCTAAACTTTACTGGAAGCCTATAATTTGTGGAATAGCTTTCACCATTTGAAACCCCATGATTATTTAACCATATCAGACACACAGATGCATATTAAGTTTGTAAATTTTTTACATCGTTGAAAAAAACAAACACGTGCATTGCTTACAAAAAAAAAATTGTTGGAAAAAAATTACAAATGCATAAACAATGATATTTCTTTCACACTATTGTAAGTAATAAAAGTTATGTCTTACTTTTCAGCAATTCCAATCACAAGTTTTGCTTTTCAGTTGGTCCAATCACACTCGCAAGAAAAGTAGTTGGGCAGCATTTAGTTAGCATATATAATTTAGTTGGACAGCAAATTCATTAGCGGACTTAGGAAAGTTCATCAATGCATCAATAATCTAAGGAGTTTCTAAAGACTAATTTGGAAATCTAAGTAGTTGCAAGTACTTGGAGACTTTTTTATTTCCAAGCAGTAAGTAAGGAGTCTGTACGCACCCTGCTATTAATAGGACAGTAAAAATAGGGTTTATATCTAACATAAAAAAATACGACCAAACAAAAATTTGCCCACCTTTTAGTAAGAGACAAAAAAATCACCCGACTTCACAAGTTGAGATTTTGAAAAAGGAGGCAAAAACTTGAATCCTAACTATATATCCATATTAAATAGGGGAGAGTGGGGTCAATTGTAACATTTTTTACTTAACTATTTTTAACTAACAAAAAATCCAATATATTATTAGTATTAATTGACAGACGAGTAAAGTAGATTATCCTCTACTAGAAAAAAAAAAACTTATTTTAAATTTTATTATATTAGTTATTAACAATTTTTGACAGTCGTGCACTTGTTACAATTGTCCCCACTTACGGAGTCAAATTTAACAGTTCATAAATTCAACTAAAACATAGTTAATTATACATATTATCATAGTTCTGATATATTTTTATTGATCAAAATAGCAGTGATATTTTAGGAGTAAAAATAATAATGAGCAGAGACCTAAAGGGTAAAACTTTTAACTTTAAGGGGTTAAAAATTTTAATTTATGCTGTGAAAGGTAACACATAAAATAATGCACATGCAACATAATATAAATGATATAGGAAACTATTAGTGGTTCTTAAAGAGTTAAGTAATGGTTAGTAAACATAAAATTATTTATTTTCAGATATTACATTCGTCCCTTTACTTATTGTTACAATCGTCCCCAAGACACCATTTCAGCTTCATTTGTTAAAGACAATGCTAGTTAATTAACAAAAATAATCTTTTTTTTTTAAATGTTAATTAAGGTGTCCACTTACATATTCGGTTAATAATTTTTATTTGTTTAAACAAAATTATTTTGTTACAATATAATATTCTAATACCAAAAAAAGTACTTACCAAAAAAAGTAAATATCTTTTGTGATGTAACTCTTTCAAAAGTATATAAAAATGGCTGCCAGCAGGGGTATACATGTAGATTTATTAAATACACCTTGTGCGCCACCTAGGAACCAAATCTAGAACCCGACACTCAAAATTTTTGCTCTGTTACAATCGTACCCTGTTACAATTGACCCCACTCTCCCCTACTGTTTCCTATGTATTTTTTCCTGCTGAATCGAATAAGATCAAACACGAACACAATTCAGATGTTGCAAGTATTTTTAGATATAAAAAAATACTACATATTTTTTGACATAGCTATCTCGTGGCTAGAAAAGTAAAGTGTCTTTTATTAATTAAAAAAAAAAAAAAGATTTTTTTTTTAAATCAAGATTTTTATTAACCCTATATGAAATAGGGATAATACTTCTTCAATTAAATGTTTAAAAAAATTATCGCTCAAAAGAAAAAATATTGCAGCAGAATATTTATGTCAAACATCTAAGTCATATAAAATTTTTTCACTAAATTTGCTTATAATATTAGACATGCTTTCTTAATTAGAACTAAAAAAGTCTCAATTAAGAGACTATTAATGGAGCTCTCTTTTTTTTTTAAGTACTGACAATTCCCAAAACCACAAATCTAGCTGCAAATATTTAGTACAATTAAATTAATGGATACGTCTTCGCGTACAAACTTCGCGATGTAAGAATTACAATTTATAATTTTTAAATCAGATGAATGAGAGGAGAGACAAAATTTTTGAATTGATAAACCTTGGTTGTTGTTTGCTGTCCTAAATTAGCATGGAAAAAAGTTTTGCTCACAATTAGAGAGCGTAAAAATTTTAATATGATCGAGAAAAGTTAATTAAACTTTCTCTTAAATCAATAAAAAAAGAAGAAAAAAAAAACGATTACGGACTTTACTTTAAAAAACACGCCTTGGTGGAAAAGGAGGACAGTTTGTGAGTATTGAAGTGTGTTTAAATTATGGTTTTTAATTTTATATATTTATAACAATTCAAAATAAATTATGGTTTTTCATTTTATAAATTATAACGATTCAAAATAAATTATGGTTTCTCATTTTATAAATTTATAACAATTCAAAATAAATTATGGTTTTTCATGTTATAAATTAAAACGATTCAAAATAAATTATGGTTTTTCATTTTATAAATTTATAACAATTCAAAATAAATTATGGTTTTTCATTTTATAAATTATAACGATTCAAAATAAATTATGGTTTCTCATTTTATAAATTTATAACAATTCAAAATAAATTATGGTTTTTCATGTTATAAATTAAAACGATTCAAAATAAATTATGGTTTTTCATTTTATAAATTTATAACAATTCAAAATAAATTATGGTTTTTCATTTTATAAATTTGTAACAATTCAAAATAAATTATGGCTTTTCATTTTATAAATTATAACAATTCAAAATAACTTAATCTTTTTAACTCTAAATGAGTTTCTGCAGGTGATGATTCGTTTTCAATATTATGTTTTCTATTACACATTGATTTCTACTTATTAACAATTTATTTCTATTTATTACATAACAGTAAAATCTACAATGCTTTAACCAGTAATTTCAACTTAATCGATTTAATGACTGATAACTACATCGGTCTTAAAAATTATTTTTGTTCTAATGAACATTTTAAGCTTACTATAAACTATAATGTGGTTGTGTCAAGAATAAATGAGTGTTCCTTTGGCATCAAGAATTGATAATCGGGTCTGAAATTTTCTTAGCCAGGTCAGGGTAATAATCAGGCAATGAAAATATGTCAGAGTACACAATACATCACTAATTTTAATTTCTGCATAGTTTAAAGTTAATTGAAATTAGTTTGAAAATTATTAATGCATGCAATCTTTTTACATAATTATGTAGTTATTTAATATTAATTTTTGGTTGCAAGGTAGGGGAACACACATAGACCATTCAAGGCTTCCATTTGACCAACGGTTTGGAGGAATTACTTTTCATACTATAACAGTTGTAAGAAACTAGATTTATTTATATGTATTAAAAATATACATCCGGTATAAAAATTATCCTATTAATTACATACATTTAAACATACAATACATTGGGTCAGCTCCTCAACATGAAGCTTTTAAAGCCCGCTCCGAATTGTTTTAATGGTATCGTTCCAAAACTAATCAAAAAGTTTTCTTGGTTATTATCTTAAGAGAAGATATGTTCTTTGCTCATATTTTTGCGATAAATAATCGATTTTGAGTAAAAGTCAAATTTTTTGAGAACTATTCATTTCATTATGAAATATTTTTAAAAACTACACAGACAATACTTTTTGTAATTTTTTTCATAAAAGTAAAAATTCACATAAAATGTATATGTAGAACAGGGGTGAAAGCGAGACGGAAAATAGGAAAGGCTGGTAGTGAAACCTTTTCAGTTATAGCTAGTTTTGGGGAGGAGTTTACTTATTCATTTTTTAAATTTTTTCAACAATATCTACTTAATCTTCGAAAAGTAGCAGTTTTATATATATGCTAAAATTTTAAAATAAATCTTGATAGTTACAGATATTTTATTTTTTTTGAAAAAAATGCTGGAATGAAATGTTTTACGTACCAGTTTTTACTCTTTTCCGTCTTGCTATATAAGGGCTTTCACCCATAATGTAGAAATTAAGAGTTTGATATGCGTTTTTAAAGTAGTATTCTCAAACATTAAGTAGGAATGCTATATAAGCTTGTAAAAATCCTGAATTATATTTCATTAAAGATATTAACTTTTTTATTGCAGTTTAATTTTCTGAAATAAACTTTCATAATATTGAAAGTAAAATTATTATGAAATAAATAATAATGATGTCATATAGAAATTATGAATTGAAAATTCAACCATTGATAAATTAACAGCCGTTCATTGTAAATGATAAACTTCACAAAAGTTGAAGAAATTTGGAGCAGGCTCCAAAAGCTCTGTTCCCTGAAACAGGCCCATAGCAATTGAAGCGTTAAAGTTTAACATAAAAAATAGTATATGTCAAGCATATAGAGGCGTTGCTTTCTTATCACATGTAGCTGCACTAATGTGTATTTATTCAATATTTGGCACTGAATATATTAACACATAAATCAGGTAAAATAAAAATTACCAATGGTTTGAGAAATCAATTTAAGAGATAATATACAGTCATATAAGTACAGTTTGTAGTATTTTGATGAGAAAACCAGATATCTATTCTCATAAAGTTTCAAAATAGATACACAAGCTATACACAAAGTTAGGGTTCCCACTCAATTTCAGAAAAAAAAATTCACTGACTTTTCCAGGTATTCCAGGTAAATTTCAATGAAAATCCATACCATATTTTATCTATACTACGTAATTTTTCATCAGAAAATTTGGATTTTTTTATTTGTTATGCCAAGTATTAGATTTTTTAGGTAAAATAAATATCATTATATGAGGAAGGAAGCATTTCAGTATGCCTGAAATGTAAAATTTTTACAATAAATAATTGTAATAGATGTTAGAATTATATAACTCGAATTTCAATAGCTGAGTATTGTTACTGACAATTTTAATACTGGTTTCCTTCCAGGAGTAATGAAGGAATTTCCAGGTTTTTGTAAGAAAATTGCAACTTTCCCTGACTATTCCCTGATATTTGAAATAAAATTCCCTGACAATTCCAGGTTTTCCCTGTTCTCCCTGACCCGTGGGAACCCTGCTTTATAAACAGATAGCGCTGCAGGCTGGGAAACGAAAATGCTTCTTAAATAACAGCGAGGCATAGGATAAAGCTAAATTTAGCATGTGCAAATATTTTCAGTTAAAATGGTCTCGCACACAGCGCTTGTTACATAGTTTTCTCAATCCCCTCAGTCATCTGTTGGAAAACTTTGTAAGTAATTTTGAAACTGAGTGACAATTAATTTTCTGGCCATCTAAACAAAGTGCAACCTGTTCAATATCTGTTTTTTTTAAAATTAATTTTTAAATTAATCATAAATTTTTTTATTTACATTTTGTGTTTTTACACACACAACAAAATCGGGCATGAGACAGTAAAAGAGAAGAAAAATAGGAACATGTTTGAAAAACAAATTAAATGACTATTTTGAAGAAAGCAAAAGAATGTTTCTGCTTTAAATGCCACTTCATGGGAAGAAAAATCATCAAATTTAGTATTATATAATTATGCTAATTCATAGTAAGTATTTTAAACTTTAAACCAAAATTTTGACCATATAACATATCACTAATAGATCGCCTGATCAAAAAAAATAAAACTTTTAAATATACCTTAGAATAAAGGAAGTATGGTAACAAAATTTTAATTAAATTGTTACATAAAAGAAAAAAAAAACTATTAATATAAATATAAAAAACTTAAGTAGTGAAGTGGCAAGAAAACATGCACTTTCATAATTAAAACCAAAAAAAGAAAAAAAAATTAAAAATGACCAACAAAAAAAAAAAGTAAAATTATGAAAAGCAGAAAAAATCACAGATTGGTTAATATCCTCATGCTGTAACAAACACACTTATTAACATATTTTTGCACCATAAAGTACATTTAATAATAAAATAAAATTAATTTCAAAAATAACAATAAAAATACAATCAATTAGTGCAAAATATTGCACAGTTTCATAGTAATGAAATTCAATATATTTTGAGAATTGATTAATGTTATTTAATCATCTTCCCTAATTAACATAATTTGATGATAATTAGTGGACATTTAATAATTTAAATTGTCTAATTACTATTGTCTAGAATAAATATTTTTCAACACAATAGTATGGAATTCCACATGTCAAAAGAAAATTAAAGTTCACAAAGAAAATTTTAAAACAAATTACAAATTAACAAAAGAGGTCTTGATACATAGCATAAATCTAAACATTTTAACTCGTAATATTTCAAACCTTTTTACACACATAAGAGCTTTCAGATCCTACAATAATGTGTATGGAGATTGCGGTTTGTAAAAAACTTTTTCTCACACAATTTACATTCACAAAGTCTCTGGTTGCCTGACTCATGTATAGCCATATGCTCTTTAAGAAGAGTAGCTCTTACAAAAGCTTTATTACAAATTGTACACCTATTTTTCTTTATATCTAAATGGTGAGATATATGTTCTTTCAATTTTGTTGTGTCAGTTAAATGCTTACTGCAAATTTCACATTTGAAAACAGATCTTGAATGACTACGAATATGACTTTTGTAGCCTTGCATTCTATTAAAAATTAGATTGCAAACATCACACTTTAATGTTTTTTTCTTATTCTTGATGCAAGCATGTTTCAAAAAAACATCTGGGCAACTGAATATTTTGTAACAAATTTCACAAGTAGCTGGAAAAACTTCATTACTGCAGCCAGTAGTACAAGGCGCATTGACGTCAGTTAGTTGGACAAGGGGTACTGACTTCAGAAAATTGTGGCGGCTTAGATAAAACAGCTTTGGTGTCATTTACATTAGTTTTATGAACTCTAATGTAATGCTTTTCAATATGTTCTTTATCATACCAGATCTTTTTACACATACCACATACATACCTCATGGGATTTGTGACTACAGTGTAGTACTTGCTTAAATCACGGTCTTCTTTTGAATCCGTTTCCTTCATTTCCACTTGGTTGTTTTCAATTTTATTTTCATGCGCCTTTGTGCGTTTAATAAATACTGCTTTATTCGACAAATACAAAAGACACATTTGAGTCTTTTACATTTTAATTCATGTCTTTTTAACTCTGTTTTTGCTATCTCTCTTTTGCAAATTGAACAATGCTTTTCGAAACTTAAGATTGTTTTAAAACTCCTTCTACAACGCCAACAACTAAGAAGGCCTACTTTGTGAAAATTATTAAGATGCTTTTGAAATTTCCTTGAAGTAGAACGATGATTACAAATATTACACGCATCCGTTTTACACTCGTTTTTAAGTGTTTCATATCTTTGATTACAT
The DNA here is from genome assembly GCA_949128135.1 of Parasteatoda lunata. Lineage (NCBI taxonomy): Eukaryota > Metazoa > Arthropoda > Arachnida > Araneae > Theridiidae > Parasteatoda > Parasteatoda lunata. Next base: position 84,931,264 of record OX421977.1, read on the forward strand.
TAGTGAATTTGGAAGCAAGCAATTGTACTGAAACTTTTTCTGCATTTACGACAGCTAAGAATCTTTTTTTTTCATGTGATATGTAAATATGACTCAGAAATTCTAAACATAACTAAAACATAACTATTTTCTGTTAGAATCTTTTTACATTCATATACATTCATTTACATTCTGCAAATATTTCTTCTTTTTTGGTTGTATTTTACATTTATTTTGTTTTTTTTTAATATCATCCTCTTTATTACAAATTGTTCCACTCCTTTTTAATTGCTTGCTTTCATTTTTATTTGGTTGCTTTCATTTTCATTTTGGTGCGTCATTCTGTGTTCACCAAGGGCTGCTATACCCATAACGAAAAAATCCCAAACTTCACATTTGAATCATCTTTTACCTTTAAAACAGTTTTGATATCCAGCTTGCTTTATTGGATCATCTTTTTTACAGACTGTTTTGCTTTTTCTTACATAATTATGCAAAATTTTATTATCATGTGATTTTTTGTGTTCAGTTAGGGGCTCTATACCAATAACAGTCAACTCTCAGGGATCACATTTGCGTAGTTTTTTGTTATTGACTAGATTTCGTACATGACCTTCTTTAAAAGTTCTTTTGCTTACTTGTACATTTGTAGTTTGATTATCTCGGTATACGGTGTAAGTTGGTTTACCGATAATGGACATACTTCTAGGACAATGTGAGGAAGTGACTTTTTTGCATGCATGTGTTTCCAAGTCTAACATTGTCTCTTAAAAAAATTTTTTGCAAGCATCGCAATTTAAAACTTTTTCCTTGTGGTTTAAACAGTGACGAATAAAATTACTTTTTAGATAAGATCTTTTATTGCAAATGCTGCAGATGTATTTCTTAACATTAAGATGCGTCATATAATGTTTTCTGATTTGCAATATGGTTTTAAATGCTTGGTTACAAACTGGGCAAACAAAAAGAGATAGGACTCTACAAAAGGATCGCTTATGACAAAAACTATGATATACAAGCTCCTCTTTACTATCAAACATCTTTTCACAAATACTGCACAAATGTTTCTTTCCACCAAAGTGTTTCAAATAGTGGATTTTGATGGCTGGTGAAGTTCTGAAATTCTGCTCACAAATAGGACAAACAAAATTGAATTTTTCATGACTAAAACTATGATACACAAGTTCCGCTTCATTATTAAAGATCTTATCACAATTCTTACACTTTTCATTGAAAAAACACGATACTTTGTTAACTTTAGGAAGAAAGTTGTTATTTTCTGAACGTGCATTTAGAGTTTTTGCTATATTCTTCTTTGGGCAAACATGGTGTTCTAACTCTAAACAATAACTTTCACAATAAATACAATAATTAGCATTTTTTCCTAATATTATACCCTGAACAGCAACATTTTTTGAGCAAGTACCAAGGTCTATTTCCTTTGCACTACACTTATCCTTTTTTAGATTTAAGTCATCTTCAAAATTTCTTTTACATTGTGAACAGGTCTTTTCTGACAGATATGGTTATTCAAATCTTTTGTGGTCCTAAACTTTTTCTTGCAACCAACCATTACAGTTAAAAGGTATTCTCTTCTGACAGATATGGTCACTCAAATCTCTCTTAGTCCTAAACTTTTTCTTGCAATCATTACAGTCAAAAGATATTCTTTTCTGACAGATATGGTCATTCAAATCTTTCGTGGTCCTAAACTTTTTCTTACAACCATTAAAATCAAAAGGCATTTCCTTATGAATGTGGTAGTGATACAACATATATTTTTTGAGCGAAAACACTTTAAAGCATAAAATTGCGTAGCACATTGTCTTCATGCCCATGCCTTTCTCGTAAATAATGATATTTTAAATCTCTTGCATCGTTATATTTCCTGTTACTAACTGGACATGGAAACGGTCTTTCTTGTAAATGACAGAAGCTATGGAGTATTAGATTGTCTTCAAATTCATAACTTCTTTGACAAATTTCACACAGAAAGTTAATAATTTTATCTTGTTCTTCTCCTTCAACAATCATGTGGCTACTATTATCGTGTTCTGCTTCTTCTGCAACAACAATGTTGATATTCTTATCTTTGATAAGATTTTATTTCATTTCTCGTAAATAATGATACCTTAAATCTCTTACTTCTTTAAATTTCCTATTACAAACTGGACATGGAAACGGTCTTTCTTGTAAATGACAGAAGCTATGAAGTATTAGATCATCTTCAAGTTCATAACTTCTTTGACAAATTTCACACAGAAAGTTAATAATTTTATCTTGTTCTTCTCCTTCAACAATCATGTGGCTACTATTATCTTGTTCTGCTTCTTCTTCAAGAACAATGTTGGTATTCTTATCATTGATGTACGTATCAAGCATTTTTTCATCAATTCTTTTTATACATACGTGTTCTGCAAGGTCACCTAGCATTGGGAATCGTTTATTACATTTAAGACAAGCATAAATATTGTAAGTAGTAATCTTTTCACAAATATGCTTTCTGAAGTTTGATATTGTTGTGAACTTTCTCTTACAGCCAAAGCAATAATAATGAGCTTCTTCTTGATAAATGAGCAGTATGCTGAATCCACATTATTCTCAATTTCTTGCATCTCCACACTTTGATTATTTGAGCTTTCATCTACTGGGACAGATAATGTATTTGTGATAGGGGAGCTGCAATCAGTTTCTTCAGTTCTCATTCTTCTACAAAAATAGGAATGGATAGGGTATTGGTGATAGGCAAATTATATAGAATTGTTTGAATACCAGAAGTTTTATTACTTGAGTTTTCATTTACACAATCAGCTGAAGTATTTAAAACAGGCACCTTGCAGACCATTTTTTTAATGACTACAGTTTGATTATTACAGTTTTCTTTTACCAGGAACGGGTAGAGAATCTGTGATAGGCAAATTGAATACAGCATCTTGAATCACAACAGATTGACCATTTGAGTTTTTATGCGGAAGTGGAACAGGTGGGATATTTGTAGGGGATTTATGCACATTTTATATATCCTCAACAAGTTGTGTAGTAATATTAGATATATCAGCAACACTTTTCGAACACTGATTAGACACAATTGAAGCATTTGTAAAAGATAAGCCATTTATATTTTCTGGAAGTTTAGCTATGTTTCTACAAGGGTGGTCATCAGCATTCTTATTGCTTTTAAAAAAAGTGTAAATAGAAAAACTGTTTTGCGTACATTTCGTGCTACACCATTCTTTGCAAGGATGATTTAAATATACTTTTTTGTCGAAAAAATTACACTGGCAAGTTTCACAAAAATAAAGAATGCTATTTTTGTGGAATAAATAATTATGCTGATCTAAATAGAGTTTTTTATTAAAACTCTGTAAACACACCCCACATTGGAAGGGTTTTGCATATTTATGTTTTGAAATAAAATGCATCATGCATTTTTTCCTTGAAGAGAAATGCTTTAAACATCTATGACATTTAATCAGATTTTTTCTCATACAATAAGATTTATTTTGACTTACATTGCTTTTGATACCATTCAAAGAAACAATGTTTTCAATTAACACGTTATGTATACAATCATTAAGTTCAGAACGAGATTCAGGATAAGTAAAACCATTAGAACAGTTTAAAGGGCATGCTTTCAAGTCTAATATCGTATTAAAGTTTTGTTTAACAACACCACAGTTAAGATTGTTTTCAGTGTGAATCAAACTGTGGTGAACAAGGTCAGTTTTCAGAAAAAATCTTTTTTCGCAAATGCTACACACATGTTTATATTTTTTAACTTCAAAATGTGTCACAAAATGGTTTTTGATGTCAGATATAGCTTTAAATGTTTTCATGCAAATTGGACAGACATAAAGGGATTTGACTGAACAAAAAGATTGTTTATGAACAAAACCATGGTAAACCAACTCCTCTTTACTGTCCAAAATTTTATCACAAATACTGCACAAATGTTTCTCTCCTTCAAAATGATTCAAATAATGGGTTTTGATGCCTGTTATAGTTTCAAATTTCTGCATGCAAATCGGACAAACAAGATTGGTTTGCTTGTGGCGGAAACTATGGCATACAAGCTCTAGTTTGCAAGAAAAGCTTTTTTGGCATATTATACACTTCTCATTTGAACAGGTCAATAGATCTGGAACTTTGTCTGTTCTATGATGGAAGTAATTACTTCCTGAAATTGGAACTATTTCTTTAGAAGCTTCAGTAGAGATCAATGGATTTGAGTCTTTATCTGTACTTTGATTAACGTAATTACTTCCTGAAATTTGAGTTACTTCCTTAGAAGCTTCAGTAGAGATCAATGGATTTGAGTCTTTATCTGTTCTTCGATTAAAGTAATCCGTTCTTCCTGAAATTTGAACTATTTCCTTACAAGCTTCAGCACTAGTTTTTTTATTACTTGTGTTTTTATTACTTTTAAAATGAGCATCAATTGAAGGCCTATTTTGCACACATTTTGCATTACACCATTTTTTACATGGATGATTCAAGTATAATTTTACATCAAAAAAATTACATTGGCAAATTTCACACAAATGAAGTTTCCCATTTTTGTGAAATAAAATATTGTGCCTGTATAAATAGAACTTTTTATTAAAACCTTGCAAACAAATACCACATTTAAATTTTTTTGTATACTTGTGCATTGCTATAAAATGCATGATGCATTTTCTCCTTGAAAAAAATTGCTTTGAGCATCTATGACATTTAATCAAACTTTTTTTAGAGCATCTTTGCAAATGAGAGATAAGATACGCTTTTCGGCGAAACTTTCTTGAACAAAACTTACATTTATGACTATTTTTGTTCATTTTAGTTAGAGAATGCCTTTGCTTACTAGATATTTGCTGCATTGTGTTATAATAAGACTGACATAGACTATACTTACTTCCAATATCACTGAAAAATATGTTTTCAATTACCGTATTTTGTGTAGGTTTATCAATTTCAGAACAAGGTTAAGATAACTTGCCTGATCATAGCTTTAAGAAGTACGATGTTTAAGATAACTCACCTGACCACAGTTTTAAAAGGGTTGAGAGGATTCAGTTCTTTGCAAGATGAAGTGTTCAAATATCAAATGTTTTTCCCAGCTATAAGATTCAGCCCCATTCTGAAATGAAATATTTGATTCAGAAAAATTTTCTTGATAATTATCTCAATTATTATAGTCTCGATTATATTTCCTGGATTATTATAGTTGTGATAATTATGAAAGGCTTGATTTGGTACTTTACTGGAAAGAGTAGGTAATTGAAGGTTTTTCACAGATATATCAGGTTTGGACAAATTATATTTTTCAAGTCTAACTGCACCACTGTTTTGGTTTTCAGCATTTTTATAAGAACTTGAAATAATTCCATCGTCCTATTTTGAAAAAAATCCTAGACAGATGTGCACTATCTAAAGATTTCAAATTATTGATAGAACTCTGTTTATTGTTCATCAAATTCTAAGGAGAAATTACATTATTTTTTTTTTTTTTTTTACTTTATTCAAAAATAGGTTTTCAGAGGAAAATCGTAAGATTTTACATTTTAGTTTGTAAAAGTTTAAAGTGAAGTTTTCTGCGGTGTTTTATCTACTTATCTTTCCTTCCTTATCCTCTACTTATCTTTCCCATACATCAACTTTTAATTATAGATGATTCCCACCTGGATTAGTAATTACTCTTTCTTAAAATGCATTTTCTAATGTTAAATGAAATGTAAGATAAGAGTTCTTTTACCAACGACATATTCATAAATAATAAGTGTAATTATGTTAATTGCGCTTATCAGTTCAGACATATTTTTCTCTTTTAGAAAATACATTCTTCAACAATATTTTCAGATAGAACAATTTCTTTCAGCAACCACATTCATTACTCTTAAAAATAAAACTTGTATTAAAAATATTAAAAAAATTCCTGGATGAAAACTATTTCATTTTTCTCTAAGGTAGTTTAACCTGAAAACTACAGGTTGCTGTTGACTATGAAGATCTAGCAACTTTTTCCAGCAGATCTTTTTTGCTTCAGCCATTTCAAAATTTTCCTGAAATATAAATTAAAATATTTCATTAAATTTATATCGATGCAAATGACAAAAAGGCATAATATTAAGAATTTGACATATTATAGGGCTGTCTAAATACTTAAATAAGTAAGGGAAAACGAGACACCTAGTTTAAAATAAGTTTTAAAAAATACCCAATAGTTAATTAAAAGAGCTACATAATCCATTTCAAAAATGTCTTTCAGTCATTACCCCAATTTTTTATCGCCGATTACCCCAATACAGAGGTAATTCCTGAAAGCTTAAAATATTTTAAATTCTATAGTAAATTTTACAGAAAAGAAGGATGAATAAGACTATTCTCATAAGTCATGAAAATTTTACGAACGGTTAAATTTCTAACATGAATTGTTTTTTCCCAAAATGGATTTCTGCATTTTTTGATAAACATTTATAAGTCACCATCACCCAACCCTACTCAAGCATCTACACCATTTTTAATGGTCATAGAAAGAATGACACATAATTTTAATCCTGATCAAACGACATGGACAGCACCTGAACAGATATCCCTCTCTCAAAACTTCCACACCACAAACAAGGAGAGGATTTTCAGTCGAGACAGATTTAACCATGCTGTGCATATACATGCCAGTTGTTTTGTCAGTCAACAGGAACAAACTCATTACCCCAGCTCTGAATTATGACAGGTCATTGAATGTTAACATTACTTCTTATGTCTGTACCTGCACTTCTGATCAAGGTTGGAAAAAAGCAAAAGTTTTTTTTTTTTTAGGTATATTTAAAATATAAGGTAAAATAATAATTTTCACTCTAAATAAAAAATATTTTAGCAGCTGTTATAAGGTGTAATCATGAAAAAATGTTCAACCTATTAATTAATATTATCAATGAACAATTAAAAACTAACCACATTTCTTCCATAAACATGCAAACGTAATAAAAAAGAAAAACTGAAAATTTTGAATATGCTTATACATTATTTTACATTTGATATACATACTTACATGCAAATAATTTAACATTTAAATGTTATCTTAATAAGTTGCAAAAGAATAAGTTCTCCTTTGTTTGTTAGTAATATATATATATGACAAATATCAAACTTTAGTATTATTTAATATCATTAAACTGCATTTAATTCATAGCATTGTATAAATTTGATTAATATAATGATAATATTTTTCCCTGCAACTGAATATATACAAATTTTAAGGAGAATATGAAAAATTTAAGGTATTATATGCTTCAATTCAAAACTATTTGAAAATAATAAAATGAGTAAAAAGGACAAAAAACGTTAAACTGGCAGTACTGTATGTAAAATAGTATAGGTATGCTTTACCAGGGATGCAGAATAAATCCAATCGCACGAATGGTGTTCAGAGTAAATTCAAGCAGCACTGGGGAATTTTTTGTCTAATTAAAAAAAATTTTCAAAATTATTTATAGTAAAAAAAAAAATCTTTAACAAAATCTTAAATTAATTAAAAATATCTTATAGTAAATTTTTAACTATAATAGAAAATATGGATGGAAAATTATCCCTACAAAAAAAAAAAAAAAAAAAAAAAAAACATACAAGGAATAAAAACGTGAAGGGACTAAATAGTTGTGGGAAAAATAAATTATTGCAAATGATTGATTTAGATTCTTTTCAACACCTATGCAAGTTCAAGCAAGATTTGTGAAAAATCAAATAAATTTTTTCTCCTTTGTAAAGGAAACAATTATTATCAAAAATAATGTAAACAATATAGAAACATTTCTAAAAATAATTTTAAAAAGTCACTGTAATTAAAAAAAAAAGTACTCTCATTTTGGGTATGGCGAGTTTTAAACTGAAAAAAAAAAAAAAAACCGGGTTGTCTGATAATTTTCTGCATCTCTGTGTGTTCTTTTACTACTAATGATTTAATGATAACTAAGGAATATAATAATTTTTGTCCTTTTTCTTAGCACAAAGAAGATTTAGGTATATCATGTTTATAAAGCAGCATTAAATAAAATAATATACAATGTTTAAATTTAAATGAATTTTAAGTATTTTTGATTTATGCTCTTTTATATAAGCAATATATATATTGAAAATACTAGAATCAATTGAATAAACTGAATACATACAATAATAATTTGCAACTGCTTAGAACAGAAAATAATTCGAAAAGTAAAATGAAAAGTTAAATTCATTAAACACCTCATGCCCAGTTATACTTTTAATTGTAAAAAATCAGTAAACATAAATAACAACATTATAAAACAGAGACACTTTTGACTTTATAGGCATTTTTTAAAATTTTTAAAAACTATCTGAACATGGAAATAATGGTCTGTTTTAAAGAATTTTTAGACATCACTTTACAATTAAGTTTTAGTAGCAAAGCAATAACACATTAACTTTTAAAAATTATATATCACATATATATTCGTTTAAAGTAAAACTCACATTTGCAATTAAACTCAAGATTAAAAATTTTTTATGAGAAAATTTACTATTTTTCATCAGGTTAAATTTAAACTAAAAATATTTTTTTTAAATTATAGAAATTTAAGTTAATAAAAAGATTTTTTTTCTCAAAAAACCAAGCCCCTTCAAAATATATATGTGTGTGTTTTAATTACAGCTTAACCTATTTCCAATTGAAAAAAAAAGGATATTTCTGTATCTGTTTGCGCCAACTACAATCACTAATGCATCAATCAGTTTTAAGTAAGAAAAATTTTTAATAAATATGTGTACTGGTTTGTCCAAGGATCGCTAAGTTTCTCACGAGCAACTACCCAGAAGTCACCAACACTTGGTTGTTCTTTTGATGCAAGTACCAATACTGAATTATTACTGTATTATATCCCCTATTCTTATGGTTATCCTTTTAATTTTTAGAAGGAAATGAGGTAAAAATCAAATTTGTATTTTATTTAATTAAAACAAGCGATAGATGTTTTGAAAAAGTAAAAAAAGTAGAAAGTGAATATAAAGAGTGACCTTACACATTTTTTTCTTTTTTAATGGAGTAAAGTTTTGTCTTCAACATTAAGTGTTAATTAACTATGATTCCCAATAAGTGTAGTAAATTCAATAACTCGCAATACTGCTCCCAGGACAAACCACTAAATATATATTTTTAAATTTATCCTAAGTAAAGCAATTGGTCAATTTCATTTGCCTAGAGGTAATTTTCAATATCCCTTCACAAGGCCTTCAAATAATGTAAAGGTCTAAAAATTTCAATACATTTTAAGGTAAAAATTTACAATAAGCCGCCTCTCTTATTTGAAAATTTCTTATGTTCCAACACGAAACAAGAAAAAATGACTAAAAGTGAGATTTTCTAATAATAAGAAATTGCAATAAAACAATAGGAAAATGGAATATTTCATGTACAGTAAAAGCTGCAAGTTAAAGTACCCAATCAAAAAAGCGCCTTATACTACACTCTAATCCAATTTATCAATATTTTTACATAGATTGAAAAAGAATACCTATCAATCAAAAATACATAAGAGAACCTCAGAAGTCAAAAATCTATTACTCACCTTAAATTCATTAAGTACTTCAATATTTAGAAAGTATAAGAAATACAGTAAAACACAAATAAAGGCTTGATAAAAAATTTTATAGCGTTTTAATGGCTTTTAATTGCGTTACTGACAATTAATTTTAATTTAGTCAGAATATTTCAGTATTTTTTCACTATAAGCTACTAACTTCTTAAATTCAATTCTTTATGCAATAGTCTAAAACTTCATATAATTTATTTGATTGCTAAAAATTGATAACTTGCCTTTATTACATTTTTGATGTTTGGATAAATTTCAAATAAAAGAATCCAAAACATTGACGCATGGAGCTTGCATGCGTTTTCAGCGCTTCGTTTCTGCCCGAGTTGTATCCCTTTAAACGCAGCTTGTAAGCTTTTTATAGATGGTAGTCTGAGTAGCGTCAGAATCGATTATTTAATTTCAGGGGGATTTCTCTCTTCCTTTGATTGATAGAAGAAACTCTGGCATTACAAAGGGACAGAATTCAAGTACAAAATGCTCAGCTTTATTAGTTTCTAGAAAAATTAAAGTGTAGGTAATTCCGGCCAGTTTTCCTAAACCCTTGAAATAATAGTGTAGAAAATACCAGAGAAGAGTTATACTAGGCCTGCTTTTTTTACATTTAATATATCCTGCGGTTATTCTGATTCTTATTAATAATAACGGCGTTTCTTGTTAAATGTGCTAAAAAAAATTTCATAATCATATTGACCGGTAGCAGGTTCCAATCGGTCTATTGAGTATATTACAATATCCTCATGTATTTCGCCATCAGATTATAATTAATACAATTTTAATTTCATTTAAAAACATGTTTTATATAAAGGGAAGACTGTAATGAATTATTATATAACACTTATTTATAAATTGAATTATCACAATTTCTTAAAATTAATTTTCTAAATATTAATTAAAATTAAATAATGGTTGTTTAATTTATTGGGAGGCTCTGCAACTTGCTCGCCAACCCCTGTCATTGTTTCTCATTCATCATTGTTTATTTCTTCTTTATATATTACAATAATAAATAATAGTTTCCACAAAAAAACAAAGCATATTGGTTTCAAAATATACAAATATTTTAGTTTTTTGTTAGAACATTTTGTTAATGTTAGCAAAATATACTATTGCCTATATTTGAAAAATTATCATCTGTACTTTAAATGGGAAAAAAATACAGAATGTGTGATTCAATAAGAAATAAATGAGAAAGAAATTTAATCATAATTTTCAGTTCTTATCGCTCTTTATTAGCTTTTTTTTTTTTTTTTTTCCTTTGCCATTTCATGAGGAAAAATAAATTTTCGACAATAAGTAATAGATACTCAATATTTAAAGCAAAAAGAAACCGAAAAAAAATCACGAAAAAGATCTTGATTTTGCAATAATTTTCGACCAAATGGGAATTTCAAAAAAAAAAAAAAAAAAAAAAAAAAAAAAAGCAATCACTCGCTTAAATTATAATATAAATGATCCTATAGTTATAATAAAGAGGACAATAGATCGACTGACATGCACGATCGTTTTTTAAGTAGCAAAAGAAAGTGAGAAACAATTTATGAAAAAGTACTAAAATGGCTATAACTTTCAAACAAATTGGAATTTATAAAAAACACTCCGCTTTCGAACTGTAGTTGCATTCGTGTGGCCTGTAGAGAGGCCAGTATGCTATCTTTTCCAATTAGTTTAACCAATTATTAATTCTCAAAAAAATTATCGAAAATCAATTTTTTTTTATTCCATCATAATTTCTGTACAATTTTCTAAACACTTCAGTAATTTCAAGTTTCTAAGTCTCATATAGTGCAATATAGTGGAGCAGGAACACTCAGGAACCTTTCGGTTCATTTTTTCGAGCTGGAATACAGTGTGTTACGAAATTATAAGACAACCCCAAATATCATTCATTTTTATGGTACACTGCATAAAGTCAATAATTTTAAAATAGTGAAGCAAATAAAATAAGTTATTTTTTATCATATAAATAATAAAGTGAGAAAAAAAAATTAAGTTAGCTTCGCACAGGAAAACAATTTTTTAAATTCTGGGTGTTACATAAGTAAAAGACCACCTATTTCTTTTTTCAAAATTGTTTTGGTTTCCAAAATCATTTTTAAAAAAAAGTATGTAAAGTGTAATTTTGCATCGTAGGAAACGCAAACAATAATATGAAAGAAAATTAGAATTTAATTTATTTGTTTTCATAAGAAAATTCACAATGCTTCGCGGAGAAGAATTATCTGAGCGATAAATTCGAAAAATCAGGTGTTTTAAAGGCTCTGGAAAGTTGGAGCGTGAAATATGTAAGTTAATTAAACGTTCTAAAACTGCTGCTCATAATGTTTAAACCAAAAGAGGTTCTTATGGAAAATATAAAAATTTAGTAGGAAGCGTAAATTATCAGCACGGGAAAATAGACACATTTCCAAACTTGCACTCCTGGTTCACTCCTTTGAAGAAACTCTCGCCGCGTCAAACCTCCGATTTTCTGACAGGGTGAAATGCGCGAAAAGTAAAATTAACATTATGGGGTCCGAACTTTGAATCGCTCTCCTAACCAAATCACGGTGTCCATATTTCACAGATTGCCGCTACCCTTTATATTTTGTGGGTCATAAATCCGAATCAGTTCAAAAAAAAAAAAAAAAAAAAAAAAGCTACATTTATTCCAGGGCTAAGAGCTGGTTCACTCCTTTGAAGTTCACTCTTCCGGTTTTCTCCAGGGACGTCACTGTGGCGCGAAGCTTGCACTTTTACGTCAAGAACAGAGCGTTCGGTCTAACTAGCTCTAACTAGAGTGCCTAGAGTAACTCGCACTCTAAGAGTACAGGCACTCTAAGGTAATCCAATTCTAGTATCGGGGCTTTCATCGAAGTAGTCCTTAGTTTTTCTAAAAAAATGTAAAAGGCGAGACACAATCAACCCTGCCTTTGACTAAAAATGGATAGGTTAAGATGTATTAAAAATAAATAAAATAAGGGAGAGAGATCAAGAGAATGGAGAGCATTGTGTAGATTTTTCAGTTTAGCTAGTTTCGTTTCTGTTCGAAAAAGAATGGGAAGCATTGTGCTGATTTTTCAATTTAGCTATTTTCGTTTCCGTTCGAAAGTTAATGGATGGCCTTGTGTAGATATTTCGGTATAGTTAGCTTCGTTTTTAAAGTTAGTTCCGTTGTCGCAATGAAGATAAAAAATAAGAGGTTTTGTCCAGAGGCGCCGCGAACTTACAATTTCAGGAGGAAAATTTTCACTTCGTCGAATAGAATTCCTATTTTGACCTGATCATAAATAAGCACCTACATATTATAATAAAGGGATATTAAAAGTGACGCTAAAATTTTTCTCGGTGATTGAGCTCTTGGTTATGTTGTTGTGTCTTACTCCACTTGCCGCACGGCAAGCCTGCTTGGTGAAACCGAGCAGATTTAAGGCAGTGAAACAGTTTAACTTTGGCGCGCGGACTGAATGAATATTAATGTTTTTTATTATGTTTCAGTTTTGATTTCAAAAGCTTTGATGAAAGCTGATCGTTAATGTTTGTCCGTCCTCTTCTTAATAAATTAGTTTTATCATTAGATTCGTCTTCTTTTAAAAACAAGCGAGGCTGTAGCGAAGTCTGAGGTAAAAAGATAGAACCAGGTAGGAAAGAATATTTGAATTATTTCTACTCTATTTTATCATGGTGCCGATAACACCAGGACTATTACTGTTTATTGCTTGTTTATAAGAATTTGAAAACGATAATGACGGACGAAGCGAAACTAAAAACGAGAAGAGGTGGTTTAAGAACAAGTGCCACTAAACTCATGACTAAAATTGACGAAGCTTTAGAAAATTCGAATTTCGAATATTTAGAAGTAGCACTTGTACTGTTAAATGAAAAAGAAAAACAAATAATTGAACTCGATAAACTTATTATTGATAAAATCGAAGACTGTAAACAAAAAACAACAGTAGTTGAATCAACTGAAGAATGTAGGGATAAAATCATTCTCTATAAGTTTAAAATTGAGAAAATTCTCTAAAAGGCTGCAAACGAAAAAGAAACTGTTAGCGTCGAAAGCTCAAATACAACTGTTAAAGACTTATTCCAAAATTCTGAAGCTCAAATTAAAATTAAGTTACCTAAGGATGGATGTAGTTAATTTACGTCGCACTAGAGCTGCACAATGGTCTATTGGCGACGGTCTGGGACACATCCCTGAGGATGATCCGAAAACATGCCATCACAATTTTGATCCTCTGCAGAGGGGATGGCACTCCTGCTTCGGTAGCCCAACGACCTGCACGCGAAGTCGAGCACTTTACGGTAGAACAGTTTAACGAGGACCAATACCGCACACCCTCGGTCCCTACGCAGACTGATCCAAGTGGTCACCCACCCGCACACTGACCGCAGCCAGTGATGCTTGACTTCGGTGATCTGCTGGGAACCGTGTCTTAACGATCAGTCCACTGCGGGACTAAGTTACCTAAGATTTACATTGAAAAATTTTATGGCACTCCTGAGAACTTTCAAGAATTTTGGTCTCAGTTTAAAAACGCGATTCATGATAATCAAAATTTAAATAAAATAGATAAATTCACATACTTAAAAAGTTTGTTGAAATCAAAAGCTCAAACCGCGATACAGGGATTATCATTGTCTGAGAAAAACTACGATATTGCAATTAATATTCTTGAAGAGCGATACGGCAAAAAAGAAATTTTGATTAGATCGCATATTAATAATTTATTAAATTTGTCGCCTATTCGTAACACTTCTAACTTAATAGCGCTCCGCGAATCATACGATACGTGTGAAATTCAAATACGTAGTTTGTTTAGAATCACTTGGCATCGAACTTGAAAGTTACGGTAATTTACTTTTCCCGATTATAACTAAACTAATGCCTGATAGTTTAATTTTAAATTATAATCGTGAATATAAAAACGAAACAGATTCATGGAACGTAACAAAATTGTTAGAGTATTTAAAATCCGAAATCGAAATAAGAGAAAGAACATTTTCATTTCAGAAAAAAGAATCTAATTCTTTTCAGGGTTAATCTAAAAATAGAAATGAAAGAGAAATTTCTGGTTTTGAAAATAATAAATTCCCAAAAATGAGATACGATAGGAATGTGAGTGCTGCTGCTTTAAATGTTATTAGTAATGAAAATAAATGTGTATTCTGTTCTAATGATCATAAAAATGATGAATGTAAATTAAGTGTTGCCGAAAAGAAACAATGTTTATTACGTCAAGGAAGGTGTTTTAATTGTCTAGAAAAATTTCATATTGTCAGGCGATGTGTTAAGAAACCTGCTTGTACTATTTGTCGTAAAAAACATAATGAAAACATATGCAATAAACTTTTAAAATCAAAACCGGAAGTCCCCCAAAATGAAACTATTGTGTCTTCTGTTGCAGAAAATAAAAATTTGAGCAGTAATATTTTACTGCAAACCGCGACGGTAATAGCATAAAATAAAAACAAACAAGCTGAAATACGAATCTTATTTGATTTAGGTAGTCAAAAATCATTTATCGAATCGGATCTTGTTAATCAGTTAAAATTAAAAACGATAGGGAAAGAAACTATAAAAATATATCCTTTTGGTTCGATAGAACCCCAGAAAGAAACAATAGATCGTGTTTTAGTAAATTTAAGAAATATTCATGATCCTACGAAAAAGATACAATTAGAAGCGTTAACTACCCACGCTATTAGCAATGCAGTTATTCATCGGCCAGAGAGAGAAATAAGAAATTTATGCTGCGTAAACAATTTTACACTCGCAGATGAATCACTGTGGGAACGAAGTGAAAGTTCTCGTGTCAGACTACTGATTGGCGCCGACAATTATTGGAATATTATTTCTGGTAATATATGTAGGATTCCACATACGTCTCTGGTTGCAATGGATAGTCTTTTCGGATGGGTCTTGAGTGGTTCATCTTACTTAGAAGACAAAACAAAAAGTGAAAACGAAATAAAAATGATGAAAGTAGTCGTAGATTCTTCACGTGAAGAAAATTCAGATTTAATTCTGCAAAATTTTTGGAAATTGGACGTATTGGGTATCGAAAACGAAAAAAGGGATTTGTCTAATAATGATGGGGAATTTATCTTACAGGATTTTGATAAAAATATAAAATTTCAAAACAATAGATACGTGGTAAAATTACCGTGGAATGAAAATGCTGAAGAGTTAGAAAATAATTATAAAATCGCGAAATACCGCTTAGAAAGTTTAGTTAAGAGATTTGATAAAGATAAGGAATTTTACGATCGGTATAGGGATGTATTATCGAAACAGATTTGCGAGGGGATAGTGGAACCCGTTGAAATAAATGAAAAGGGTGAAACGAATATGGATAGAGAATATTATATGCCTCATCGTGCCGTTATACGTGATGATAAAACTACAACGAAGTTAAGAATAGTTTATGACGCCTCATCACACTCGCAAAATAAATTATCATTGAACGATTGTTTACATTCCGGACCGAATCTGATTCCCGACTCTTTAAGATTACTTTTAGATTTCCGAAGCAAATCATTCGCGTTAACTGCCGATATAGAGCAAAGTTTTTTGCAGATATTGTTAGATGAAAGAGATAGAAATGCAGCTAGATTCTTATGGTTCGAGGACAATTTTGAAAGTAAAGAGAAGTTAAAAATTAAAATTTTTCGAATGACGCGTGTGTTATTTGGTGCTACTCCAAGTCCGTTTTTATTGGCTGCAACTCTCAAATATCATATAAGAAAGTACGAGCGTAAATATCCGTTAGCATATAAAATTTTAAATTCTAAATTGTATGTTGATGATTTGATTTTTGGATTAGATAACGAAAATCAATGCCTTTTAATTTATAAGGAAATAAAAGAAATTTTGCGTGAAGGTGGATTTAATATGCGTAAATGGAAAACAAATTCGGAATCTCTTCAGATAAAACTAGACCAGTCCGAAAATTGTAACGAAAATTTAAATGAATCTTCTAAGGTGTTAGGTTACGTTTGGAATTCGAAAGATGATACGCTAAAATTAGATTGCAAGTTTGCTGAATTAAGTAAAAAATTTAATCCTTTAACTAAAAGATTAATTTTAAAATTTGCATCGAAAATATTTGATCCTCTTGGATTTATTAGTCCCTTTACGCTGAGACCAAAGATTCTTCTTCAGGATATTTGGGCACAAAAATTCAGGTGGGATGATCCTCTACCATTAGATTTAACCAAAACCTGGAACAAATGGTGTGATGAACTAAAAGACTTAAATAACTTTGAAATACCTAGATTTTATCTGAAAAATGCTGAAGGAAAGAGAAATTTTCAATTTCATTGTTTCGTTGACTCAAGCAAACGAGCGTATGGTGCAGTCCTATATATTCGATATACAGACTATGATGGACATTTTCGAACATCGTTAATTTGCTCTGAATCCAGAGTCGCGCCTCTTCGAAAGTTGACACTTCCGAGACTTGAATTACTCTCAGCTGTAATTGGAAGTCGATTATTTGAATATGTAAAGAACAGCCTTTCATCTGTGACAGAATATTCCGTTCGATTCTGGACAGATTCGATGATAGTTCTTCACTGGATTCGTGGAAAATCTAAAAGGCTGAAAACATTTGTCCAAAATCGTGTGAATGAAATTCGTTCAAAGACTGACACTTCTTCATGGTCGCACTGTCCTGGTGACGAAAATCCATCAGATCTGCTAACTCGTGGCGAATCATTAAGAAATCTGCTTGACAAAGAATTGTGGTTTAGTGGGCCAAAATGGCTGATAAAAAGTGAAGATAATTGGCCTAAGGAAAATCAAGAGCTTGCAACTATCGATAATGAAGAGGTTGACAAGTCAGTAGTTCTTTCAATAGATTCAGAGATGGAGAAAATTATTAATATTGAAAGATTTGGAAATTTAACAAAAATTTTACGTATCACTGCGAGGATAAGAAGATTTATCTTTAATCCTTAAAATAGAGAAAACAGAAAAACTGGAACTATTAGTTGCGAAGAATTACAATCAGCAGAAGAATATTGGATAAAGACAACTCAAGAAGAACATTTTGAAGAAGAATTGAAAGCACTAAAATGCGGAGAAGACATATCTTCGAAGTCAATATTGAAAAACTTTTTTATTTCGTTAGACGAAAATAACATCATTCGCTTACAGAGCAGACTTCGATATGCTGAAATTAGTCACAACGAAGTATTTCCGATGCTACTACCTACGTAGTAGAAGTCACTTAACGAATCTTGTAATTCGTAGAAGTCATGAAAAATTAGGACAAGGACATGCAGGAGTTCCTGATACATTAACAGACGTTCGTGAAACCTTTTGGATTATTAAAGGAAGGCAAAGAATTAAGAGTATTATTTTTAATTGCAATCTTTGCAAGAAATTTCGAGCTAAGCCCTTTACCCAAGACGAAGCTCCTCTTCCTCCAGACCGCATTAAACAAGCTTACCCATTCGAAGTAACAGGAATCGACTATGCTGGTCCTCTTTATGTGAAGAGTATTAACGGAATGAAAAAAGCTTACATTTTGCTTTTTACCTGCGCTGTCACCAGAGCCGTCCATCTTGAGCTCACTGAAGATCTGACTGCAAAAACGTTCCTACTTGCTTTTAGAAAATTTGTATCCCGCAGAGGACTTTATAGAAAACTGTACTCTGACAACGCAAAAACTTTCAAAAGAGCAAAAATTGAGATAAATTTATTGTGGAAATTTTTAAAGGATAAAGAAATTCAGAATTATTTTGCCACCAAAAACATAGAATAGAATTTCATCGTTGAAAGAGCTGCCTGCTGGGGCGGATTCTGGGAAAGACTGATAAAATCTACAAAAATTTGCCTTAGGAAAATACTGGGGAGAACATCTTTAGCGTTTCCGGAATTAGAGACCATAGTTATTGAAGTTGAAGCAATTATAAATTCCAGACCATTGACCTTTGTCTATAGTGATATTGAGGAACCTGAGCCGCTTACACCTGGACATTTCCTCATAGGCAGAAGGCTTGTTGCTCTCCCACCTCCCACAGCTTCGACTCAATTAACTTCTAGCAAATCCAATCTAGAACAAGGATGGAAGCAAAAAAATTCCCTCTTAGAAAGAATATGGAAATCTTCGTATCTTCTAGAACTAAGAACAGCCCACCAGTTAAAGAGACAGAAAGAAAATGTTCTACCAACCAAAGACTCAACCGTCCTAGCGTACGACGAAAAACTTCCTCGACTCATGTGGAGAATGGGGATTGTCACCTGTGTCCATCCTGGACGTGATGGAAAGACTCGATCGTGCACAATTAGACTTTCTAATGGAACTATTTTAAAAAGACCAGTTCAACTTCTATATCCTTGTGAACTTGGCTAAGACTCAAAAGGACCAAAACTGTTTGTCCAATGGTCCTTTGGGGCCGGAGGATGAAACAGATTAACTTTGGCGCGCAGACTGAATGAATATTAATGTTTTTTATTATGTTTCAGTTTTGATTTCAAAAGCTTTGATGAAAGTTGATCGTTAATGTTTGTCCGTCCTCTTCTTAATAAATTAGTTTTATCATTAGATTCGTCTCCTTTTAAAAACAAGCGATGCTGTAGCGAAGTCTGAGGTAAAAAGATAGAACCAGGTAGGAAAGAATATTTGAATTATTTCTACTCTATTTTTTCAGGCAGAGAGTGCGTTTCTTGCTATTTCAGTGGCACCATCCTGTGGCCAATAATTCAACATCAGCCACACCCGTTTATATGGTGGACCCATTCATTCATCCACAGATCGTAATTTTGACCTGAATCAGAGAACGATCGATCTCCAATCCAGTACTCCCAGAGGTATTAATTTGTTATGGGAACATGGAGGACTTTTGCGACGCGACAAATTTAACGTGCATCAGCCACTTTATTATACGGGGAGTCTTCAGACGGCGGGGTTCGAACCCACGAACATGGGTTCGAATATAGTTTGAAATGGTGTGAAAATTTGTATATCATACATTTCAATATTTTTCTGTTTTTTAAATAAAAAAAAAATTAAAATTATCTTTTACTTAGATTTATCTTTGGATAAACAAATTTTAAAATTGTGAGCAAAATTTTATAAATTTGACTTAAAACTTCCCAAGAAAAGGCTAAATACATACAGTGAATTTAAGCCAAAATTTTGGGACCAGAAAAAAGTACGTTTATTTAAGGAAAGTATGCTTTTGTGTCGGTAACTCTAGTTATATATTATAGCATATTTGAGGTCACCCTTCAGAACCATTAGGACTGGCATTCAGTTTGTCAAAATTAAATCCACAGAAAAGTTAACTAAGGAAATATCTTTTTTCTTTTTGCACACTGAACTATAAATATATACAAATTAAGTGGTTCAACTACTCCAAAATTTGCATTTTGAGGAAAAGAAATTGCACTATTCCCTAACTTCATAAAAAGAATAAATCATATGAGCGTATTTCTCCTTCCATAATACTTTTATGATTATCAAAAATATATACAGAAATTTCAAAGAAGGCTTCTTTAAACACTATGCTTAATGATGTTCAAACTTCCGTACAGTTACCAAGCTTAAAAGATTTGAATTAGTTTGAAAATCGAAACAAAAACTTACGTATTTCTTCCTCATGTTACTATACACATCCCGTAAGTATGTAAAGTGTAGGTATGGGTAAGGAGTTCTTTGCACATATTATGGATGGTGTTTTCGACACTAGGGAGCGCTGCAAGCCGCTTATACTTCTGGGTTACTGTTTCCGGTGTATTTTAAAGCCATATGGCTCACAACGTGATCATTGTGTTTTAAGATTCCTGCGAACGTAGTATTTGAATACTTATTACTAAACTTAATCTTGCTCCTCGAATAATATGTTAACACTAACAGATGGTGCATAGCTTGCAACACGCACAAACAGTAATAAACAAATGGAAAGAGGCCAAATCAAGACTGCCAAAAAAGCGAGTTATTCAAAATCTAGCAACCATGTCACCTTTTTTAACAATATATCTCTAAATAACTAAAATAAATTTTCACTTCAAACTCACCAGAATTACATAATAACATTAATATCTTATAAAAAATACGGCAGATTTGAGCTCAGAAATTATCTAATTTATTTCTTTTATTGAAAACAAAATTATCCGTTTGAAAATATCGCCTCGCAGAATAACATGTAATAAGCAGCTGCAAACTTTCTAACCGGAACTAGAGAAGGCATACAGCTGGAGATTGTTATTGTTTACATTTCTACTGAAAAAACCATCCATAGGTAAGGAGAAATGGCACACAGGGTTTTCTTGGTGGACGGAGGTATCCTGTGGGGCTTGGCTCAGCAGCCGAACCCTCCGTGCCATTTCCTAAGTTTATTAATTTATATGTACACAAAAGGTAATCACTTTCATGTACATATATATAAATTAATAAAAATGAATCACCTTTGCGTACATATTAATAAATTTAGAAAATGACCCAGAGGGTGTGGCTGCAGAGCCAAGTTCATCAGGACACCTCTGTCCACCAAGAAAGCAAAAATGCCAGTGTTATGTGTACGTTAGCATAGTTTTTAATTAATCAGCCGTTAATTAATTACATTTAATGCTCTCTACGCATTCAAATGTGTTATTCGTAAAGAAAGTGTGAGAAATAATAACGAATTTTAATAAAATCAAAACCTTAGCAACCATATAACCGTTTTCAAATTTTATGCTAGACTCAATTTTTAGGCAGATGTAGCGGGAATCTCTAAAAATAGATTTTATTCTGTACTCAATGCAAGGTCGTGGTATAAATAGATTACAGATTATATTAATGATTTTTATTTATTGAAAAAAGATTAAATAAGATAATCATTTAATTGTTAAATGTTATGAAATATGTTAAGGATATTTCGGCATGACATGAATATATACATTTATATATCAGTGTTGGAAGCACTAAATTATTCTTATAATTAACTACTTTTTTAAATGTAGTTACTACAAACATCTTTCAAAATGTAGTCACTCTCACTACTTTTAAGAGACAAACTTTGGGGAACAGAAATTACACCCTTGTTTGAAATGTTTTTGAAGAAAAAAAAAAATCACCTAATTAAACACAAGAATTATTAAGAAATGCTTATTCGTTTATATGGTTTAGTTTGTTATTCTAAACCATTTTTTATGAACTTGTTCTGTTAATCTTCAATTTATTATAATTTTCTTGATAGTGAATAATTAATTTAAGGAATGCTAGTAAATTAACAAATATTTGCAATTTTGGTAAGTGTTCAATGCCTTTTTATTTCCTCTAAGAAATAAAGAACATCAAGAATTTATCGAGAAAATATGTTCTATTTCATTGAAATGGTATCAAAGTTTCATGAGTGTATGTTCGCTTTTAAAGGTGCAGCCTAAGTAATAAATTAGCTGCTATTCATATTGGCTAGTTTAATTATCAGTAATACATAATTTTTATTAATGTTTGACCACCAGAGCATTTTCATTTCATCCATTGACAGACCTATAAATATTTGTACTAATTAGATACAAAAAATTAACAGCATTTGAACTTTGCTTCGTTACCAAGTTAATGTTAAAAATAGTTGCTAAGAATCACTACAGACAACTATTCTTTGTATCACACTACACTATTTTTTAACAAAGCAAACTACATTATGAAAAAATATAAATACTATAATAGTTATTTTACTTGTTTCTTGCTAATTGCGACCACTAATATTTTTATACATTAAGTAGACATAGTTGTCTGTTTTAAACCCCTTCCTTCTCGCTCCCGTGAAAATGACAGGGTGAGGTTTCTCCCTCTATTTTTCGCTCCCGTCATATTTCCAGGCCGGAGTGTTCAGTAGTAAAAGGCCAATAAGAATAAAACTAATTCACATTTTTTTGCCCGGAAAACATTTTATTTCTCATTTTACACACCAGATGGCAGTACCAGGATATTTTTAAGGTAATTGTAGATAGTTTATTTTAAACTAGATGTCAGCACAAGATGTTTGGATGTCAGAAAAAAAAACATGCACTTTTATGACCGTTTTCTTGAAAATTAACCGGCCGTTAAGGGGTTAATTAGAAGCCTTGATTATCCGTATATAATTATTCTTTATTCTAAAATTCTTTGTTTTGTTTATCAATAAATAAAATAATTATGAATTATATTAATTGACGAATATAGAGGTAAAATACTTATATCTTAAATAGGGATCCATTTCTAGTAAAAACCCCTGAAATTTGGAAGTCCAGAGTCTTAAGAAGTTAAGAAGATTTCTAACCTCTTAACGATAGATTAATTTTCAAGAAAACGGTCATAAAAGTGTCTATTTTGTCAAATACACGTATTTGATCAGTGCTAGTATCTAGTTTAAAATAAAATAACTATTTACAATTACCTAAAAAATATCTTGGTAATGCTATATGGTATGTAAAATGAGAAATAAAATGTTTTCCGAGCAAAAGAAACGAGTTAGTTTTATTCTGATTGGCGCATTACTGCTGAACACTCCAGTTCGTCAATATCACGGGAGCGAGAAATAGCAAGCAAAAACTCACTCCGTTATTTTTACGGGAGCGAGAAGGAAGGGGTTAAGTCAAGCAGAATCACTGATTTATATATCTGGGTATGTGTGTAAGAGGAAATTAATTGAAAAACTAAGCAGTATAAATGTCATCAAAATTTATTTTAGCACAAAAGTTTAAGAACAACTTGATTCCTTATTTATTGAATTATTTGCATTTAAAATTAGTAAATATGACATTTATGAGTAGTAGAAATACCCAGGTGTGTATACAAATACAAAAAGCTTTAGCTAAACTCAAATTTAATATCAATAACTAAGTCTATATTAATAATATTCTATATTAATAATATTCTATATTAATAATAATATTAATAAGACAATACTAATATTTCTTTTAATGACTAATAAAATGAAAAATTTAAAAAAAAAGATTCAGAAGCATAAAAATGTATATTAAAATAATAATAGGACAAAAATTTTTTATCTTATAAATTTATTTTAAGCAAATTCATGCTTATAAATATTGGGATAAAATTTTTTAAATTACTTGAATGAATATGATGGGAAAATAAAATATTTAGTGTTAACTCAGAATATAATTAAAGTATAAAGTAATATTATATTTTAAAACATAATATTTTGAATTATTGTTAAGATAGTGTTAATAATCACCATGGGACTATTATGGCAATGTAAGATACTAAAAAAGAACAGTCATTTGGAGCTTCTATTTTAATTCTAACATAAGTTACAAACAATATAAACAATAAATGGTTTCATTTCATCGCTCCAGAAAAAAGCCTCAGTATAGTTTGAATTACCTTGATTAAATTGAAACATTTATAAAAAGAAATATTTTTACTGCAAATTTTTTTCCGTTCACCTTTGATTTTGGAAAAAAAAGGAAAGAGATTCGTTTATTTTGATTTTTTAGTAGTTTAATAAATAGAATCTTCCGAGAACATTTGTTTGGAGATGGAACTTTTATCTATTGAAATAGTTATATATGTGTATTTGAACAGTTCTTCACACAAAATTTGTTTTTTAACATTAAGAATTAAGACAATCTGTTGAAATAATGCAAATATTTAGATATCAAAAAGTTTGCATGCATGTATCTAACACGGTTTTTCTTTCTTTTTTTTTTTATTAAATAAAAATGTTAATTATTGAAAGAATTTTGTCTAATGGCAGAAGTAATGCTTGGAACTTTCTTTAGTACCTAAATCTGTCATAAGTTATCTTAGATACAAAAAAAAAAAAAAATCCAAATTAAAGTGTGTTCTAGATTTTCTTGAATGGTCAAAATAGAAAATTGATCGCATCAAAAAATTAAAACATTTTATAATCAAACAAATTTAAACATTTTTTGATGTGTAAGAACTTTCAGGATGTTTCACACGATAATGTTTGCTGAGTTCGCGATTTGTAAAATACTTTTTGTCACACAATTTACATTCACAATGTCTCTGGTTGCCTGCCGCATGTATAGCCATATGCTCTTTAAAAAAAGCTACACTTACAAAAGCTTTATTACAAATTGTACACTTATTTTTCTTTATATCTAAATGGTGAAATATATGTCGATTCAAAGATGACATGTTAGTTATATGCTTACTGCAAATTTCACATTTGAAAACAGATCTTGAATGACTACGAATATGACTCGTGTAGCCTTGCATTCTATTAAAAATTAGATTGCAAACATCACACTTTAATATTTTTTTCTTATTCTTGATGCAAGCATGTTTCAAAAAAACATCTGGGCAACTGAATATTTTGTGACAAATTTCACAAGTAACTGAAAAAACTTCATTACTGGAGTTAGTTGGACAAGGGGTACTAACTTCAGAAAATTGTGGCTGCTTAGATGAAACAGCTTTGTCATTTACATCAGTTTTATGGACTCGAATGTAATGCGTTTCAAAACGTTCTTTATCATACCAGATCTTTTTACACATACCACATACATACCTCGTGGGTTTTGTGACTACAGTGTAGTATTTGCTTAAATCAAGGTCTTCTTTTGAATCCGTTTCCTTCATTTTCGCTTGGTTGCTTTCAATTTTATTTTCATGCATCTTTGTGTGTTTAATAAAAGCTGCTTTATTGGACAAATACACATCACAAAAGGCACATTTGAGTCTTTTACATTTTGATTCATGTCTTTTTAACTCTATTTTTGTTATCACTCTTTTGCAAATTGAACAACCCAAGCACTTATGCTTTTTGAAACTTAAGATTGTTTTAAAACTCCTTCTACAACGCCAACAACTAAGCAGGCCTTCTTTCCTGTGAAAATGATAAAGATGTTTTTGAAATTTCTTTGAAGTAAAACGACGATTACAAATATCACACACATCCATTTTACACTCGTTTTTAAAGATTTTATATCTTTGATTACATTTATGAATTTGGAAGCAAACAATTGTACTGAAACTTTTTCTGCATTTACGACAACTAAGAATCTTTTTTTCATGTGATCTGTAAATATGACACAGGAGTTCTTCATAATCATTAAAACCCTTATCACAAACATCACAGACATAACTATTTTCTGTTTGGATCTTTGTAGATATATCAATTTGCATCTGCTTTTTGTTTTTGGGTTGTTTAAAAATATAATTTTCTTGAAAAGTTTTGTAGTCCAAAATAGCACCAAAATTTTTTTTGCAGGTAGAAGGCCTAAGTAAATTTTCTATGCGTACTCTAGAAAAACGAGTTTGGATTCTGCGATCCTCCACAAAACTTTGGTCACAAATTTTACTAACACGTTTTTTAACTGGTTTATGGGTTACATAATGATGACATAAGCTGTACACACAGGTATAGTTTTTGTTACAAACTGAACAAACATATGGTTTTGTACGCAAATGTAAAAAACCGTGAAGTATAAGCATCCGTTCCTCGTCATAGCATTTTCTACAAATTTCACAAGTGAAAAGCCTGTCATCACATTTATGAGTTTCTAACTGTAACATGTCATCAAAATGTTTATTACAGTCCTTGCAGGAAAATGACTCATGGCGACTCTGTTTTATTCCAAAAGTATGTTTGACGAGACTGTGTTCAAAAATATATCCCTGATCACATGAGTCGCATTTAAAAGGTTTTATTATATGACTTAAATAATGCTTTTGTAAAAGATTAAAATCTTGAAAGACTATCACAAACGGGACAGGATAAGGATTTATCACTATGACAAAAACTATGAGCTACAAGATTATGCTTAAGTTTAAAACATTTTCCACAAATGTGACACCTATAATGCACAAGCTTACACTTGTATATTTTAGATTCATCACTGAACATGTCTGTTCCTGCCACAGATTGGGCTGTAAAGGAACCCATTTTAACAATTTGATCCTGTAAGTTAACTTCTTTGACAATAACAACCAGTGGACTGACAGCTTTAGAAGGATCATTAAACTGTAGACTTCCAAGTGTTTTTCCACATATGTGCATATTTAGCTGGAAGATTCCTATAAAAGTTCTATTACAGTTCGCACAAGAATAAGCTCCACTATCAATCCCAGTTTTACAGTTATGAAATTTAAATGATGACATAGTGTTGAAAAGGTTTTTACAGTCACAACAATAAAATGGACGAAGACAATGGTGTCGATAATGATTCTTAAGAAGACCGAAATAGAAATAATTTTTATTGCACACAATGCAAACAGCTCTAAAGTGAATTCTGTGAACTTTACTATAGTGCCTCATCAAATTTATTTTTGACCAATATACAGAAAGACATAGTGGGCAAACTGGTTTGTTTAAGCCATTTTTACTCCTAATAGTTTTAAAATTATCATTATTACTTAATTGTCTTTCTTGCCAAAACGGAACAATGATTCTATGGAATGTACGATAATGGTCAATAAGAATAAACTTTTCGTTAAAACTTTTAAAGCAAAAATTACATCTCACTTTATTGGTATATTTGTGAGTAGTTAT
Organism: Parasteatoda lunata; assembly: GCA_949128135.1. NCBI lineage: Eukaryota > Metazoa > Arthropoda > Arachnida > Araneae > Theridiidae > Parasteatoda > Parasteatoda lunata. The sequence continues at coordinate 84,958,272 of OX421977.1, forward strand.
AAAATGTGCCTTACATTCAGTTTTGGAATTAAAATTCCTTAAACATTTACGACACTGAAATCTTTTTATTTTATGATCTCTAAGTTTATGAGCATTTAAAATAACTTTGAGATTAAAAAATTTAGAACAAAAGTTGCATTTGTAAATGTTTTTAGAAAAGCGAGAACAAGATTTTTTTTGGTAAAAGTGACAATCATTACTGATTTTCTCATTACCTTTTAAGCTAAAAGCATTTTCTACAACAACATTGTTAATTGTATCAAAAGATTCAGGGTCAATAAATTGATAGGGATTAGAACATGTCACCTTTTGTTTTCGAGAAATTAATGGCGTGTCACAATATCCTTCATCATTGATATCATTTTCACCCTTGGAACAACTAAAAGTATCATTTTCAATTTTGATAACACAATCAGGCAGCATAACTTCATTAGTTTCTAAACTGGAACAAAAATCCTGATAATTTAGTTCTGGATTACTCTCTTGCATTGTTATACTTACAGCACTTGTTGATGTAGAATCATTCTCAACTGATCTATGCAAACCTAATTCCACAGTGCTTGAGAACGTAGAATCATTCTCTACTGATCCACACAAACTCGGTTCTACAGCACTTGATGTAGAATCATTCTCAACTAATTTATTCAAATCCAGTTTCATAGCACTTTTTGATGTAGTTTCATAATCTGTTGATCTACATAAATTACTAGAAGTATTACTTACAGGATTTGAGGGTGCATATAAACGAGCAGGACTCTGTAGATTAATTTCTGTAGAATTATCTCTTAAAATTTCAGAAGTTGAATTTAAAAGGTTTCTATGCGTTAATGAATTATCCATAGGAATTTCATTTTTTATTTCCCGTGAAGAAGGGTTGACTTGATTAAGATTCGATGGAATTAGTGAATTATCAATACTACTACAAGCTGGTGTAGGATTAGGATGAAATGGAAAGAATGAATTATGAATCTGAGCACGATTGAAATGTGAATTATTTATGTAACCATAAAGAGGTGTGCGATTTCTAATTATATTTTGATAAAACTGGCCACTAGAGATGGGGGATGAGTTAGAATTTTGTCCCATGTTTATTTTACGAATTGATTCAAAATTATACATTTTATTGGTTGCAGAGAGATGTAGAAGCTTTCCACACGGCTGGAATTAAAATAAGCTTTCAAGTTATTACGTTAAAAAAGAAATTCATCTCCACTGCGCAAAAATAGGCTTGGATAATAATTATGTCTAAGATTTAAGAATAACTTTGAATATACACGACACATCGAATTTATAACATCTGAAATTAAACAGTTCAATAATATCCTGTGAAATAATAACGGTAAGTTGACTATCATGCCAACACGTAGTTCAATTTGAATTTTTAAGTCACGTGTTCAGAAGAGTTCTATTGATTATAAACAAATATCAAATATTCGTTAGTAGTGAAATTGGCGATAAACAATATCAATTTAGCACAATTTTAGTAAAAATTAAAAGGACAAATGCTGGGCATTGATGCACATTGGTTAAATAAAATAGAATTGAAGCTTCATTGCATTGTGAGTAGATTGAGTATAGTAAAGTGCGGCGTGGTCTCTGCTTTCGCTTATAGCACTGCGTTTCAATAGGTAAGGCTTAATTTAGCCTATCAAGATTTATATGAGCTCAGAGGCTCTTCTTCAAATTCAACATGCTTCCACCGAGTCAACCAGGGAACCATAAGGGTCATCATTGCATTGTTTTTTGTTAGACATACAAGCGATAAAGATAAATCAAATACTTGATAAACTTAAGTTTGATATAGAAATTTTAAATATCTTTAACCTAACTTTCTAGAATTTTTTAAGCGACAGTCTATAGTGCTGCCATCTTTTTTATGATACAACAAGTAAACTGTTGTGGCACGACTGAGACAGATAGACTTGTTTTGATAAAAGATATAAATAATTTGAAAATTCGAATTTAAATTCCGATTATAATAATATAAAAAATATAACGATACAACGAAAATAAATTGTTTATCTAAAAAGAAAGACGTCCGAATAAGATGAAAGATAAGATAAATTAGCATGGATGGGGCTAATTAGTTATTAATTTTTACATTTGTAGCTAAACAAATGTAAAGTTCACCGCTCATGCGTTTGAAGAAAAAAAAGGAAAGAAAAAACTTAACCCTAACCAATTCTAAGTTATAACCCTAGTAAAAAATGAAGCAACAATTTATGCATATTAGAGTTTGGAGAGTAATAGAGTAAAAAAGTTATTAAATATTAGAGTATAAAAAGTGGACAAATGTCTCGAGAAATATGCATAGGATCGAATAGTGAAACTAGACACATTCAATACTTTTCAAAAGCTTTCCAATGATGCCAAACTCGATATTTCATCCCACTAACCAGGGGTGTGTCGGGGTAACAATGAAATTTTAAATATGAGCCCCAAATTTTTATTACAGGTTTGGATTCTCTAGAAAAAAGTAACCCTATTTGAGTTGTAGGTTTATGCATTTTGCTTCAAAGGGGTTGCTATTACCGAGAAAAATTAAATAAGGTAAAAGCTGTTTAAAAAGGCGAAGATCGAAACCCATCTCGCTACAAACTGTTTGAAATGATGAACTTAATTAAGTTCATCATTTCAAACAGTTTGTAGCGAGATCCATTTGATTAATAAGAGGATAAAAATAGACATATAAAAAAATGTATAAATTTTTTAAGTTTATTTTTTTTTTCTTTTTGAAATAAAGTGCAGAAATATTTTTAGTTTTAATTAATTTTCAATCTGATGAATCTCGTTCGAGTTACAATCATTTCAAACAGCTTGCATCTTTTTCAATTTTCTCGTTTACACCGGCATCTGTGGAGCAAAATGCATAAATCTATAACTCACATAGGGTTACTTTTATGGAGAATACCAATGTGCAATCAAAATTAGGAGCTCAAATTTAAGATTTCAAAACACCCGACATACCCCTGATCATGTCCTGGGGGTGAGATGAAAGATCGAGTTTGGCATCATTGTGGAAAGCTGATGAGGAATTGGCGATCGCAACACTCGAATACGCCATCTGGGGAGAGACCGGTTTCATGCTTTTAGCCCTTCTCCCTTTCTTCTCCTCCTTTTTTCAGTTGTATAGGAATGTACTACAATATTTTCCCTTTTAATTTAATAAGAATATTTTTAAAAATTTCTGTGATACTTTTCTTTAGAACTATGCTTAATATAGTTTTCAGTTCTATAAAGTTTTCCAAGTTAAAAGATTTTAATCTAATTGAAAATCAAGAGAGAATCCAACGTAGTTCCTTCGTCTATGACTTTCCACACGCTAATGGGGAAAGCATGTGAAGTGTTGCCATAGGGAGAGAGTTCTGCTCTACGCCACCTTCAGCCCATTTTGATCGCCAATATTGAATGCGTCTTTTTGATCCGATATCTCGAAACACTTGCCGTTTTCAAAATTTATATATATATATATATATATATATATATATATATATATAAATATATATATATATATATATATATATATATATATATATATATATATATATATATATATATATATTTATTTATTTATTTATATATAAATGCTGTCTTACTTCGGTGAAATTTGTTTATAAAATACAAATTATTATTTTTCAAATCTAAGCACTCATTTATTTCGTTACGATTAACACATTAAAATAATATTCTTACATAAAGCTATAATAATTGTATATTTTAGGAACAAATTGTTATGTTTTTGTGTAAAATATTTACGTATAAAGAAGGGGGGGGGGCTATAATGAATGCGAAGCAATTATGGAGGTAGATGAGCGAAGCGAGCACTGGTGGAGCCTCCTAGTTGTAATTTATTCTGGTAACTAATCAGTCTAAATTTAAGATAGAGTATTTGCTAAATAAATTTTTGAGTCAAGTTTTAAAAAAAATCAATTAAGTTTAATTAATTTTATTTTATTTTATAACCGTCGTTGAACAGCCGACCCAACTTAATAGGTTTACGGCTACTAATGTTCAACTCCGTAGCCTTGTAATTTTGAACCCAATCCAGAAGACAAGGGAACTCCTGGATCGAGTATTGGGAGAAATTTGCCTTCGTGGAGGACTTTTTGATGGAGCTAACCCGCATTTGCGTTACATGGAGAGGAAGACCACGAGAACCTCCCACGGTTAGCCTGACGGCAAGGGGACTCTAACCCATGATCCGTCTACCACTGAGGATATTTCACTTCAGCACTGTGGTCAGTGCAAGCCGGATGCGGAATTCGTATCGACTGGGATTTGAACCCGGTTCGCCTCATTGGAAGGCGAACGCTCTATCCCCTGAGCCATCGCGGCTCAAGTTTAATTAATTATCTTTATTTTGATTGATAATTGTGAGTTCGAATTTTCAGCCATCTGAGCTTCGAATCATCCTCAGAGATGTTTCCCAGACAGTCGCCAATAGTCCATTGTGCAGCTCTAGTGCGAAGTAAATGACTTACTACAACTCAGCGGAGAGATTGTGCATGACGTCACTGAAAGCTACCTCTCCTTTGTAAACTGGAAGTTTTCAGTTGTAACAAACTAGTTGTGACAAGTGGTCAAGCTAGAAATGTTTTCTTTTTTCAATCGGATTATTGTTAGATTATGCTTTTTAACAACGAGTAGTGTACAATATGCTTGTTTTCAAGTAAATGGGTTTTCAATGAAAAGTTTATTTTTATGCACTAGAATGATCTGCTCTATTCTTAAACAGAAAGACTTGTTTAATAAAAGTCAATACACATAACAATAATGTGTATCAATCATATGAATAACAAGATATGCATAAGAATAGCATGATAGAATAAATAATATGAAGAAAAAGAAACAGCGATAGTCTGTATCCTCTTTAATCTTTTGCCTACGGCGCATAACAGTATCTGTTATCCTGACCTGCAGTTGTACCGGCCGTAAGTAAAGGATTAAGTTGATCACTAAAGAAAAACACAACTTATCTGCTATTCTGAACTGTACCAGCCGTAAGTAAAGGATTACGTTGATCACTAAAGGAAGACACAACTTATCTGCTATTCTGGACTGTACCAGCCGTAAGTAAAGGATTAAGTTGATCACTAAAGGAAAACACAACTTATCTGCTATTCTGAACTGTACCAGCCGTAAGTAAAGGATTAAGTTGATCACTAAAGGAAGACACAACTTATCTGCTATTCTGAACTGTACCAGCCGTAAGTAAAGGATTAAATTGATCACTAAAGGAAAACAAAACTTATCTGCTATTCTGAACTGTACCAGCCGTAAGTAAAGGATTAAGTTGATCACTAAAGGAAAACACAACTTATCTGCTATTCTGAACTGTACCAGGCGTAAGTAAAGGATTAAATTGATCACTAAAGGAAAAAAAAACTTATCTGCTATTCTGAACTGTACCAGCCGTAAGTAAAGGATTATGTTGATCATTAAAGGAAAACACAACTTATCTGCTATTCTGGACTGTACCAGCCGTAAGTAAAGGATTAAGTTGATCACTAAAGGAAAACACAACTTATCTGCTATTCTGAACTGTACCAGCCGTAAGTAATGGATTAAGTTGATCACTAAAGGAAAACACAACTTATCTGCTATTCTGGACTGTACCAGCCGTAAATAAAGGATTAAGTTCATCACTAAAGGAAAACACAACTTACCCACGTTTTACTGTAGGATACTATCATTCATATAGACATTATAGTATTAAGGTGACATAACCACGTTATAACTCAACACGCTTTGACAAAACTAACCAGAAGTTGAAACCACCAAAAGAGAGAATGAAAGAACATGGTAATTTAAAACTTAAACTAAATTTCACGTTGCTATGATATAATACACCATCTGGTTAAAAATATCTGGACATCTAGCGGTACGGATTAGAAATGAGATGGGTTCATCTGATGCTGTGCCTTTGAGTATAAGCGTGCTCGAGCTAATGACAAAGTTTTCATGTAATTCCATACTACTTTTAAACTAAGCAAATGTTAAAATTCCGTTTGGTGCAGTAAAGTTTATAAAAATTTATTTTTAAACTATCATTTGTAAAACTCCTAGTATACTTATCTCTTGATCTGTAAATAAATGATCTCAATAACGCACTTTATATTTTTTCTTCACAGATTTTGCCAGATTCGCGAATCACCAGCTCTATAGGACATATTAAATTTCGGACTCGGGATATTCTATTGATCTCGATTTCGGATTGAAAAGCCTTTCGATTACAGCCTGCACACGTCTAGAGAGACTTACCACCGGGTTCCACAAGTGGCCATTGGAACTGACTTCTAGACGTCCATGAAAACTGAAGTGTTTGATGGCAGGGAGTAAGTTCGATTTCATTGGCTACATAATCTAATTCACATTCTAATTCGCCTAAAATGTGTACTATTGAATTTAAATGGAGACTATGAAGGGACAACCCAATTTTTGAACAGCTATTTTATCAAACCATGACCATGGACCTGCGTGAAACTCGACGTGTGAATGGAGCAATTTATACTGCTGGAAGAAAAATGGGCTGTGGTAACCTGCCTACTACAACTTAACACTGCCAGTCCGGCAACGAGGAACCTGTTTTCTTTTCTCGTTTTTTAATTCTTCTTCTAAATGTGTATATATACCTACATTAATGATGTACTTTTATTATTATCGTTGCTTGTTCAACTATACTTTATTTATTATTATTCAAAAATGTTGATTATATGAATTTTATTAAAAACAGCGTGTCTAATTATTTCTCTCAAAAATCGTATCTCCACATGGGCCTTTCTCAAAATATTGCCATGGAGATGGGAGAGCTCCACATACATCTCAGTTCATGCTTCTAATCGCAGAAACTAAGGGAACCAGGGCAAATAATAAAAAACCTTCCCACACCATGACAGAACCACCGATCAGATCCACTTTTTTAGGTGGATAGGCGGATGCTTTCCGCCACTAATATCTTTAAATTTAAAGTGGAACATTTTAATCAGGTTATTAAAATTACGATTGATGGTGGTGTGATAAGTTCCTGCACAAAACAATTGAGATGATAACTCTCTTCTAATTAAAGAGACAATAATCTCCTTTACAGTTACTTATCAGTAACTTGTGAGTGCTTTTGCAGAAATTTATCCGTCCTGTGCCAAAAATCCTGCTTTTAAAGACATAGAAAAGAAAATTATTTATATTCTCACTAAGATATTTCCACAATTTTTAAACATATTGAATAAATAGTTTTTCAGTCTAGATCAAGAAGAGGGTCTTGAGGATGAAGGTATGCGTTCAGTTCAGTTCAAGAGTGTTATGTTCATAAACTAAGCTAGTCATTTCAGTCTGCATCAAGAAGATGAGGATGAAGACAGATATGTATTCAGTCCAGATCACATATCCATGAAACAAACTAGTAAGTCCGGTCTGGATCAAGAAGATGCTAAAGAAATATCTGTAAGGGCTTCTACAAACGAATTTATAGCGAAGGCGAAGAACAGCAGTCCTCCAAAAATCGTCACTGAAAAACAGATCGTTATTGTTGATTTAACAGCTCAATTTACAATGAGTCAAATTACTTTTTGTTCTATCATCTATCTATACATATAAAATAAAGAATTAGTGTGTGTCTGCATATTGGATTACGAGTATACCGTAAGCTCTAAAAATACGATATTCAACATGAAGCTAAGTACGTTCAATTCTAAAAAAAAATACGGAGACCAATTTTTTATTTTTTATTATATCTTAAATACAGATATATTTAAAAAATGAAATTTTCTCATTGACTCAGCGGAAGACATTGTTTTAAAGTAAACTATGAACGTTTCAGTTTTGTCAATATTGTAAAGGTAACATAGTGATACTTGCTAGCTTATAGCTCTAAGCGAAAAAGCTGTTTATTGCTCCTTCTTTAGTACTTAATTATTTGTAATGCTCTGCTAGGTTATCTTCAGGCTACTACTCTAATTCGGGGCTCTAGGTAATCTGAACGATCATGGTAGCATAGGTGGAATACGTCACCAAATCAACATTTCTAAAATTATCTGAAATCACGCGTTTATTTTGTTTATAGTTAAGCTTTTAAGATGTGTTCCTATAAAAACAAAATAATTTAAAAAGAACAGTAATTGAAATATAAAGACGAATATACATGACGGTTGACATTGTTGGTAGCATTCTCCCACATTGGTGACTCGAAAGTGACACGCCTATTTCGATTGAAAATGCCCACTTCGATTTGAACACTAGTTCGATGGATGGTATTCAGTGAACAGTTGACTTGCTATTTGTGACTGCGACATTGCTCGCGCTGTTGCTACTCAGTCTCGATCACACGCAATGGGCATGAGGTATTTTCATGATATGTTATATTTAACCACGCTTCTTCTGTATAGTCACTATTTTTGACGCTCAGCTCCCATGGGTCTTAAATGTCAATAATCAACATTCTATTATAGTCACACAATGTTTGATAATATGTGTTTCTCTAATTAATTGTATAGTTTTAAATAAATAATAATTTTAAAGATCCTGACGGGAGATGAGGGCAGATGTTGGGCCTAGCTCTGGCAACGATGCAGATGATAGGGTGGGTTCGTGATTAGGGACTCATCGGGGGAAGCGTGGTATGTCGCAGTTGTAACTCTCTGTTTTCCTGGCCACAGTATTTCTTTCTGATAGATGCCCCCTCCGGGGGCATAGGTGCAGAGCTGTGTGCCGGCGTCCATGTCCATGGGAGCCTGTACACATTTGGCTGCTAACAGCAGCACAGGAGCAACCACACCCACAACCTTGATCTTAAATACAGCTCTCTAAATCCGGTGAATTTAATACAGCAATGAATCAACTAGTGGTATACATTCATCGACTTCTATCACAGATAAAATTCTGGTGGGGGATTAAAATAGCGTAGCTACCACAGCAACTATTCAATTCTCCTTCGCTAGTATATAAGGCCTGTTAACTCGATTCTATGATGAAATACCTGAATATTTATGAAGAAATACCTGTCGTACAATTGTTGTTTTATACTAGTTATGCATCTAGACATATATATCACATTTATTGTTTAATTTAATTGATGCTTTTTTAAGGCAATATTTACTAAATTTTTAAATACATTGATTTGTTAAATGCTATAGTAATTCAAGTTTTGAGAGAATGTTTTATTTTAAAGTAATACAAACCTGCTCGAAGCGATATACGATCCGATATTACTTTTCCACCTATCACAGCTGCCAGAGTGCAAGCTGCGTGAGCCACGATTGCCCCAAATAAAACACCAATCACACTCTGTAAGAAAATACATTTATTTATCACTTCATCTGGACCGATGTAATTAAGGCCTGTTTACACGGTCCAAGTTCTCGAATCCGAGAAATTGGACGGATTTCTCTGTCCAAGAAATTGGATGATTCGTTGACACTCTCCAAGTTCTTGAATCAGTGACTGATTCGTTGAAAGAAAAACTTGCGCATGCGCATTGTTCATATTCAACATTATGAAATAATACTTATATAAGTTTAAAATTACTTAATAAATTTCAAATAAAATCATAATAACACAAATAACAGATCAATTTATTTGGACTAAAATATATGAAAACAGACAACAAAATGATATAATTTGCTGCCTGCTTGGTGACGTCACAAAACCTAAGACGCTGATTGGTTAAGGGAGAAAAAACTTGGATGGAAAGTAGAACATGCTCTACTATCATCCAAGAAGTTGGACCAAGTTCTTGGATGATTGTTTACACGATCCAAGCTCAAAGCAAAACAAGTTTCCATCAATATCAATCAATCTCTGTCCAAGAAATTGGATCGTCTAAACAGGCCTTTAAAGAGATTTGTTAAAAAAAAGGATACAAAGTGACATTTTAGTAAATTTAGTAACACCAGCTTTTGAAAATACAATAACAGCACGAAGTTGTTCGCTGAATAATTTTCCCAATTAAGGATGTTTTCAAAGCTCATGATATAAGATATTTCAGGAAAAGATATTTTAGGAAGTTAATTTTTGGTAACTATTAGGAGTTTTAAGTAGTTATTCATAATTGGTGTTAGAATCGCGAGATTGAGCGCTCCCCTCCTAATGAGGTAATCCAGGTTTGAATCCCAGCGGCGGCTGTTTGCTACAATCTCTGATCCTGGCTCGCACTGACGTAAAATATCCTCAGTGGTAGACTGTTCAATGCCAGTTATAAAATAAAATAAAACTGTTTGTTTGAACAACGATGGCTTAGGTAATAAAGCGTTTGTCTGCCTATAAGATTCGAATCCAAGTGGTCGCTAATCGATGCGAATTCTGCTCCCGGTTCACACCGACTACAGTGCTGTTGTAAAATCACAGTGGTAGATAGGGATCACAGGTTTCAAACCCCTTGCTATCGGGATAACATTGAGGTTTTTTCCGTGAATTGCAACTCCATGAAAGGAAAATGAGGGTCAGTTCCATCTTAAAGTACTCTACGAAGGACAGTTTGCTGCAACGCTTGATCGAGGGGTTTCTCTTTTTATTCGATCTTCGATTCAAAATAACAATGCTAAAAAGTGGAACTAAGCAGTCCATGTTCTCATAACAAATCTTACCTCTGGGGATACTGATCCACAGGAGTTTCCTTGTCTTCTGGATTGGTTCAAAATTACAAGGCTACGGAGTTGAACATTAGTAGTCGTAAACCCAAAATTGGGTCGGCTGTTCAATGACGGTTATAAAAATAAATGACCAAATATGAAAATTTTAAGACACAATGTTTCTGAAATTTTCTCAGAAACGTCGGTTACGTTATCGGCATGTTTATTCAGGGAAAGTAAAATTTTTTTAAAATTTTATTTCGTAATTCAATATATCGTCTGCACATATTTGAACTATTAAGATTTTCTATTAGTACACAATAATCAAAATATTAAACCAAAAGTTATTTAACTGTTCCAATTTTTCAGCATGAGTATGCCGGGGTTACTTACTTCCTTTGCGGCTAAAACAACTGTAGCTATTTGTGATCTGTCTCCCCATTCGGCCAAGAAGGTCATTACAAATGCTTCCACAAATACCCATCTTGTAGTTGATTTGCGAATGCCAGCTTCGACGTCTTTTTCTTTGACCTGGAATTACATACGAATTACTTTTTTTCTTTTCCTTATTTTTTTTAGAGAATATTACAATTATTGTAATGCGAGCCATGGTGGCTCAGGGGATAGAGCACTCGTCTCCCAATGAGGTGATTCGGGTTCGATTCCCAGTGATGGCTGGTCGATACGAATTCTGCACCCGGCTGGCACTGACCACAGTGTTGACGTAAAATATAATCAGTGGTAGACGTATCATGGGTTAGAATCCTCTTGCCATCGGGGGGACACTAGGAGGTTTTCGCCTTCATCTTACGCAAATGCGGGTTGCTCCACCGCTTGATCCAGGAGTTCCATTGTCTTTCGGGTTTGATTCAAAATTACAAGGCAACGGAGTTGAACATTGAATAGTCGTAAATTCTGAATTGGAACGACTGTTCAACGCCAGTAATAAAATTAATTGTTTTCTAAAAACGATTTTCTTTTAAGGAAACCACTTTTTTTATTTGTTTTCTCATACGCTCAAATTGTGTTTTTTTTTTTTCCTTTTATACCCAAATGCTCAATAAAACGCTTTTTTTCTCTGCCAAACACTTGACATTTTTATCTCATACTACATCTGTCGATAATGTATCAATCATTCAAACAATTCTCCATGTGCAAGATCAACAAACAACCTCAATGTCCTTTAATTATTTTGAGCAGTGTATTTTAGATAATGGTACAATAAAAATGTTTCAGTGGTACAAGTATCCCTGTACAGTTTCACAATCATTCACTTTTACAATGCTTACCAAAAGTACGGTTAAAAACGTATACACATTAGATTTTGCACATTAGTATTAAGCTTGAAAAAGAAAAAAAAAAAAACAATATCAAAATTTAACGAATCACTACTGAGGAGGCAGAAAATATAAAAATTTCTTTGATTGCCGAATTATAATAAATAATTTTAAAGGTAAATATTAGAAAAATCTCCAAAATTACTAAATTGGTTTTGTTGTTATCATACCGTCTTCATCACAACTATTACGAGAAATTTTGATAGCTCTTTTATTTCTCTTCCTAAATATTAATTTGCGATGCCTGAAGTAATATTTTTTAATTATTTATTATTTATTATTTATTAATAAGATTTTTTAACTTCCTTTTTAAAAAGAATATTTAAAAGTTTTTTTTTTTTTTTTTTTTTTTTTTTTTTTTTTTTAAACAGAAAACTTATTAAGAGACGCTTAAGAATTTTTTAAAATTGAAGTAATTGAAACCAATATATTAGAGGCCACAAATTGAAATTTAATTCATAAAAATAAAAACATTTAAGTTAAATACACCAGTGAAAGTCTTACTGATCTCGATTATGTATCACTATATTTTGATTGTTTTGGTTCACATAAGTATTAATTTGTTTAATCTATTGTTTTAATTTTTGACAACGGCTCTCTGTAATCACTGGCCTTAATTAATACCAATAAATTTTGCCTAAAATGAAATTAAAAAGTGTAAACATAATGTATAAACATTTCAGAATTCAAATTTACTGCTTGGACATTTCCAAGTTTTTTACTAGAGTCTTAATCGAAAATAAATGAATGAATAATCTCACCTTACTTGACATTTTAATGTCAACTGTTCGTTGCACTTCTTCTAATTCCTCTTTCCCTGAAGAACTATTCATTTTGCATCCTATTCAGAATAACAATTATTGGCAAATCAATATTATTTGTTAAAATACACTACCCGACAATAATGAAAGAGACACTTTCGGTTTTTGATGTATTTTTTTTTTTTAAATTTCTGAATGAATACTTCGAGGACAATTTTGCAATTTGAGAAGTGTTTGATTCATGCGATTTTTCATACTTTGAAATAAAGTTTAAAGCTCTCAGGGGTTTTAAGGACTGACAATAAATTACAAAAGAAAAACAAGTATTTTTGAACCCCCCCCCCATTCCAAAAAATCAAGTAATAAGCTTATAACTTGTATCGATTACTTGTTATTTTCAATTTGTTATTTACTTACTTGTACGGTTGTTATTTGCAATGACTGCATAAAATTTCTTAAATCTAGCTTAAATATTTATCGAGAAATGAACATTTTTATAAAAAAACTACTTTTTTTTTGTCTCATGTTTTTTGCCATAACTTTAAAAATATTTAGTAATATAGAACAAAATGTTTAGAGCAGTTTAAAATTAATTACTAGTTTGGGAAAATCTGATCATTAGATCAGAAGTTATTCAAAGTGTTCTGTCTTCTTTGAGTACTGTACTACATTTCACGCACATTTTTATCCTTATAATAATTTAAAAATATTTTTATATCATTTAAATGTTTTCATAATTCTTTTTTGTAAAAAATTAATTTATGTTTTTTATTTCTTTTATTAAACATTTTAAGCTGTTCGAATTTTTCGCAGGAATTTTTTGCGCAAATTTTGTACAATTTAGTCGTACAATTTACTAAAAATTGACGAATTGTGGCTTCCCTCAAATTTCTCCATAACTCTCAAGGCTATTGAGAACAACCTACCTTTATAAATTCAATTAAACTCACTCTATTTCAGAAAGCAAAAAAAAAAAAAATATATATATTTCATTTTAAAAAAAATTATTAACAATTTTTTAATTATTTCTAAATGCAATATAAATCTCTTTTTATGTGATTCGCAGTAATGTTTCTTAAACCATGAAGGTCAAGAGATAGAATTAACGTTGTTCAAAAGCAATCATCTGGAGTGAAAATAAAGGTTATTTCAAGAAAGGATTCAATCAAAAAAGATCAAAGGTATTAAAGGACTAAATTTTATTATTAACTGTGATTAAAATGTAAAAAAAAAAATAATAACAATACTTATATTATTATTTTAGCAGTCTATATGAACTCAACAAATATTTTCAGAAACGGCGTTGTAATGTGTAACGTTCACTTCAATTAAATCACTCGGTATTTCTTTTTTTTTTAATTTTTGTTTCTTTTTTTTTTCAATTTTTGTTTCGTTTTTTTAAATTTTTGTTTCTATTTTTTGTGTGATTGTAAAGTAAAATTAAATAATAAAATAATAATAAAAACTAAAAAAGCACCTCTCCAATAATAATTAAAAATAAAAAAAAAATCAGTTCTTCCCTAACAGATAAAAATGGCCTATTCTTTACTTATTATTTTGTGATAGCACGGAACATGCACTGTCTGGCCAAATGTTTCTGGAGACCTAGTGGTATGGACATGAAAAGTCCTATTTTGAGGCATATTACTAGAATATTGATCCGGTGTTTGTCTATATTTTCCGTTTTGTCCACGAAGTCAAATTTCTCCCAATACTTGATCCACGAGCTCCCTTGTCGTCAGGATTGGATTCAAAATTACAAGGCTATTGATTTCAACAAATTCGTCGTAAACCAAATAATTGAGTTCCCTGTTCAACTGTTATAAAACAAAATGAAAATATACGGCAGTTTGCACACGTATGGGGTGACTTTTCACCAGTTTTCGGCAGGAGACCATAGAAATCGACCTCTAGACGCACAATCACAATTGAAGTGAGTGCTGGCAGTGATGATGGTCTATTTGATGGCTATGAAATCCATTTTCTAATTCATTCGGAAGGTATACTACGGGATTTGTATCAGAATTGATCTCCAGACGCCCATCACAGTTGAAGTGATCGGTGGTAGTGATGATGATGATCAATTTGATGGCTGCGTAATCTGTTCTCTAATTCATTCTGAAGGTATACTATGGGATTTGGATCAGAATTGATCTCTGGACGCCCATCACAGTTGAAGTGATAGATGGCATTGAAGATGGTCTGTTTGATGTCTACGTAATCTGTTTTCAAATTCATTCCGAAGGTACACCATGGGATTTGGATCGGTATTGACCTCCAGACGTCCATCACAGTTGAAGTGAGTGCTGGCAGTGATGATGGTCGAATTGATAGCTACATAATCTGTTTTCTGATACATTCTGAAGGCATAATATAGGATTTAGATTGCGGCTCTGAGAAAAGCCAGTCTATTTTTAAACACCCATTTTGTCAAACTATAGTTGCGCAAGTTTCGATGTTACTGACATAGTTATCCTGCTAGAAGAAAAACGGGCTTTTTCCGTACTAATGCCATATTGTTGAGAGAGCAGAAGTATGGTCAGATACATCTCAGAGTTCTGATTTTCAATCACAGAATCTGAAGGACCCAGAACAAACCATGAGAAACATCACTATAAGTTGATATTTTAGGTGAACCTTCGACTACATTTGGCTAGATAGTGTGTAGCATATTGAGGTTGGAAAATATCCCTCACAATAAATAAATTTAAAGGAATATTCATCAAAATTATTTTACATTTTTTCCTCTTTCGCTTTTTAAGCTTTTTTAATTTTAATTTCACTATTCCCAGATAATTTCATGCTTACTTACCTTCCTTCAACATTTTCCCGCCAAATATTAAAAAGAGGAGTGTAGAAAGTCCATGAACCCATACAGAAGGAATTTTAGAAAATGCCATTCCCAGTCCAACTAAATTAAGAAAAATAAATAACAAAATGATATTCAGCTAAATGCAATTCAATACTTTATTATATGCATTCGTACTAAATAGGTATTAAAATTATGGGTGAAGTGGTTAAGTAGGTTGTTCAGCACATAAAATAAAATCACCCATATTTTTAATGCTAAATAAGTATTAAAATTATGGGTGAAGCGGCTAAGTAGGTTGTACAGTACATAGAATAAAATACCCCACAATTTTAATACTAAATAAGTATTAAAATTATGAGTGAAGCGGCTAAGTAGGTTGTACAGTACACAGAATAAAAAACGAAACTCTTTAATAACTTTTGATCTAATGAACAGATTTTTTGAAATTTTATTTTATAACCTTTCTTGAACAACCGACCCAATTTTTTGGGTTTTAGTCTTCTAATGTTCAGCTCCGTAGCTTTGTAAGTTTGAACCCAATCCAGAAATTTTGCTTTCATGGAGAACGTTTTGATGGAACAAACGTGTATTTGCATTACATGGAGAGGAAAACCACGAAAACCTCCCTTGGTTAACCTGACCGAAAGGAGACTCTAACTCATGATCCGTCTACCACTGAGAATATTTTACGTCAGCACTGTAGTCGGTGCAAGCCAAATGCGGAATTCGTATCGACCAACCATTGCTGGGATCACCTCATTGGAGGGCGAACGCTCTACCCCCCCCCCCACGTACTAAGACGCATCCACGTTTCACTTGTGTGCGTTTATAAAACAGTAAAAGCATTTTTTCTAAGTTTTTTTTTCTAAGCATTTTTTCTAAGTCTGTGGAACTGATAAATCCGATAAATTTCACCGAGTGTATTCAAATTTAAATGATAATATCAAAATTATATTTCGTTAAGAATTTACAAGATTATTTCATTTTATTGAATATTTATTTTTGTAATAAAAATTTTTTAGTAATTTTTAGGTTTAATTTTTCTAGTTTTTTTTTTTTTTTTTCCGAAATGGAATTTTTTCTTTTCCAGATTTGCAAAAATCGGTATATTAAAAAAATCCTACGACCTTCTGTAGCAATTCGCAACAATCATAATGCCAATAAAAAAATCTTGTTTTTCATTCTAATTTAAAATTTGCTGGTGTTGCTGATTTATTTTTACACATCTTACTCTGGTTTATCTTTACAACGATTGTAATTTATCATTCTTTGTTATCGAATTTTAAATACTTTATCATTTAAGAAAAATTAAAGAAAACTTTGTTGGAAGTAAAAATAAAATTTATAGGATGATTTCTACTGTTTCCTGAAAAATAATTTTTATTCTAAATCATTGAATTTTAAATATTTTTATAATTTAAGAAAAATTGAAGAAAATGTTATTAGAAGTAATCCTTTTTTTTATTTTTATTATAGAATGATTTCTGCTTTTGTTTCTTTATGAAGAATTTTCAGTATAGGTCATAGAATTTCGAATATTTTTCCCCTTAAGAAAAATCTTGCTGGAAGTAATAACTTTTTCATTTCATTTTATTTCAACTACTTTTGTTTCCTGAAAAATAATTTTTATTCTAGAGGTCATTTGATTTTAAATATTCTTTTATTTAAGAAAATGGAAGAAAAATTTGTTGGAAGTAATAACTTTTTTATTATAACATGATCTCTGTCTGTGTTTACTAAACGATAATTTAAAATATTAATTATTATTAATATTTGTTTTCATATGTTTTGTCTTTTCTTCTTCTTTTTTCTTTTTTACCTTTGTAGGAGATTATAATTCTTTTTATCATGGGTATATTAATCGAGAAGTTTTCCCAGGCATCTAGACCCATTTAGTGATAAGACTGAATGTAAAACTGATTTTTTTTCTTCCAATTAACAAATGTGTTGTTAAACATGCTTTTCAAGTCCATTAACATTGAATAGTCTAGTAAGTAAAATCTATTAATAATAAAATAATTCGATTTACCTGATAATGCTGTCATCAAAATCAGTGCCGATATAGCTCCTGCGAAAACAAATTTGGCTAAGTGGGAGAGTGACAAAACAGCAGCAATAAAGAAAGTTTTGTCGCCAATTTCAGAAACAGCCGTCATAAGGAAGGCACTTACAAATCCTTTTCCTATATCTTCTGTAGAAGTTGATAGCCAATTAGTTCCATTCGTTGATTCATTCTAAAACAATATGCATACTAATAGAAAAGTTAGACATTAAACATAAAAGGATGGATTAAAGAAAAGAACACAAATGATCGATAAATCTTTGGTATTTGTGTCGGGCTAACCATAGAAGGATTTCCAATCAGTTTAAGACAAATGTGAGTTAGATTTTCTTATATTCGTCTGCCGCGGAGAAGAATAAATCAAGATTTACTCCAATCTCCATCATTCTATATTTCATCCTTCCTGCTGAAAAAGATTGAAGGTTGAATTCAGTGGTCGGAGGTAGTGATACTAGTGTAGTCGTTACTTTTTTGTCCATAGTTTGTAGTGTAGTGTGCTACTTTTTTAAAAAATGATTCCTGGCTACATTTAACGTTTAGCTACTTTTTTAAGAAATGATTCCTGGCTACATTTAACGTTTAGCTACTTTTTTAAGAAATGATTCCTGGCTACATTTAACGTTTAGCTGCTTTTTTAAGAAATGATTCCTGGCTACATTTAACGTTTAGCTACTATTTTAAGAAATGATTCCTGTCTACATTTAACGTTTAGATACTTTTTTAAGAAATGATTCCTGGCTACATTTAACGATAGCTTCAAAAAGAAGCTAGGTATCTTTTCTAACTAACGCAACTACTTTTTAAAATTTAATGGGTACAAATTTTCACGGGTTCGTCAACGGACGCAATGAAAATGACCCTGTGGCTGCAGCTGTGCAGCTATTCAGAAATTACGTTACGTATAACTAATATTTAAAACTAGCTATTGCGATAAATAGATTGCATTGACACATTGCTGTTATTTCAAAGGAAGGGAACGTATTTTCGAAATATTCCATTTCTTAGAGGAAATAAAGCATTAAACAATTAATAAATTGCTAGTATTTGATAATTTCTAATTTCTTATATTAAATATTCTCTGTCGAAAAAGGCATAAAAAGTTTGAAGGCTAAATTAACTAATTCGAAAAAAAAATTTTGGAATAACAAACTGCTTCATGTAAACATAAATAAATATTTCTTAATTATTCCCTTACATTTAACGTAAGCCAATTTTAGTTCAAAACCCTTTTGAATATAGGTGTAAATTAAGTACACCAGCAGAGTTCGTCTCTTTAAAGTAGTAAAGTAGTTATTAAATTCCAAAGTTGATTGTGGTTAACTAAATTTGCAACGAAGTAGTAGTAGTTAACTACAGTTGCAATACAGCAGTTGTAGTTGAGGTAAACTACAAAAATAATGCAGTTTTTTTTACCACTGGTTTGAATTAAATACTTTGTTTTCTTTTTCTAGTTTTGAATTATTTGTTTCTATTAAACTCTAAAATCTCCTTCCTTCCGTCATTCAATCGCTGTATAAAGAATCATTCATAGTAACGGTTGCTGCAGCGATGCGGACCTATGAGCGTATGCGCATAAACAGCTGATAATCTTAAAAGTGACTACGTATAAAAGAAGTTAATTAAACAAACATTTATAAAATCTAATAAAAATGAGCTCATATAAAATTATTTTAAAAAAAAGAGAATGGTTGTCATAGTAATATGACGTCTTTAAACAAAGCATACCTCAAATGTTGACAATGTTGAGAAGTTCTCATTCATAGACTCCATATCCGTAAATTCCATTAGAGCAGATGAAGTCTTGAAATAAGAGAAATGTAAGGACAATGCCAAATTGAAATAACTTTATTTTCTTTAATGAACCTGTAAAATTAAAACATTAATCTTTTAAATACGATTATTAGTGTAATTTCCTAAATTAACTTTTTTAGAAATAAGTTAATATTGCAGGCATCATGTCTTAACTGCTTTGTAACTATAATTAGGTAAATACTAAATAAATAATACCAAGAAACTGAAGGCGTAAGACATTCGTTTCAAAATATACAGATTGGATATAACAGGCAACGTGTTTCAAACGCTCGAAAATAGGTGCCTATTTTCAAGAATTGCCAGATGTGATTGAATGGAAGAAAAAAAAAAGTGACTTGAAATATAAAACGTAAAGTTGCCAACGAAAAATGGAAAATAATTAAAAGGAACAAAACTGGAGAA